>JAHXMQ010012336.1:23647192-23676855 GCA_020466415.1 Ammodramus savannarum pratensis | reverse complement strand
TCCCTACAGCTGGATTCCCAGCAGATGTTGGAGGGCTTGGAGTCATGCAGCAGGATGAGAGTCTGGGAGCAGGACACTCCTCTAGCTGGAAATAGAAATCCTCATCAATCAGCTCCCCTTGCTCAAGGATGAGCCAACAGGATAATTTTAGTGTTTGTATGAGTGTATTTATGTGTTTGTACTGTGTGAAATAAATTCTGTGATATCAAGAAGAGGGAGCTGTGTAAAACATGTTGGATGTACAGGGGAAGGGCTGTTAGCAGGGAAAAGAGGGATTGGGGTGGATTTGGGAAGGAACAACCATGGACAAAAGAGGGAAAAGGAGGTAAAAGAGAAGGCAATGTTGCTCAGGACAGCAGGAGGGATCTCCTACATCCCCAAATCCACCAGAGCCAGGTTCTTCTAACACTTCCCTGCTAAGTTTTAGCTGCTCAGAACAGAGAAATGAAAAATATTTTTAGCTTTTGGTCCCCAAGATGAAGCCACAGTTAATTAAAGGTGAAAATACATCCTAGCATAACTTAAGAAAAGGCTCAGTACTGCTTCCTCAATTCTGCCTTGCAGGATTTTTCTGGCTCCCATTTTCAGACACAACTTTTGGAAGTGCCAGAGCTGTCAGCTCAGAGCTTTCTTCCCCCAGCCTGGCTGTTTAAAGGCCCTGTCAGCATTCCCAAAGCCATTTTAAAATCCTCACAGGACTGGGAATTTTGAAACCTAATTTCTGGTGTCCAGAATATTGCCTGAGGGAGGTGCTTTAAAATCAATGTGGGAAAATCAGTTTCACCTTTAAATGTGAGGTCAAGGAATAAACAATGTTGTGCTACTGAATAATTAAGGCAGGGCATGACTTTCACCATGGAGAAGTTGGGGAATCTAGCTGCCAGGTTTGTGAGTAAAGAAAAGGGAAATGCAATCTGAGAAACACTTTAAAAATCTTTAGCATGTTCTGGTATAAACAAGGATGGAGTTTGGGGCTTTTTTAAAGTATTAGATCTTGAGGAAAAAGGAGGAAGGACTCTGGCTGCAATCCTTCTTCAGAGTGGTTGAGTGAGCAAGGAAAAAGTATTCAAATATTTTTAGAACTTTTTAAAAGTTGTTTTCCCTCGGGGGCAAAAAAGTCCAAGAGGACTGATTTTGATCACTGATTTAAAATGGCAGTTGCAAATTGGGGAAGAGGAAAAGAGAAGGGCAAGGGGACAAGGGAAGGAAAGGAAAGGAAAGGAAAGGAAAGGAAAGGAAAGGAAAGGAAAGGAAAGGAAAGGAAAGGAAAGGAAAGGAAAGGAAAGGAAAGGAAAGGAAAGGAAAGGAAAGGAAAGGAAAGGAAAGGAAAGGAAAGGAAAGGAAAGGAAAGGAAAGGAAAGGAAAGGAAAGGAAAGGAAAGGAAAGGAACTTACACACACACATATATATATATATTCCCTTCTCTCAGTCATAGATTTTTTTTTTAATCTTCCTTTTATTTCACAACAAAAGACATCTCTTAGGAGGAACAACAATTCAAACATTTCAATATAAGATATACTTAAAGTTTTTTTTTTTTTTGGTAAAGACACATCTAGATTAAAGAAATTTATATTATTAAGTTTCAAGTTTCCTCTGCATTTCTTTCTTGATGTTACCTTCAATTTCAGATTTGTATTTCACTTCATTTGAACAGAAAGGAAAATTAACTGCAGTGAGCAAGCCTCGGACTATTGGGAAGAGAAGGAAATGACATTTGGCACTTTAAATTTGCTGCTCCATTAAATCAAATATTTACCCTGTGGACCACGAAAATTGTATCAGGATAGTGATACTCAGATGCACTTGGACAGAATCATTTTCTGAGTGTGAAGTTGCTGTGAGGGATTCTCCTGAGTCCACTCCATTAGGGAGCTGTGCATGGGAAGGACTCCCTGCTTTTCCTAACTGATTTCTTTCTTTATCCTGCACTGAGCACAAGCAATAATACGAAAGGAAGTAGAGCTGATAATTAAGTGCTTCTAGCCTAATGTATCCAGACAAAAAGGTGAATGCAGATGGAATTTATTCCTCTGGGCCAGTCACAATAGGATGTTTATTTCACTCATTTCCAGTCAGGCTCACCTCAGTTTCCACTAAACTCAAATCCTGTGATCCCCCTGTGACACCAGCAGTACAAACAGCTGCTGCCCCCACATGTCTGGATGGGATCAATGTGCCCTGCCCACCAGTGCCAGCCAAGGCCTCATTTTTGTGGTTCTGTATTTTTGTGGTTCTGATGTGCCAGGCCAATGAATCCACACAGTCCAAAACCCACGGTTTTCCCCAGCCTCTACCCAGCTCTTTCCCCACCTGCTTGAGAGATAAACCCCCTTTGAGAAAAGTGGAGAAAGACCTGTTTAACAAGCAAATTTCATAATGAAGTTGGAGAATCTTGAAAAAAGATTATTGAAAAAAGAATCTTGGAAAAAAAAGGTGGAGAACTGAATAATATTAAACAATAGCACCTCTTGCTGTTCTGAAGAGATGACAAATTCAAAGAGATTCCTTTTGTAGCTCATAGTTCTTTTCATGGGTGTGTCCTCAGCTTTCTCTCAGTCTCTGGGGCTTGGGTCTGGTATCAAACAAATTGCAGGCTTCTTCTCCCCGTCTTCACTCTCAGAACCAGTCCTAAAGGTGCAGAACTCAATATCCAGCCTAAACAGAGCAGATGACTGGGGATACCAGCATCATAAAGTCACCCCAGGACACCAGGTTATCTGTAACACTGAGAAACAGAGAGGAAATGGTGATTTGGGAGTAAAGCTCCCTGAAAGGAGATTGTGAGTTGGCCTCTTCTCACAGGCAGCTAAAGACAGGAACAGGGGAAACAGCCCCAAGGTGCCAGCAGGACACCAAAATCAGGTTGGATTTTAGGGAAAAAAAACAAACAAACAAACAAAAAAAAAAACAGATTGGATTTTAGGAGAAAAAGCTTCACTTAAAGCATAGTAAAGCCCTGGAGCAGTGGTGGAGTCCCCATCCCTGGAAGTGTCCAAAAACCAAGCAGATGTGTCACTTCATGACAATGTTTAGTGGGCAGGTTGGACTTGATGATCTTGAAGATCTTTTTCAACCTTCCATGATTCCATGGGATAAAATACAAAGCTGATTTTGTTATAAAACAAATTTTTGGCATCTGTAGCATAACAGAGAGCAGGAACCAGTGTCCCATAAACAAAGAAGGAGGCTCAGACTGTAAGAAAGTAAACCTGTCAGTGCTGTTGTTTGCAAAACATAAAAACAGAAAAAATCATCAGAAAACTCTTTTTTGGGGGGGTTATTGGTGAATCTATTTACTGCAGGAGCTCTGGAGGGTAGCAGAAAGGTGATGGGGTGTCTGGAGTTTTATCATCCTTCCTGAAGCACATCTTGTACCACACCAATCCAATCCCCACAAAGCCAAAATGTGGATGAGGAAGGAAGGGATTTGGTTGTGTATCTTAGGTTATCATCTCTGCTCTGCAGTGAAAATCACTCTGTGAATGGCCAGCACCTTTGAAAAGAAAACCCTGAGCTGTTAGATTTTTTTGGAGGAGAAATTAGGAATTCATGTTTGGGAATTTGTGTCATTTTTTGACAAGGACATGGCACATTCTTGGGTGGGGTTTTTTAGTCTAATAGTTTGACAAGGAGAAGTGATTCAAGAGCAAATGTCTTCTGAGGGTTTAAAGTGCTGAAAAACACACTTCTAGGGAATAAAACAAATGAAAAATTATGTTTTCTACTCAAAGTGAGGTAGTATTCCCCTTAATGGCCTATAGCTGTGTAACTTGAGGAGAAAAATGGACATTGGACTGCACAGCTGAATCAGGGTGGCTTATAAATATCTTATGGATAAAAAAGTCTGTTTTACAAGTATTTATTAATGATATCTCACAACAAAGCTCCAGTAGCTACAGATGCTCATTTTAATTGCAGACAAAATGAAAAACTAAAAGAAGAGGGCAAGGTGGTGTGCTCCACAATTTATTTGATAGAATAAATGGAAACAAGAAGCAAATTTAATGCTTTCCATAAACAAACTGTTCATAATATCCAATCAAAACCTCACCTGCAGCAACTTGAGGCCATTTCATTTCAGATCTTGTGTGTACATATCCATGTTTTTCTTTAAAGAAGAATCTGGAATTTCAAATGTTTCAAAGCACCTTTTCTCTAACTTCTCAGATATGTGTCAAATACAAATTCTTCCTAATTTGTGGTTTTTGGGGTTTTTTTCATCAAATCTCAGCTCTCAGATGACTTTCTCTACTTCTGCAGAGGTCAGAAAGGAAGAAATAACTTCTGTAAAATCTATAGCAGTTATGCAACATAAGAGATCGTATTTTTTCTCCTTTATTTCTGCCATAAAACAGTGAGATTAATGACTTTAAGTGTCCAAAGCATTAAAAACTGCAAGAATAATAGACTTTCAGGTTGATGAAGAAGTTCAGATCATTAAAATGAAATTTCCCATATCAGGCTCTTTCAGACTTTCCAATTTTGCACAGGGGAAAGAAGAGGTGACTTCAGCAAGGGCAGAGAAGGGACTGACCCCAATTCTGTTCTGTATCACTGGCATTGGGGTATAAATATAAATATATGTTGGAGTGAATGGCTAAACAGGACAAACAACTTTAATTTTGAGGAAAAATACAATTTGGAGTGTTAGCATAATTCATAGATGAGAAAATAACTGCTGAATTTCTTATTCTAACAGGAAATACTTTCTTCATTTTGAGAGATATCAAACTTTTCCAAGTTTGCCAGTTTTTCTCTCATCAGTGAAAAAATTGACATAATTTTTATGGATTTCAGTGACATCAATCATAAAAGTTTTCTGTCATCTGACAAGACTCTACAAAATTTTCTCAAGCAATATAAAAGGGAAAATTCTTATATTATATGATAATTTGAAGTCTTTCTCAAGCCAGTGTTGATGTAAATATTGAGCCAGTGCATGACTCGGTGAATTTATTTCATTAAAGTTTATTGGTACTATTCTGGCCCAGTAATTTATTAAAAATGTGATCTCAGAATTCCTTGAGTGAGTGAAGGGTTATGTTAACACAGGCTGTATATGTTTCCATTCCTTGACTCGTCCCAGGGCTTGAAGCCTGTTTCCAGCTGAACACTCTTTCCTTTGACAAAACCAGCTGGGAGCAGGGGCAAGAAAATTTATTGTACAAATAAACCCAAATTCAGGTCAGTGTCTCCTTCACTGCTGGCATTTGTCCAGGATGGGATCCAAGGCCATAATTCAGTTTGGTACTGATTTTTCTCACTGGTCTTATGAACTAAGACTCCCTGAAATTTTCCCTGAAATGATACATTTCACCTTCTGCCTTGCCCCTTGTTCTTTACCCTTGCACAGTTGACTGCCTTTAAAATCTATGCCTCTTTAATTAATTTTAGAAACTTTGTCACAGGGACACTGTCTTATAAAATCACTTTTTCACAAGGTGAAAGAGAAAACCACGATAACCACTGAAAGTTTAGTGGGTAGGGATTGTAAATGGGGTCACATTGGAAACTGAGATTCATCAAAATACCTCACAGTCTTCATGGCCATTAATCTATTGGTTTAAAGACCAAATTTTTGTATCTTTATCAGTATAATAAAATATAATATAATAATATGAATGTCTTTAGATGTGCGCCAGCTGCTCTTCTCAGCCTTTTCTTCACCTTGTAATAAGTCTAAAATACACAGACTGAATCCAGATGTCTTTTGAGAAGGTTTTTCCCTCCACCTTCCCCTCAGCCAGATAATAAATCCAAAGAGTAAACATCAATCTGCTAAATTATTGATCAGGATTTGGAAGAAAAAGGAAAAGTACACAAAAGCATATGTATATTTTTTTTTCAAATGAAGTATTGTCTGTTGAAATAATTTTCTCTTTTGGTGTGTGGATGTCCCCGTGTCTATATGGATGTGTGTAAGCAGGTGTGGGTGTGTGTGTGTGTTCAGGCATTATTGTGTGAATATGCATGATCAGGGTAGAGGTCTGGAGTTCAAAAAGAAGAACCTCTCTGGCTGCAAAAAAGATCATTCCTGTTGCACAAGAAATGCCAGGCATGAAAAATTAAAACCTGGGCTTAAAATGGCGTTGCCACTGATGATTTTAAAATAGAAAATAAATAATTTTTTTAATGGTATTAAACTGTGCCCTTGAATGACTTTGGTATTTAATTAAGCTGGAAGTCTTAAACCATATGGAAAATCAAACCAAGTAGTAAATTAGGACACATTGGACAGAAGAATTTGTACATTTGGATAAATTTTTCTTCTAAGTTTTTAAACAGTGATGGGATGCTGGAGAGTTGAGAAGCTCTGAGGGAGCTGGGGAAGGGTCTGGAGCACCAGGAGGGGCTGAGGGAGCTGGAAAGGGGCTCAGCCTGGAGCAAAGGAGGCTCAGGGGGGACCTTGTGGCTCTGCACAACTCCTGACAGGAGGGGACAGCTGGGGGGGGTCGGGCTCTGCTCCCAGGAACAGGAACAGGAGGAGAGGGAACGGCCTCAAACTGTGCTCAGGTTGGACACCAGGAGGAATTTCTGCATGGAAAGGGTGGTCAGGCCTTGGCAGGGCTGCCCAGGGAGATATTGGAGTCCCCATCCCTGGAGGTGTCCCAGGAAGGCCTGGATGTGGCACCCAGAGCTCTGGGCTGGGGACATGGTGGGGATCAGGCACAGCTTGGGTTTGGTGATCCTGGAGGGCTTTTCCAACCTGGGTGAATCCATGATTCCATGATTCAGAGGGTAGAACATTTCCAGAACCATAACCCATAATAGTAATCGATGATGTTATCATTTTTTTTTCATTTCAAGATGATTTAGCAGCCTTAATGATTTTGTTGTAGGCACTGATCCCAGTGGAGTGTGCTTGGATGATTTCCTTCCCAAGGGTGTGTGTTGGGAAAACTCCAGCAGGTCCCACTGGCACAGCTCTGAATGTGCACCTGGAAGTTTTCTCTTTGCAGTTAGTTCCAAGTCAGCGTCAACCACTTCTGGGTTGGCTTCCTAAGAAGCCAGAACTGGAATTTGTAAAAGCCCCACATCAGAGTGATTTCTTGTGCTGGACTTTTGAACTTCTGAGGAGCCAGTTTGAGCAGTCAGATCCCAGGGAAAACAAGTGATATATAAGGGGTTTAATTCTTTTAGCACAGTGCAAACACACAATTACAGGACAAGCAAAGGACACGAGTTAAAAACCCCACTTTTTGGCTTTTCTGTGATCCATAGTTTGACTTCTGACTTGACCTATAGCTTAATTGTAATATTTTTGGCCATAGCCTCATATTTGCAATTTAAGTATTTTAAAATTGGAAGCAGCTCTTGCAGTGGGTCACAACAGTGAAGAACAACCAGGCCAAGTTTTTGCTCTTGAATTCCTTGCAAATCATCAGTGTCCAGGTCCTTTAATTCTTCAACTTTCCAAACTCTTTGAATTGAACTTTAACAGCATTAGGAATAGCTGCAGCTCACAGCTTTAAGAATTGTTGCGAAGAATCTGGGATTAAGGGGCCAAAATAATTTAATTTGGAATCTGCACAAGGCTGAGTCCCAGTAGAGCAATTACCACAGAGCCAGGATCAGAGAGATCAGGAAAGTCAGAACTGCTATAAAGCATTTATACAGGCACCCCAGTGCATGTGAGAAATGTGACTGGGGGGCAGTGTCCACTGCTCATAAATTAAAATCATTTTTCTGCATCTACAACACACCAAGCACAACACAATCTATGTATCCATGAGGCAGAATGGTCATAACCATTTCACACCAAAAAATGCAGAAATAATGCAAGATCCACACTCATTCAAATGGGCCAGGACTGGATCCTAAATATGTGCTTAGGGCTTGCTTTCTTTGGAAGCCTCAAGGAATTTCATCCCTGAGTTACCTCCATATCAAATTGGGTTTCATTTCAGCACTTGTGAAAACCAACAAGGTGAAAGTGACCTGAAACTAGAAGGTTTTATAAAGGTTCACCACAGGCTCCCATTTTTATGTTGAAATTTTTAAAGTTAATTCTTTTTAACAGGAAACCAGTATCAAATATTGTGTTTCATATCTGCATTGAAGCAGAAGAGCAGGAGATTTTCTGTATTAAGGAAAGTTGTAAAGTTTATAATTTTCATACTTTTGAATGTGGAATCTTGACAAGATCAACTATTCTCTTTCACACCTGCATTAAAACAGAATTTATAACATTTAAAATCTTTGCACACACTCTAGATTATTCCTATTTCATTCTGACACAAACTTGCAGTGTCTGAAACATGAAGTCAGGACTGCCTGCCCAGTTACACTTCATTCCTGCCTGCAGGAAAATCAACTGTGGAATGGAGTGTTATTCACCAAAAATATTCACCAAAAATAGTCACCAAAATAACCTCCCAGCAGACATCGATTTAATCTCAGGAGCTTCCTAAGGGTTCACTGTCTTCAAATACGCACCAGCTCTCTCTTTTCCTTTAAAAATTAGTTACACATTAAGATTTGATCCCATAATTTCTTCATGCATGACAAACCACTTCCTCTTTATTTTTGAGTTTTTCTGTACTCCTTTCCATCTACTTTTTTGCAAGTCAAGAATTAATGTGAACAACTCTTCTCAATGATTCTTAGCCCTTCTTCTCCTTGTCTACTGAGAAGCTCAAGTTTAGTCAGCTTATCCTAGAAGATATCCCATAACTATAATTTTCCTTGCTAATAAAAACCTTATTAAAAGCAATTCAGAATTTTCAGAATATTCCAAAACCTTCTGTACATTTGTACTAAAACCCCCACAATGTGTAAAAGTTGTTTTATCTATGTGTGATTTTAGGAACATGCCCTGCAAGTGTGACCTTAGCAAAATGTTCACCCTTTGGTTTTGTTACACTCTAAGTGTTCTTCTTATTTTTATTTAATTTTTTTTATATTTCACACTGTTTGCCTAATGAACATATTGAATATTGCAAACATTCAGTTGAGCTAATTACATTTTAACATGGAAATCATTAAAAGAGCAATCTGGGGGAAAAACTAACACCCCATCTCTGCTGCAAACATTGCTTCCACCACTCGGCAAGGCTGAGACCTTCAGCAGTTTTTCTTGTTCCACCTCCCTGTTAACTCATCTTTTTAAAAATACCATGGGAGATAGGAAATGGAGCTGATCCCACATTATTACAGTAATGGAAGCTCTCTGTTCACAGCCTTTCATTTTGATTGTATCTCTTTCATAAAGTACAGAAAAAACCCCAGAGTCTGAACATTTGGCATGTCCAAATTGCTTTAATCTTGCAATGATTTTACACTTGAAAGGCCAAACAGCACTACTTAATATTTGCTGCAGATTCAACCCTAATTTATTTCTTCTTCCAAACATTTGTTTTTTATTTGACAGCCAGGAAAACACACCACCCACAAGTTTCAGTGGGAACTGGGCTGGAATAATGTTGTGTATCATCTAAAAGACACAGTTCTTTGAGACTTTTTATGAAATATATTACCGAAATGCTTTTGCATTCCTTGGGTAATTCTTGAAATAATACAGAGACTGCAAAATCTGATGATTTGCCACATGAAATACATATAAACTCGTGTGTATAATAGTCACTAAACTGAATGTTATGCACTCATACATTCAATTTAACAATACAAATGTGCTATTCCATTTATATATCTACAAACACACTTTTGTTTTGCAACCCACCGTTCCTTCTGCTCTCCTTAAAGTTCATTTTCTGCAGATTTACAGGTTCAAATCCCAGGTAGCAGCCTGTGGTTGTAAAGGGTAGCAAAAAAAGCGAGGTGGGAAAGAATGGGACTGAAAAGCTGTGAGTTAAAGGGGTAGAAAACTGATTATCTGGGAATAAAAGTTGTGCAGTGATGTTTGTCCTCAAAAAGAACTCAAGTTAGGAAAGCCAAGAAGGTAGCCTGGGAAAGTGAGATTTTTAGACCTATGTACAAAAACTGGGATGGTGTAAAATAAATTAGTTTAGATGCAAACAACTAGTGGCTGAATTAGAATAAGGAAGGAATAAAGAAAAGTTTGAGGGTGGTGGGAAGAGGCAGCTGTGTCTTAGCACAGCACAAACTGTCTAGAAAGTCAAATGGAATTACCAAAGTAATTCTATTTTCCTTCAATTGCAGCAGACAACAATATTTATTGCTTAAACCTCTGTCTCCCAGAATCCACTTGCTTTCATTTCATCTCCTTGATTTCTTTGGACAGTTCTGAAGCTGCCATGAACTATTTCCTGGGATTTTGACATGTCTCCTACCTTGCCAAGGCACAAATATAAAATGAGTTTTGCTTCTGTATTTCACACTCCAGTCAGGTTGGATAACCACAAGAAAATCTGACTCCATTGATATGGTGCAGGTCAACCATGGAGTAGCCAAAAGCTGAGAACACTTCCAGCCCTATTTTCATTTTTTATAAATATTTATAAAATTCTAGGTGTTTTCAATCTAATATCATTTATACTGCTCAAGAAACTCCTGCATGGAATCCCTGAGGGAAATCTAAACTCAGGAAAATTAAACTGCATTTAGTTCTTAGACTTCTGGAAGCAGAGAAAGTGTCAATTCATCTGCACTTCAGACAGTTTTCTTTGATATTTCTGGGAAAAATTACTGTCCATAATTGCATATTTTTGTCTTACCTCTTTTCCCTTTGGAGTGGATTGAGGGAAATTCTAAGGACTTCTGATTTCTCAGAATAATAGAGTTTTGTGTGTGTCTTAGGATAAAAACGCCTTTCTTCAGTAAATAAGAGGAACTTTTGCAGTGAATTCAGCCTTTCTGGCATAGTTGTACCTTCAGAATTAAGGAGCATCCTGAAGAAACTTATTGTCTTTTTGCAAGTAGATTTATTGTTTGGAAAAAAAATGTTGGATTTCTTTAAAACTGCTCTGCAAATATAAGACCTCTCCTATCCTTAGAGTTAATAACTAAAGTAGTTATAACAGCACCAGAACTTGTTGGAAAAAGGAAATGAGTTCTGTTTCCATGACTGAAATAAAATGAAACATTTATGAAAGAAATGAAAATTAACTTGGGTTTTAAGTGCAGGTGGAAAAAAACATTCACAGGCAACTAAGGCCATCTCTCAGTCCTAAAATCTTTGAAATATTGGAAGAATTCAGGCCACCACCATCCTTCAGGAGATTCAAAGCCATAGAGTGTTCAATATTTACAGCTCCTTTAAAATCTGTTTTTTTCTGATTTTTGGGAAGCAGCTTGCAGCCATGTTTGCACACAGAGAAAACCATTAATTAAAAACGCTCACGCAGAGAATCCCTTTAAACCTGGGCAATAAGAGCTGCAGAAGAGTTGAAAGCAAACATCTGCAGCTACTACTATTCCAGGTTATTGGTAATTATTCCCTTTGGAATTTATTAGGCTTGTGTAGGCAAAATAAACCCTCCAGTTTAGAGCAGGCAATAGAATTCCCTCCCCTGGCACCCGTAAAGCTCCACAGCTCCTGTCTGAGCACTTTAGGAAAGGTTGGGTCGAATTCCCCAAAGCCAAATCACAGCACAATGCAGGGCTCTTGTTCCACTTTCCAAGCATTTAAGTATCTTTTCCAACTTCCACAAGATAAATCTATCTGCAGCCAGAGTCTTCCCAGCTCTGGAAAAGCCCCAAGTGCTGAATAATTCCAAATCTCTGCCTAAAAATGAACTGAAATGCAACATAGGAGTGATGCAGTCACAAATTATCCACAACCACTTCTGTTTTTTTTAAATCTGCTTAATCTGTCCACTCTAATTCCTCTTATTGCTCCTTTGCAAGATTTTTATTGGATTATTGATCTTTCAGAAAGTGCTACAACAAGTTCCCTTGTCGTTATTTTAATAAAGGCAAATAACTTTTAAACAGAAAGGGCTACAAAGCATTTCTATTATGCAGCAAAAACATGGCTTAATTTCAAGATTTTTCCTTTCTTCTTTTCTAAGATACTTGGTTCACAGTATTTTTCAGTTTTTTCACAAGTATTCGGATATCAATTTAGTCTTCTTTAAGAGCTGAGATTAAAAAATGAACTAAATATCTAAATGTTAAGCAGAGTTACTCCCATCCCCACTATGTAGCTGAAACCCTCCCAGGGAGATCTTCTGGTTTATATGAATTTTTTTTCAATTTTCAAGGCTTTGGAAAAATTAACTTGTGCATAAGTATGACAAAATGCAGAAATTAAGCTCTCAAAAAGAATTTATCATCATTTCCTGTGTAATTGCTTATTGATTGACTGATTTATAACTCAAACAATGTTTGATTTTTATAATGTCATCCATGATCTTTATTTGCCATAAATGGCAACTAGTGTTGCTTTAAAGTAAGTAGTAAAACACCTTCACAATCTTTTAAAATGGCTTGTAAAATTTGAACTACTAAATATTGCTTATCTGGAGCCATATGTGCACCATTAATTAATTAATTGGTTAATTTAGAATGAAAAAGTCCTCTGATTCCATAGAGCCCAGACTCCTTTTCAAAGCAGGTCAGACCAGATCAGGGTTGTTCTGAGACCTGACCAGTCAAGTTTTGAAAATCTTTAGGGGTGGAGATTTCTGGGCAAAATGTTCCAAGAAAAGAAAAGAAAAGAAAAGAAAAGAAAAGAAAAGAAAAGGAAAGAAAAGGAAAGAAAAGGAAAGAAAAGGAAAGAAAAGGAAAGAAAAGGAAAGAAAAGAAAAGAATAGAAAAGAAAAGAAAAGAAAAGAAAAGAAAAGAAAAGAAAAGAAAAGAAAAGAAAAGAAAATAAAAGAAAAGAAAAGAAAAGAAAAGAGCCATAACCAAAACCAAAAAGAAACAAACAAACAAAACCAAAAAACCACCCATAAAACCCCAAACTATATTTAATTAATTAATTGCATAATTCAAATAATGAATTTAGATTTCATTGTGCTCCTATTGTCTCTGTTGTCTCTCACCCTATCACTCTCCACCACTAAGCATCTGATCTGCACCTTCCTGAGTTATTTTTTCCTAAAGCACCCCATGATTTTTAATAATAATTTAATCATTAATTTCCTTGTCAGTACCATATGGACACAGGCCAGATTAATCATTCTAATAACCATTCAAAATAAATAAATAAACAAAGAGACACAGTATTTTCCAAAGTTTAAGATCCATGGATCGCCAAGAGAATTAATAAGTCACTAGAACAGTATTGCCAACATTTTAAATTCTGGCAGTTTTTTTGGGAATTAGTGTAGGGAAAGAGAAATCCTTCTGCCCCATTCTGGAGTGAACAAATTCAACCTTTCTGGGTGATCCTGGGGTATTTCCAAAACTGGATGTGTGCCAACACAATCAATATAATTCTATTTATGTTTGTCTGAGAGCCTGACCAGGGACTGACCAGGGAATTCACTGCACGTGGAATTCAGGGTTGATTGGAAGCTTTGAGTTTCTACTCCACACTGCCAATTTTCCTGCTCTGTCTTCCTTCTCTTCCTTCTTCCTGCAGCAGAAAGGGTTATTATTCTTATTAATATCCTATTATTCTTATTATTGTCCTAATCTTATCATTATTACTCTTCTTATTTAACCCTTCTTAAGAAGGGTCTCACCTTTCATCAGCAGGAGAGATGCTCTGCACTACAGAGACTCCCTGGTTATTACTGAATTTGCCAAAATATCAAGCACAAAACAAGAAATCTCTGTTGTCACCTAATCTCCAGGAGGTGAATGTGGATTTTCACCCTGAAATACAGAACCACAGAATCATGGGATCACAGAAGGGTTTGGACTCACCCTCTCAGTAAAGAGCTTCTTGCTAAGATAAATCATTAGTTCAATTTTCCTGTTATCAAATAATGAAGAGGGTAATGAATATGGAGATTATTCAATAAATGTGGAACATGGGAAATTCTGGGTTGCTCTGATGCCACTGGCAGCCCATGAGTTGAACTTTGAAGGAATTTTCTCCTTCCTGGTAAGCAAAGAGGTGGCACCCAAAGTTTACTTTTTGTGTTTATCTTGGAATACCAATTAAAATCTGGAAACTCTTTAACTCTGTGTCTTGCAGTTAATTCTGATCCATTTATTCATTTCAGGAGCCCATATGGTATTAAAGGTACCAACTTGGATACAAACTCATCAGTCCAAAAATGTCCCCAAAAGGTTCCAGATGCAGCAAAACTGTCACAATTAGATTTGGTTAATTGATATGAAACCAGATGCTTCAGCCACCAAAAGTTGAAGGGAATGCAGAATTCTCAATTAAGGGCAAAAAAATTCTGTAAATGAAATTTTGACGACATCGTGCATCTTACAACTTCCACTATATTTCCTGAACAGAAACTGAAATTTAGAGTTCTTTCTTCTCAGGAACTGTAAGAATTATTCAAACAACACAAATGAGTTCATGCAAGGACACAGTTATGGTGAATTGAATGCAACAACACTAGGGAAAGTTTAATCTCAAGAGGAAGATCAAAATGACAATTTATATAAAACCTGATTTGCAGCTCATTACCAGAACAAAAATCTTGCATATGGCCATCCTGGAATTTGTTTAGCAGAGGAGGCAGAAAGAACACCCTGATACTTTTTGTGCCAAAGACAAGGGTGATTTGCTTCCAGACATTTCCTCCCTTTGTGCCACCCTCCTTTCCTTTGCCAAGTACTTCTGGGCGTGCTGGAAAACTCCTCTCTTTGATTACCATGTCCTGCTGACAAAATGCTGAGTCCATTCTGATTATTAATGATAATGAGAAATTAAGAAATCAGATGAGAGGGTCCATAAATCCTTGGGAGAGAAGGCCCAGGCTAAATGTTTGTGTTGTTGTGGTGATTATCAGAGCTAATGCATCCTCCCTTCTCTAATAGCAACATGAGGCCAGGTTCTCAGGGGGGATAAATCATTCTGGTTCTTGTTCTAGAAAGGATTTTGCTTGCTTGGCAGGTTGAGTTTGTTTTATTTCAGTATTTTTGTTCTATACAATGAATTAAGGCCTCTCTCCTCCCACAGCTCAGCTCCCCCATCATGGGAGCTCTGATTTGTGTAATTGAATATATCTTTTCTCCGAAACCCAACCATTGTGTTAATACCCCATTTTTCAAGTATTTTCACAGAATAACTAGATTTTAAATCCTTTATTTTTTTCTATATTATTAATTGATCAGCTGTGGCAAAGCCAAACAATGACCTGAAAGTTTTAATTTTTTAAAAAGACAAACAAAACTCAAAGAATGACCTGAAAATGCCAGCTCTTTCACCTGCAGGCTTTGCTGTTGAATCAAGAATCTACCCCAGTAAATCCCAAGAGTTCAGGATGCTGGAGACAGTAATATTTCTTTTGTTAGAGCAGCAGCTCTGTCTCGTTGAGAGCACAGACCAAGGTGTCTTGTAACTTGTCCAGTCAAGCATTGAAGAAAAATGACTCAATCCATTTTCCAAATCTGTGTGCTTTCTCTCCAATTATTTCTTAATGTGCTTTTTTGACAAATTGTCAGGAAGGGAAGTTAGCAGGCTTGGCTTCCCTGGTCAGACATGCCAAGCAACAAGGAGCCAAGACCTCTGAGTGGGAATCCAGCCTGGAAAGACTGAGCAGGCTTGGGCACTGGAATATCAGAGAAAGCAGATTTAGGTGTTCTTGACAGTGCTGTCCTGGCTGTTCATCCAGGAAAATACATCAAAGAGGAGGAACTGATCAGAAAAAAAAAAATTATTATTATGTTTTTAATAAAGAAAATGCATAGAGACTTCGTTTTGGTTTTATGGTGAGAGAACCACCCCATAACATGGGGTTGTGTATGCATTCTGAAGTGTTTGTTTTCATAATTTCAATAAAAATAATGTCTAAGTCAAGTGGTTAGAAAGCACATGGAATTTGCAAACAAACAAACAAATAAATAAATAAAGAAGTTTTCTTCAGTTTGAAAATAATTTCCTTATTCTAATATATAAGGAAATATATACCTTTAATTAACTAATAACATAATTAGTATATAATATTAAAGTATAACTTAATAATATAGTAATTAGTATAGCATGTATTAATAATATAATTATGGTTAAACATAAATAATTACATATATAATTAATATTATGTACATTATTTATAAGGAAATATATATACATATACATGTATATATATGTGTGTATATATATGTAATCTAGAGAGAAAAGTTGAAAAAGGGAAAGAAATTTCTGGTTTAGTGGCTGAGGCTGTGTGCAGGAAATGTCCCTTGAGGTGACCTTTCACTTCCAGGTGTGCTGGAGGTTCTGTGTGTTTTCTCAGAGTCCTGAGAATATTGAATATATTCTGTGTAATCTGCTCCGTGAGGCACCTGCTGCTCCTAACTCCTGGTCAGAGACATTGATAAAAGATGAACCAAAAGAGAAATGTCAGGGGCAAGGCAGAGAGACCCCTGTGTGCTTTAACCTCTGTGCTTTGCTGTTCTCTTATCTCCATCCTTTTTCTGGGAGAAAAAAGGAAAAGCAAAGATTGGTAGGGAACAAAGTTTTTTGGTCTTTTTACAGATTAATGCATAGCAACACTCATGGAGCAGGGAACAGGATTTTTGGATGCTCATTTGCTGGATTCTCCGCTACTTTTCCGAGTTTCCTTCTGCTACAAAGTAAATCTTTGTTTTTGAGAAAGACCTTCCAGCTTTGCAGAAATTAATTTGTTCCCAGACACTGTAGTGTGATCTAAAGAATAAGTGGAAAGCTAAAACTCTCTAATATTCTCAAATTTGTGTCTGTCTAGTGCCTAAATTGATGTTCTCTTGTACTCTATCTTGAAAAAAAATTAGGTACCAGGTGGTGGAATATTCCATTTAACATCCCAAAATTATGTTTTAAATTTACTGCAAATAAAACAATTTTGTTGCTCTGTAACAGCAGCCTCTGGAGCAAATAACTTCCAACATCTTCCTCCAGCCAAGGAAAGATGTTCCAGGTGATTATGTCTTTTTCACCAACTGGATTTCCAAGCATTTTAGCTGAGACTGGAAAAAAAGCTGATTACAGAAAGCAACAAATATTCCATTCACTGGAAAAGCAAAGGAACAAGCAGCAGCAAACAAACAGACAAAACCTAAGGCAACACACTCCAAATGGTTTGGGGTATTTAATTTCAGCTGCTCAAACTGACACACTGAAGGGTTTGATTTCAAGGAAATTCAGGACTCAGGCTGATATCAAAAGGCTCATTGGAAGCAAAGCATTCTGAGCAAACACAATTTAGGTGCCTAAAATAATTTTCTGTTCTGTCTAGTTTATAGAAATAAAGAATTTCCTTCAAGCTGAAGTAAACAGATTTATGGAGACAGAAGTTGTGCTGAGTGATTTTCACTCCATCAGGTCAGGGCAGCACACTCCATAATACAAGAAAACAAATATTTGTTACTCTCTCTTTATCTAATAGATTTTGGCTTTCAGTGTGGTTGTTTTTCCTTGCAACATAAAGGATCCAGAGGTTGTAGACAGACATTTTTATAGCTTAATGTAAATCACTTTAAGTAGAAATAATACTCCTTTCCAGGTGGATTATAATTTTTATTCCACAGGCCAGCATTGTTATTTGACCTTTACAAACAAATATCAGATTGTTCCAAAAACAAATGGCAATAACCTTTGGCTGTTCCACTGGGGAGAAGTGACCACTTGTGACACTGCCCTGGTTAGCATTCCTGCTTGTTGGGATGTTCTCAGTCAGTCGCTGATATTTGTTCCCCGTGAATAACAAATTAAATTTTAGGTCTGAGCTATTCAGTCACTGATATTTATTCCCTAGAAATAAAAAATTAAATTTTGATTCTGAGCTTGGCAGGAGGAAGTTGAGAGACACAAGAGGTAACAGAGCGTCGCTGCTGTGTGGCTGTAACCAAGCTCTCTCTTTGTGCCTCATGTTTAGGTAATAAATGCATTTTGTCCTCTGGAGGTGTAAACTAAGCCCTGTGATGGATGGCCCTGGCTTGGACCCAAAACATCAGCACCACTTCAGATTGTTTTAGTGCAGAGAGGAAACTGCTTTTGTTCACATCAGAGCTGCTCTCTGATGACCCTGGTGGGTCCCTTCCCATTCAGTGGTTCTGTGATATCACAACAACTGCAGCCATTACATTTATTGCCTATTTGATATAATATGGTTCAACTTTAGTTACTTGGTGAGGAAAATCCCACCAGCAGGCCTTTAAAAATGTGGTTTGTATTTTCCTTTCACTGTTCACAGCTCATTTGGGTCTCTATTCAGCAGCTTCTCTTTGTAGCCCCAAGGATACAGCAAAATGAAGCAGAGCCTTCACAGAGAAAAGACAATTACCTATTCTCCCTTTTTCACAGTAAGTGCTTTCCCAAACAGAATCAAGCAATCACAGTCTCCTGCAAAACAAAGGACAAACTTACTTCAGCAACAAACACGGCAATGGCACAATGTTCCAGGCAGTTTTGAAATCCATGGATCTCTGCTGGCTCAGTCAGAAAAAAAAGGACTCCAAAAAAGCATCTTATTGGTCTTCCTGAAGTTAAAAAATTCAAAATAATTACTAGGAGAAAAAACAATTGCTCTCAGTATTCCTGGCACATATTTTCTGCACAATCAGAAGCGGAGATGGGAAATGTGTGTTTAAATTTAATTCTGCCAATTGTGACTCAGTTTGGGTCCAAGCCCTGTGACTGCAATCCCTGGATTTTGAGGGCAGCCCATAACTGGAGGATGTAGAAGGAACACCACACTACAAAAACACCACTTGTATCCTTTAGTCCCTGTCTCAGTGCTGCTCACACCTAGGGCCTGAAGAATTCATTTTCTGTAGTGAGATCCTTTAGCTGGTGGCTCCAGTGACATAAAAATCTTATGGAAAATATAGGGAATACATTTTGTGATGTTTATATCCTTCCAAAAGCCAGGCACTGACCCACAGCAACACCCAACACACTGGCTTTGGTCAGGCAGTTTTCCTTCATCCTGCTTTTCCCTTAATTCTGCTTTTCCCTTAATCCTGCTTTTTCTTTTTCCAGAAAAAAAAAAAAAAAAAACCAGATGAACTGAAACCAGAATACAGGTTTTTGAATGGTTTAGGGACCACAATAGAAACAGGGTGTTCCAAAATCAGAAGAGAGGAATAATGAGAGCCTTGGAAAGGCTCAGAAGAGGAACTGGAAAAGCTCCAGCAGTAATTCCTTCCTCAGGTACTCTAATAGGAATTTATTCTGAGGAATCCTGCTATCATCAGTTCTTCTTTGGAAAAACAAGGCACTGCTTTATTATGGAGAGTTGCAGAGATGGGGGTTGTGGCTCTAGAACCAGAGAAGGGGAAGAAAACGATAAATTAAAGAGATTAAAATAATTCAATAACAAAATCATTATAGAGCAATAAATCTCAAATAATTAAAGCAGGTTATTTGGAATTAATCAGAAACATTTAATATGTAAATATTCTTCTGCACATATTGAGTCAATGACAGTAAAAAGAATGCAGGTTTGCAGGCACATCTAGCTTAAAAATTTAGTATTATATCTGGGAATAATTCAAGGATTATGCTGGGAATAGAAAGGCTTTGGTGTCACTGTAGGTTTGCCCTTACACTTTTCATTGACACCTAAGAAATCCTGAGCTAAGCCAACTTTCCCATAGCATGTGATGGCAAGCCTGTTGTTCCTAGGCCAAGAAAAGTAAAAAATAGGATGGATTTTGTGCTCTGGCTTGCAGCTGAGGTTCCTGGACTTAGTGATAAGAAGACCCCACAGAAACACAGCCCTCACATTGTACCTTTTGCACCACTGCCTCCAAAAGCAGCACTGATTTTTATGCACAAACTCCAAAAAATTCTTTAGAATTAATTCTGGCTGATTGCAGAGCTGCTGTCTACTGACCACACAACTGCAAACTGTCAATCAATACTGAACCCCATAAGGAAAATACCAAATATAGATCCACTCATCTTTACATCATGCCATTGAAAATTGACTTTCCTCCAAGAAGAGTTGCTTTATGGTTTATGCATTCAGTTATTATTACATAGCAGTTGTTCCCCACCTTGAAAAAGGAGGGATTTGTAAAGATGTGCATTTGAGAGGGGATTCTGCCCCAACAGTCCCATTATTAGATCTCTGAGGGACATTCTGTCCAAAAATCCTCACTGTGAGATGCCTGATTAATTATTCACTTCTTCTGCTCCCCCAGCTGTGCTTATCTAGAACTCATTTATGCACATATACTACTTCTTTCCAGCACTTGATAATATTTCTCTCATTTATTTAGGATTTTTGGCTGCCTTTGGGATCTTCATTTGTTCAAACATCTGCTTGGGAATATCCCATGCTGGAGTGGATTTGGGAAAGGCAAAGCTCAGCCCATTCATGTGTTGTTTAATGTCTTTATTAGCAAGGAGGATGAAATGAAGTGGGATGCTCCAACCACAGGCAGAGAAATTGATAAATTCAGGGTGGGGTGGTTGGACTGGGGACCTGGATGGGAGCAGAGGGATGGACACAACCTCAGGAGGTCCAGCTGGGTGCACAGCTGGGCTGGGTGTACAGCTGGACTGCTGAGACAGCTGGAGAGGCAGGAACAGCTGGAGAGGCAGGAACAGCTGGAGAGGTGGGAATAGCTGGGGAGGTGAGAACAGCCGGAGAAACAGAAACAGCTGGAGAAGAAGAAACAGCTGGAGAGCCAAGAGAACCCAGAGAGGCAGGAACATCTGGGGAACCAGGAACAGCTGAAGAAGCAGGAACAGCTGGAGAGGCAGGGGAAGCTTGAGGGACAGGAACTGGGGGTCCTGTTGGAGAATGTGTTGAGCCATATGCCACACTCCTGGCTGCATTTCCAAGAGATGAGGCCACATCTCTTTGAAATGGAGTCCTGGCTTCCCTCTGGAGTTCTCCTGTAGCCATGATATTTTCTGGAAAATCATTTCCTTAGGATTTTTTCTCCTGAGAAACTGGGAGGCCTCAGGAACAAAATGTAAACAATGGTTATCTGCTGTTGTGGAATGCAACAGATGCATCTGTGATTGGCCTCACAGAATTGTTTCTAATAAATGACCAACCACAATCAGCTGGCTTGGAGTCTCTCTCTGAGACACAAGTCTTTGTTATTCAATCTTTCTTTTCTATTCTTAGCTAGCCTTCTGATGAAATCCTTTCTTTTATTCTTTAGCATAGTTTTAATATAATATATGACATAAAATAATAAATTAAGCCTTCTGAAACATGGAGTCAGATCCTCGTCTCTTCCCTCATCCTGGGATTCCTGTGAACACGGCCACATTCTCCAGCTCATCAGAATCATGGAAATACTGGAGAGAGGCCAGTGGAGGCACAGGAGATACAAGAAAAGGCCAGGAGGACTTGGTTTGTTGGATCTTTCAGGGTTTGGCTAAAGGAGATCAGGGCCATCTTCAGCCATAAAATTCCTAATAAATTTGGCTGATTGTGCAGGAGCAAAGGATATAAAAAAATCCTTCCTGCTTCAGTTCATGGTATAAACTCATTGGTTTTAACTACCACAGTTATGCATAAAATCATAAAATTATCCAGCCATTTTAGAAATTCAGCTGCACCGTTTGACTCCCTAACCTCCTGCTGCAGAGGATTTCACAGATCCACAAAAAGATGTTGGAAGAATTACTTCAATTACCCCTTTTCTTCATCACTGACTTTTTTAGATTATAATTCAACAAATGGAACACCTACCCTGGCCTCCTGGATGTTAAATCTCACACTTCTGTTCTCCTGCAATGTTTAACCAAGTGCATTTCTGTCACTGACATTGATAATCAGGTCAGGGGAAGCAGCAGGAAAAAGGCAAAATTTTACCCGCAAGGATAAAACAATTGGGACAGTTCTAGACAAAACATTGAGAATATTGATATAAATTATAGAATCATGGAATATTCTGAGCTGGATGGAACCCACAAGGATCATCAAGTCCAACTGCACAGATCCCCCCCAATAGTTCCACCCTGTGCTGAGAGCATTGTCCAAGAACTCCTTGGGCTCTTTCAGGACTGGGGCTGTGACCATTCCTTGGGGAGCCTGTTCCAGTGCTTTTCTGGAAGTTTCTTTCCTGCTTTTGTGGAAATTTCTTTCCTTTTTTCTCCATGTCATCTCTAAACATTTCTTGGCATCTCAACAACATCTATCAGGAATCAGGTGAAAACCAAGTAGATAAAATTCTGCTTTCCCTGAGAATCTAAAAGTCCTCTAAATCACTGACATCACTGCTTACTATTTGATATCACTCAGCTGTGAATCAAAGTTCTGTTGGCAATTTTATACTAGTATCTGGCTTGCTTTGGGGCAAAACAAAGAACTATCCCTAAAATAAGTAAAAAATCCCCATTATCCCTTGGGGTTGCATGTTCATTCTTTTACCCTCCTTTTCAGGCCAAATAAATTAATTTGTGAAGCAAAACCAAGATACCACAGACACTCTTCTCTTCTGACAGCCTGGAAATTCACCCATTGACAGGCTGAAATTTTTAAAGACCTCTAAACCTGGGTAATACCATGGATTATGTCAAAGTTAAGCAGAAGCAGACATTAGACCTGGGGTAGCTGCTGTAAAGAAGAAAGTCTGCAATGGACAACTGGGGAAATAATAGCAACATATCTTAAATTAAAATATGTGGGCTAAATTGAGCCATTTTTATATTAATTCATTGTCACAAAAGAGTGGTTTCTGCTCTAGCCATCAAAGGTATTGGCAAAAAGCAGATTTTAATGGAGTTCAGTGGCAAGGTTCACTCTATTACTGACTACAGCAAGGAAGTCTATATAGGAAAATGGGATTGGAGTCAATTTTGAGTGATTTACACAGTGACTGGAGGTAGAAAAGGGTCAGGGGGCAAAGGAGACAGATAGAAAAGAGTGTATGAGGATTTAGCAGTACTTAATCATCCACCATTTAGCATTAAAAAAGAGTGGTGCAGCATCACACTGACTTTATTAAAAAAATGATTAAATAAAGAATAAATAAGAAATACAATTAAGAATTTGTGTTGCTTTTAATGTTAGAGATATTTTTTACATTAGACAACATCTGGTGCTTTTTTTCCTATAAAATTAAGGTGTTTAGCACACTTAAATGTTTATTTATATACATATTTCTAAAGCATAAAAATGGCAGGGGGTTAGAGTGCAATGATCTGAAAGATCCCTTTGAAGTGAAATCATTCCATTAGTTTTTGACTAATACCATGATTCAAAATGACCATTATTAGTCAAAACCATTATTTTTTGACTAATTGGCATTTGCAGATTTTCAAACAATAATCCAAAAATTCGATGAAGGTACAGATGGGTGGAAGACAAGAATGAATGTAAGGAAAGTAGCCCTGGGTGCTATTTTCTTCTTCATTAGAAAATGATACTGATCTTTTCCAGGTCATGGAATGAAGTAAAGAAATTATCTGATACACCTGTTTGATTTTTTTTCTTAGTAAATATTTAGGAATTTTTTGTGGGATATAGGGAGAGGGAAATTCAAGCCCATGTTTTCAACAAATCTGGAGTAAAAATTCTTGTTGAGCATTTAACAACATGAGATAGGCTTAACCCTGTATTTTCATGAAAAATATCTGAGTCTGGTGTCAGAGGGTGTAAATGAATGTCCTGGCGTATCCAAACTGAATTCTCCCTGGAATTGTCATTTCTCCAATGGCCTTTGTTGATGAGAAGGTGAAGAATTTCCTGGGATGCTGCACAACCTGCTCAGGCCAAGAAGTGACTTTTCATGGTTGCACAATGGAGCCTGCTGGAAGTTTCTCAATCTGCACAAACCCAGTCATGAGAACCTTGAAAAAACTGTGGGGCCATTGGAATTTCCTCTCCCATGCTGAGCATGCACCAGGAATACCGCAGGAGTGTCACCACTGTCAATTGCCCTGGTAAATCATTCCATTTGCAGCATCTTTTGCTCTTTACAATTCTTCAAAGCCCCTTAGTGGTGTGGTGGGGAAGGAAATCACCACAGACATAAAGCAAAAACCCCACATCTGTCACCATCTTTGTTCTACCTAGGCCAGATCTCAGATAAATACAAGATGTAAAGGACTTTAGGAAGGCAGATGGAAGGGATATCTGCAAGGAGATGCACTGGGTGTGAAAGATATTGGGAAGGAATTGTTCCCTGTGAGGGTGGGCAGGCCCTGGCACAGGGTGCCCAGAGAAGCTGTGGCTGCCCCTGGATCCCTGGCAGTGCCCAAGGCCAGGCTGGATGGGGTTGCGAGCAACCTGGGACAGTGGGAGGTGTCCCTGGAATGGGGCTGGATGGGTTTTATGGTCCCTTCAAACTGAAACATTTCACATCTCTGTGGTAAAAGATAAGGTAAAAGATAAGAGGTAGATAAGCTCTACATGCAGGTGACAGCTAAATCTGTATAAACTATATCTAAAGATTTTAAGCTATCTTGGGAATACAGATGTTGAATATGATTTCAGTGTTCCTATTTAAAACAGTGTAAGTGTACATGTCTTTCCTCTTCTAGCTCTGTGCAGGGAAGTGGGGTTAATTCCTTTAACTTTTATTTGTTTTTGTTGTTTTTATCAAGTAGATGAGCAATGCAGCCTTTCTATTTCTTACAGACCTCCAGAGAGGTGTGAATGTCACTACTGGTTCATACTCCTTGTTTTCCTGTAATTGGGAATGAATTACAGTTTAATCCTTTCTTGTCAGTACAGCCAAAAGCAACTGTGGAATCCTCACAGGAAAACTCTTTGGAAAACAATTTGCAATTAAACAGAAGTGGAAAGAAGGCAGGTGGTTAAAATAAGAAATAACAAAAATAAAGGGTAATGACCCTAAAAAGATGAGACTGTGCAAGAGAAAATTCATTGCAATGATGATATCTAACTTTGGGGATCTTTTTTGTGTATTTATTTAATTTTTAATAAAAGGGGCAGACCTTCAGTCGCTGTAAGGCTTTGTTAACTTCAGTATCAGTTAATATACAAAAATATACAAAAACTACTCAACAAAATATCTGCCATTAATCCAGTCAAGAAACTCCTCAGGTAAAGGATATTTTCTGTCCATCTAAGAGGAATTTCACAAGGAACTTCATCATTCTGACATTCAGGTTAATATACAGGCAGCATTTTTTTTCAGAGCCTGGCAAGTTTCATCCAAGAGTGAACACTCTCTTGTATAAAAGATCTGGTTTGGGATCTGGGTAAGTTTCTACTTTTACTGCCAAGTTTGCCCCTATTAGAACACAACTTGCCAAGCCATGTTTCCTTGAATTCAGATAGAAAACCAAGAACTAAATCTCCTGTCAGGCTATGGCTGGACAAGCCTGGTGAAGGTGAGGAATATTGAAAGGAACCCAGAAAGCTCCACACATTTGAAGACAGGATACAGAAATATTAAAAATTGGGAGTTCTGAGACAAATGTCCATTTCTATTTGGGTCTTAGTGGTCCAGGCTCAACTCCTGTTGATATTAAAACAGCAACAAACATGTTTGACAAGAGTTTTAAAGGTTTGGAGCTGAGTTTGATGAGAAGAAACTTCCACTGGGGGTTGAAATGTGTCACTGGGTTTATCCAGAAAAGCAGAATTATATACTTAAAAGTATATTCAGAAAACACAGAGAGCAGCCTAGGGAGCTTGAGCAGATGTGTTCCTTCCAGCTGGGAAATGTGGCATCACACATTCAGTGTCCACAGTAAGTTTTCCTTGCAGATTTTTGGAGCCACAGCTGAGGGCTCTGCACCACTGTGGCCCCAGGTACATCAGAGACAGGGAGAAAGGGAACATACTGGAATGGGAATGCCATGGGATTTCCGGGGCTGGGATTTCTGGGCACTCTTCATCTGCAGCAGAAATGCACAGTCAGGGTCTGTGTGCACAAAGAAATTGGGGAGGGGTATCATTCCTGCAGAACTGAACCCACCCAGATCTTTGTCTGTAGAAATTTGCATCCCATGAAAATAAGGCAGAATGCACAAAGTGCTGTGGACAAGGACTCTGTAGGAGAGAAGTTTCTGGGAAGTTGGTTTTCCCTGAGATTTTGCCAGGGACTGACAGAATCCTTCACTGTCAGAAACTGCGATAGAAACAAGCAAAGAAATTTGTCCCAGAGAAAATGAACACAACCAGGTGAATTCCACTTTTGGCAGCAAATTTTTGAATCACTGTACTGACATTTTAGGAATCCACCTGTTAATTAATTATCACAGCCTAATGGCTGAATATGAAAACGCCTGATTTGATCTTAATCTCTTTGAGGCTCATACACTTCATGATGAAAATATGTGGGTGTAAGCACAGCAAAACTTGTCCCACTGCAGTGATTTTGTAGATGGGCTGTGAGGATTGTGCAGGCACCAGTTTGGACAAATGGGTTGGTTCAGGTTTGGAAGGGAAACAACATTTTTGCAGTAAAAACATAAGTTGAAAACCTCCTTCAGTGTCTGTCCAGAAAGTGCTGAAGAAGAAAAACCAACTTCAGTCTAAATGGGATTTCTAAAACATCTCACCAGTGAGAAGTTCTGTAGATCATAACTTTATTAGCAATGAGATGAATATGTCATGTGTGGGCTATTGAACTCACTCTGACAGATAAAGAAGCATTAAGTAGTGACCTTTAAATGCTAATTGCTGATGTGTTAGAGCTTGTAAACTGCTTTAATGGAGTCCATGCACACAAATCTTGCAGCAACAAAGGATGTGCTAATCTGAAATATTAAAGAAACAATTTACTGTAACAGTTTGAGAAAGTACATTTGACATTAGAAGTGTAGTAAAATAAAAACCCAACATTATTAGATATCTAAAGATCAAATGTCTGAGGCCAAAGCCACCACCATGTGTAAAAAGCCAAGCTGTTTGAAAGGACTGGAAGATGTCGAAAACCCCTTCCTATGGCCAAATGCAAGCTGTAGAGAAGGAATGGCAATGAGACAGTCAAGAAAGGTCAATAACGGATTTATAAGGTGGTTTCCTGTGTTGGTTTTGCACAGCCTGGATTCTGTGATTCTTACCAGGATCCAAACCCTTGCACTACTGCAGTACCTTAACTAGAAATATTTAACATTTCTCTTTATGCAATTAATTGCATTATTTCCAAGGCTTTTCTTCTTCAGTTAAATTCTGAAATTGAAATACTTAGGCTTTCCTTTGAAAGGATTTTAATTTGTGTTCCAGAAACAGTTCTGTGAGGTCTTGAATTCAAACATTTCTCTATTGTGTCTTCACTGATATATGTAAACAACAGATTTGGAAGTTTGTCATAAAATCTTTTCTGTTCAGGTGAGAATAAGCAATATTTTAAATTTTTTTTCAGGTATGTCCTGAAATTAAAATATTGATCTGCTTTGGAAGGTTTTGTTGGAAAGTGGTTTTTTACAGAAGTTACTTATGGCGACTCTTTTATTCCAAAGCAGAAAGATCTTTCTTGTTTTCCTATAACCATAATTATAAACCTAAAGAGCCTATGACAGGTTTCTTCTCCCTCAATTTATCAAATGAATTGAAAGCAAGAAGAAAGGGTGTGATTCCCCTTCTGTGACTGACTCTGCATGGAAACCATGGAGTTCACCACTGCTGCTGACCTGTGTCAGCCAATTCAGGCAAAGGCACTTCCCTGGTGCTCCAGGAGGGATATCAGTCTTTCCAAGCACACAATAAACCTTCCCCCACATTGCCAGCAGGTTGGAATCGTTACACAACCCTTGCACACATCCCTGAATTCAGCACTTTGTTGTATTTTTGTCTGCAGTGCATCCATTGAGTTTTGTAAATGATGCTTGGATTTCAATCTGTTCAGCACAGGATTGAGGATCTGCTGTACCAGGAGCCTTCTGGGTACAAATCACATCCATTTGATGCAGGCATTTCTCATCAAATTCATAAAGATCCATCAAACAAGCAGATATTTAAAAAAAAATAAGCAGAAATTCCAAAACTCCTTGTATTTCGCTGCAATCTACACATCTAAAATACATAGATATAATTAAAATGGATCAGTTTAAAGCAGAAGTATTGGACAGTCTATTTGGAAAATACAGAATATTCTTTTAGAAGATGAAAAACTCTCTTTGAATTTCATTAGGCAGATGGAAGATTTAAGATTCAGGTCCCCTACATCCTGGAAAATCCTATTCCTTTCACCCTGTAGGAATCAGCAGTGATGAACTCATTTCTGGTAGATTTTCTGAGCACAATCTCTCTTTCTCCTATTTATTTCTCCCTGTCCCTGAAATTCAGGGAATTTTGTATGAAATCACAGTGTGTGGAGAGGGAAGGAGCTGATGGATGGACTTATTTTGCTGCAAGAATTAAAGTAACTTAGCCCAGAGCCTAAGTGTGTACTACATACTTGCAGTCAAACCTCCTTGGGGGGCTAAAAGAGAGCTCAAGTTTTAATACATTTTTTCCCCCATTTTTTAGTAGTTTTCTATTGTTTTCCTTATCTTTCTCCTCCACATAGACATTTGGAAGGAAAAACACTGAATCCATGTGTTTATGGACACTGTTTTCTGCTTTTTGCCAACAGTCCCATTCTGCATAACAAGATTTATGCTGTTAGAAAGCCCCAAAATGCACTCAGCAGCTCTTCTGTGCCTGTTCTTTTAGCTCTCCTGGTATCAAGCACAACCATTTGTTTTCTTGAATTCTAACCCAATTGTAGAAATGTACCTCAGGGTTCAGCAAGAATACGATTATTTTTGTCCTATTTACAATGTCTCCAATCACTTTTAGGTTGCAAAACTGCAAACAAGGAAACCACAGTTGTTTAGCCCACTGTTAAAATCCCTTTTTTACAGTTTTGAACAAAAAGCAGAGCCCGGCATTAAATAATATCTTAATGCTATGTTTACTTTTCAGCCTGGGCTTGGGGAGGTGTAGGGGGTCAGATGTGCTGCAAAAACATTTTTCTTGTTCCTCCTCAACTTGCATTCTGAGGGAGATAATCCCTGGGAGTGGAACCATCCCTGGAAGTGTCCTTTTCCAGGTTGGATGGGGCTTGGAGCTACCCGGGCTAGTGGAAGGTGTCCCTGCCCATGGCAGGGGGTGGCACTGGATGGGCTTTAAGTTCCTTCCAACTCAAACCACTCTGGGATTCTGTGATTCCATGAAAATCTTGATGCACTTAAAACTGTTTCACTTGCACTTTGCTCTCTGTTCTTTTTCTAAAAGAACTTCAAGTCAGCAGGAAATACATTTATGTTTTCTCAAGTTGATAGAGTTCAAGGAAAGAAGCTGCTAGTTTGGAAAATACATAGGTATAAAAATAATACATGTTTATAGCCCCCTCTTTATAATGTTCTAAGAAATTCTTGTATTTGCATAGGATTTTTCTATTTTATTTATCTAAATATCAGTGCAACAGAAGGACTGAATAGACAATTGGGGGGAAATAATGAGGACAAAAAGGGAGAGGAAGAGATTATAGTGATTGTTGTTAATTTTCTTTCATCCTTCCCAAAGTTATGCAGCCATGCTAAATGATTTAGCCCTGCATTAATGGGAAACAATACAGAAATATGTCACCCACGTGCCTTGTTTCCCTAATAACAAAACCCAACAATTGCTGGAATAAAACATTCTTCTGTCAGTGAAGAACAATAGAGCAAAAACAACAAATCAAAGCATTTTCTCAGTTTTATACTCCAGAAGGAAAGATAAGGCAGAGCTTTGCTGGGACCCAGGGGCACTTCTGTGGTTCCACTCCTGCTTTTGATGTTCCTTGAGGTCACTGCAGCATCTCCTCATCCTTTA
>JAHXMQ010012336.1:23616134-23647092 GCA_020466415.1 Ammodramus savannarum pratensis | reverse complement strand
CTCTGATGTATAACCCTCATTTTTCATTTTTAATTCTTTTGGAATTTAGGGCTTTTCCCCCAGTGTTTCTTTAACCTTTCAATATCCAATTTCATTTATCAGCAAACCTACAGAAAAATATCTTTTTCCATTCATCAATCAGTGGCATCCTTCCCAAAGTTGTCACCTCTGCCAGCTTGGGTTTATTTGGCAATGCCATGTGCCTCCTGCAAACACACCCTTTGCCTCCTTGGTTTTCCAGTAAGACTGGCTCAGAAATTCTTTTCTTCTATATCAAAACTGACTTTTATTTCTATTCCTTCTCCAGATTGTACATTCAAAAATCTTTCTGCCAAGCATGCATATCTGTGATACTTTCTTGTCAAACTTTCATCCTTCCCAACACAGCTGGCTGGGCAAGGGGCTGCTCCACATGGAATTGCAGGTGTTATGGAAGCAGCTGCTGGCTATCAGCTCCCAGGGTTCCAGGTCTGTCCTGTGTGCCCCAAATCAATATTTATGATCATCAATTAGAGGTAATGTGAAAACAAGGCATTTGAAAGATCAGAAATGGCATTTTCCCTCTCTGTGGCACTGTGGGATTTGTCATTTGTGACTCAGTAAGGATATAGGATTTGGGGAGCTGCAACCATCTGGATGCATTTTGGCATCTGTTTTATTTCATTTATTGGTCTTTGCAGGTCTGTCTAAACAAATAAAACAAAGCCCTTTAGCAACATTTTGACAACTTTGATGGTGATAATTTTAAGGTACTGATATCTAAGAACATCTTGCATTGAGTCCATTAATTTTTTATTGATTTCATTGCACAAAGGGATTAGGCAGACAAAAAAAAGTGTTAATTAAATACATTAAATGTGACATTTTCCACAAGCTTTTACTTTTTTTAAAGTTCAAAGTTACCCCAATGTAGTACTTACCTGGATTACTAATGGCTGAAACTTTTGTAGGGAAAAATGAAAGCATTTACTCTTTAAATGACTAATAAATGTCTCATTTTGATATTTTATTATTACAAGTTTTGCATATGAAGGAAATTATAATTTCATCCAGAGAGGTTGAAATGAGATTTAATATCTACTCTCTGTTTGCTACATAATGTTCTATCAACATCTATTATTTACAAGTTGAATTTTGTAGTCTTTTTTTATGCCATTAAAGACTGATCTTTTAATCATAAATTTAATTAAATGCATTATGTCTAGATGTCTTTATAACTGCATTTTGAGAATATTATTTTTTTGCTCAAATATCCCTTGCTATTTATAATAGAATTTTACCTTGACTGTGGTCAAATGGAAATAACAATTTTTTACACCATTCTTAGCTCAAAGTAAATGATGCAGAAAACAAAAATATCAACAACTAATGGTTTATTTGCTTCAATTTTTTGGGGTTTTATACATCTCCTGTTGAGATCTGAACGGTACAATTTCAGAAGCTTGAAAACCAAGTTCAGGGAGACAGAGATAGGGCATAGTGTTATAGTGTAATTTCAGTCAATAATTTCTTAAGTTCACCTTTTTGGTTTAATTTTTTTTTGCTTGCTTTTCTTAATTTTAGTCAAAATTTAATTATTTCCCTCTAATCTATGATGTCTGAGTTCAGTAAATGGTATTTTCAATATTTTTAATAATTACTGGATGTTTTCTACTGAATTCCCATGCAGGACCAAAAAATAAAGCTACCAGTCCAGGTGAAGTAAAGTCTTCTGAGTTTTTGTGAGTGCTTTAACAGCAAAATCTGCTGGACATGGCCCTGAATCTCTGTACTTTTCTGGGATCCTGAGTCTTGAGCTGCTTTTAATCCTGAATTTTGGCCTTACTGTTGGGATACTGCTAAAAAAAGTGCCTTTGTGATGGTTGCAGCTAAATTTTCATTTGTCTGTCACTGGGGGAAGGGTGCACTGGGAGGTAAATCCTTCAATCACTGGGAGGTTTTGTGAAGATTTTCCTGCAGCATCAGTGCCCCGAGTGTTGTTAGCTCTTCCCTGTGAGCTGTGAGGACACATTTCCCTTGGTGCTGTCCCTTGGATCATCCCACACTTTGGCTCCTCTGCTCGCTTTTGTGCCCTCACTAAAAGAGGGACATTGAGGAGCTGGGGAAAAGTCTGGAGCACTAGGAGGGGCTGAGGGAGCTGGGAAAGGGGCTCAACCTGGAGAAAAGGAGGCTCAGGGAGCACCTTGTGGCTCTGCACAACTCCCTTATTGATGCTGGGGGATAAGGTGATCTGACTCCATGATTGCAGAAGGCTGAACAAATGCTTTATTAAGCCATGCTATATTACACTAATACTATACTATATTAAAGAGATACTATACTAAAGAGATACTCAAGAAAAACCTGTGACTGTCTTCAAACAGCCAGGACACAACTTTGACCCAATTGACCAATCAATCCAAACAATCCTCACCAGAGTCCAAAAACAAATGACTTTGGGTAAACAATCCCCATAACACATTCCACATGCCGAACAACAGGAGCAGCGAGTAGAGATAAGAATTGTTTCTCTTCTCTGAGCTTCTTAGTGCCTTCCCCAGGAAAAATCCTGGGAGAGAGAATTATGTCTCTGTCTGTTCAGAGAAGGTGATTGCCACACTCCCTGACAAGAGAGGGGATCGGGCTGTGCTCCCAGGAACAGGGACAGGAGGATAGGGAACAGCCTCAGGCTGGGCCAGGGCAGGCTCAGGTTGGATTTCAGGGAAAATTCCTTCCTAGAAGGAGGGATGCACTGGCACAGGCTGCCCAGGATGGAAAGTTAGACTAGATGATCCTGGAGCTCCTTGCCAATCCTGGTGGTTCCAGGATCTCAGTGTCCCACATGGATTTGCTCATGAAGAAACACCTCTGGTGCCAAAGTCATCCTGGGCAAGGATGAATCCCTCTTTGCAGCCCTTCCTGTGGCTGCAAAAAAATCCCCATATGTTTAGGAGACTGAACCCACCCTTGAACCCACCCAAAGTGCCATTGGAATGGTGGATTTCTTGAATTTAGAGGGAGTGGGACCTCAGTTATTTATCATCTGGGCAATATTGCTTATAGCAAGCAAAGTGATATAAAAATTAATTTTTTTGTGGGCAAAAATAAATCCCACATTTCCACATTAATTTTCTTCATTACCTTTGATTTATATTAACTAATTTCCAAGTGCTCCTTTCTCACCTTAGCTGGTTGCAGTCTTCAATTACCTTAATTTAACCAGAAATCTCCAGATAGGTCACAGCTCTCATGTTTAATGAAAAATGAGTGAAAAAGGCTTAATAGAAATTCATAAGTTCCTGATGTTCTTTGGAGTAACACATACATTATTTAGCTCTGAGTGATGCTCTACACATTTAACCATATTTAGGCTGCTAATTGTACTGGATTTAATGTCCCTGTGGGAGTATCCTTCACAACACAAGACAGCTTCTCACTGAACTCCCTGCATTGCTCACCAAAGCAAAAACCACTCCTGGATATTGATTACTCCCAATATTCAACAGTTTTAATGACAGAAGAATGCTTTGTAGAATAAACCAGAAAATCCTTAATTACTTTTAATGTTCCCTGGACTGCTCTAAGTCAAGGTAAAGAGATAAGGAGACAATTTCTTTAATGTTTTAAAGTATGGTGAAATACCTTTATTTTTTGTTGTTGTTCAATCATTGTGGATATCTCAACACTTGGGATCACTAATTCCAGTAGAAGCTGAAGGTGCTTCCACACTGAAAATAAGTCCTCTCACTTTTTTTGGTCTTTTCTGATTTACTTTACTCTGGGAAGGCTCTAATAACAAAGACTCTGCAAGCTCACTGGTGAACTAAACTAGGCAAAGAAGTGTTATTTATTCCAGAGTGCCTGGTGAAAATTGGCTTCAAAAGAATGTCCTTCCTTTGGAATTTTGCTTCTTTTCTCCCCACTACATGATTGCATTTGACTTTGTTCAGGGCATTGAACTGGAGAGGGGAAATACTGGTATTCCAAGGGAAGATAAAAGAGCCAACAAGAAAAAAAATGAAAAGTTAAAAAAGAGAAAGGCTGAATTTTCCATTCAGTCATCAAATTACATTAAAAATATTGAAGCACAAAATGTGGTTTGGCTATGAATAATTTTTTTTTAAAGAAACATATCTTACAGCAAAAAATGATGGAAGAGGTTTTTTGAAACCATTTTCAAAAGTCAAAAAATTTTCAGCAACTTGCATTTTTGTAAAATCCTGGTGATCTACGTATAAAAATAAACATAGAGGCTTCTTTTAGGTAACAAACTCAGTATTCAATACATCAATTTTGATGATTTTCCAAGTTTTGCACCACTGAAATAATCAATATAATACAACTTAACTACTATGGATTTCTAAACTAATTCAAAAATATTTTGGGGTAAAAATGTTCTTTTTATTATATTTTAATTCTGTCTTAAAGGAATTTACTTTCTACGTAAAATATAGTCAAAATGCAAGTGCTTACTATCAACTTATGGACAAGCTAAGAATTAATATAATTTTAAATTGCATATTTCAAAACCTTAAAACACTAAACAGATACCTAAAAATATTCTCTCTGTTACTTTATAATGTTAAAATATTTCTTTAGATCTTTTTTATTTATTTTCTACTCTTCATAGAATCTTTCTGCTCTGAGAACATCACTAAAAGAATGTTATTATAAACATCTTTTTAGATGTCAAAGCTGAAAGTGAAGCTCTAACCTGAAGCTTCACCTGTTCAGATTCATCCTTTTCATTCAGATTAAAATATTTTATTAAAAAAATTTAGTTTGTTTCTGTGAATATTGAGGCTTATTTGTACACTGGAATCAGAAGGATTCATGGATCTGTGTCCGAAAAATCCAGAGCACAAGAGCAGCTGAGGAGATTTGGCACATCTCATAAATCACTCAGTCAAGAGCAGACAGGATTATACCTTCACTGTAAACCTCTGACACATTTCTTTATGGAATCTGTATCCTACACTGGATCATCCCTGGATATTTATATCATCTTAGAGTCTGGGGAAAATGATGCCTTCTTCTGATAATGTCATTTTAGTTGTAGGAAAGAAGAAATCTAGACAGGTTGGGGGAGCAGTACAGGACTTCTTGGGTAGTTCTGTTTGATGCAAAACCTCTGCCATAAATAAAGCTAATATTTCATGTGACAACAGAAATTTTTAAGAGTGGTGCCTGAATGTGCACTGAGATTCTGACAAAGGAAATAGCAATGAAATGACAGAATTTCTTGCAGAAATTGCAATATTGTTTTTTCTGCTGTGAATGAGGCCTGTCTCATTGGAGAGTTTTCTAAATGTGGTACAAAGAATGTTTAGTACAAAGGAAACTATTTTTAAAAAAAATTATTAGATCTAATTGTTACTACCTTGCTCTAATATCTGTAGAGTAATTAATGAAATACAATCCAGTCACATCTCTCAATCCCTTCACAGAGTGGCTAAGTTTGCTCTTGGAACAAGCCTGCTTCCCCCCTTTTGTTAAATACAATTTGCTAACTAAACTTATTATTAGAATCCTTCTGGGTTTTCACAGAACTAATAAATAACCATGGTTAATTTGAATTTCTTGCCCTTGTGCCATTGTTGTCATTCCACAGGAGATTGTGCTCCTTCTCCAGTGACCATCCTTTAATTGTGGCATCCGTGGAAAACAACTGCATTTCCTCTCAGACTTTGGTTTGCTGGGGTAAAAAAAAAACCAAGCCCAAACCATCTGTCACCTACATTTCACAAGGGAAGGGACTCCAATTCCTAACATTCCTGTGACTTCTCTCTGCATCCACTCCAGCTGGAATTAATCCTGAAAGCAAGAACTGTGAGAAATGCTTAATACAAGGTTTAAATAGTGCCTGGCATAACATTAATAATTCTCAGTAATTAGAGAAATCCTCTTCCTGGTACATCCTAACATCTGCATTTTCCATGGCTTCACCACAGTGATGGATTGTCACATAATCATCAAAGCAGGAGATAGGAAAAGTCCTATCAATCCTTTTGACTTGGTTCTTCAAATGAACAAATCCATTCTGTTTTCCTTTATTAATTTTCAATTAAATAAGACAATATTTATTAAATTAAGAGCAAGAGAAGTATAAAGGTTAATATTCCTGGAAGGTTCTGTAAGACATGGCAAAATGAGTTGAGAATGTCCAGAGCCAGGTCTGAGCAAATCCAAAATTGGGGTTCTGCAGGACAGAGCAAACCCAAAAAATGGGGGAAAATCCTGGGAGAATCTGAATAATACAGAGGAATAACAAGTAAAATGTTCTTAAATAGGATTGTTTTTGATAGACAAGGAAAATCATTCTGCTTTTTGCCACTTACAAAGAGCTAAGTTTATTCTTTTATCTACATTTCAGATTTTTTTCTGCCAAAGTGGTGCTACTAGTTCTGTGAGTAAACAAAGAAAACAAAGAGAAAGAGGGAAGAGGAAAGAAAATAAGGACAACTTTAAGAAACCAAACTTGCCCACGGAAAATGGCTGCTGGACAGAACTTTATGGAGGCACTAAAAAACATCCTTAAAATTCAGACACCTTTCCTTTGTCCATAAGCACCAACCAAAGGATGGATTTGAACGGTTAAAATGACCCTACCAGAAAAAAACCAAGAAATTCAGGTGAAGAGCATTAGTAGAGTTAAGTTTATATTGAAACTAAATATCTATATTGGTGTTGCAAGTAGTGAAAATGGAAAACATCACAAAATACTCAGTTTGGGATGGGGATTTTTAAAAATGTGTTAGGAGCATAAATATTTTAATCATTTCCTTCTCTGGTTCAAAATTTGGCCATGCCACCAAAAAAATCCCCTCCTCTGGAGGTTATGTTAAAGGACAAGCCAGGTTGACATTGATCTGCACAAGCTATTTGTATTTTTCAGGCTTTCTGAAAAGGCAGAGTGCTTTTTAGCAGAGCACAGAAGCGAGGAAAAAAATCCCAAATTGTTTGTATTTTTAGCAATAAGAATGATCACTGATGCAATATCAAACACTTACAATCCCCTTTCCTGTCTAGTCTTTTATCAAGTGATTTAAAAATGACTCATGTAATTTAAATTCTCCATTAAAAAAGCAGCTTGTGTTGTTCTCTGAAGCTTCCAGCTGCAAGATATGATTGCAACATGATTTGTTACATGCAGGAAAATAATTGATCAAACCCCAAGTTCCACAGAGCCATCAGTCACACCAGCACCTGAGTGGGAAAAAACTGCCATAAATTCACAGGTTCTGAGTTATGGCTGTGCCTTGGTGTGGGATGAACAAGCTGCTGATAAAAACAGCTGCAAACAAAACTATATCTCAAGAAGTAAAGGATATTTATTCCTGACAATTTCTGGAGGGTACAGAGAAGACAATTAAGGGAAGGGATACTGTTGAAGTCAGGCAAATCTATACAAATTATGCAGAATCATCACTATCAATTGAACATTAACCCAGAATTTCTGACAACCAGCAGAAAACACAGCCCAGTAATTCAGTGTTCTCGTGGCAGCTGCAGTTTTTAGTGGTTTCTTGCACAGAATGTCCTAAATTCTGGTTATCTGCTGCAGTGGCTCCATCTTCTCCCACAGATTTGAGAAACTTCTCAGGAAATGTTTGGCTGTCCCTGTATCCTTGGAAGTGTCCAAGGCCAGCTTGGACAGGGCTTGGAGCAGCCTGGGATGGTGGAAGATGTCCCTGCCCATGGCAAGGGTGGCACTGGATGGATTTCAAGCTCTGTCCAGATAAATTCTCCCTTTCCACCCTTCCTGGAGCCCCTGGAAAGTTCTGTGAGGTCTCCACACAACCTTCTCTTCTCCAGGCTGAACATTCCCAGCTTTCCCAGCCTGGCTCCATGGGAGAGGTGTTCCAAGCCCCCTCAGCAGCTCCATGGCCTCCTCTGGACCCTCTTTGCCAACTCCTGAACCTGTTGGATGGCCTTGTCCTTTCCCTTTTCCTGGGAGAATTGCTCTGTTCTGCTGATGCCACCAAGAGGTGGAAAGTTACGTGGTTAAGGCCCAAAATTTCTCTCTATTTTAACCACATTTCATGTAGTGCCAAGATTCCTCCCTGATTAAAGCCCAAATTTCTCTCTATTTTAACCACATTTCCTGTAGTGCAGGATTCCTCCCTGGTTAAAGCCCAAATTTCTCTCCATTTTAACCACATTTCCTGTAGTGCCAGGATTCCTCCCAGCCTTGACTCTGGGGCTGTGGTGCCCTCCAACACTGGCAAAGTCTCCTTAAATCCACAGCCTTGCAGCCTTGGCAAAATTCTCTTTCCCCATGCCCTACCCTTCATTTTCATAATTGGTAGTGCAGAGGGGGCTAAATGCAAAGTCAGGGAATTTATTGAGATGTGCTGCTCTCATCTGCATATCCTTAATTCACTCAGTAATGAGTCAGTTCCAGGGACATTGGACCAGAAGTGAGGAACAATGGGGCCAAGAGCTGAATCTCAGGAAGAAATAGGTTGACCTCTTAAAACAGCAGAATTTATTCTGAAGAATTTACATTCAGTCACAGAAAGCAGAGAATATATATGTTTACATGTGTATAACTATATTGATATATAAACATAGATATCTCCTAATTTCAAGCAAGGAAATTAATTAGTCACAAGTTTTTAACATGGAATTCTAAAAGTGTGTAACAAGGACTTAGTGTTAAATGGGCGATAAAAATCTCACCTGAATTTCAGCCTTAAGTGGGATGAAAAAGTTGATTTTACCTTGAATACTACATGACCTGGGAAAACAAATTGTCCTTGTTCTGACCTGAAAGATGCTCAGAAACTGCTCAGTTTCTGACCTGAAACTTGAGAAGTTTCAGAATATGGGGAAGATTCCAGAAGAGATAGTTCCACAGTCCCTCCTCTTCCTGAGCTGGGATGCTCTAAGCCTGGGGTTTCACCTCATCCCCAAAAGAAAAGGGATGCCTGTCCCAACACACTTCACCTAATTGGGCTTATCAGAGGACTTGGAGCCAAAGGAAATTAGTATTAATTATGCTTTCCTTAATCTCTTTCTCCTTTGTGGGTGCAACTACCTACAAAGTTCTGCCATCAGATATCATTGATATTTACTTTTGATGTGCTGTCTTTATCATTTTCTTTTTTTAGTTTAAAAAGAAAATTATTTATTTTGAGAGTTTTTAAGACAGCAAAGTGCTCCAGAACACTGCATTAAACAATTATTTATGTGAATATTGGATGCACTCCAACTTTCTTTCTTAAATATATATATTTTAAAGCAACAATAAAATAGATGTGGTGAACAAGATCTATTTTTCACCACTGATTATGCCAACAACAGAGGGGAAAAAATAGATGAACCTGTGAATAATTTATAAATTGGATAGGAAAAAGGCAGATTGATCTGTGAATTTATTAAATATTAATAATCGTACAAGCCTGACATGATAACATAATTCAAGATAATGGTGAAGTTAAACCGAGCTGTCTGTGCTGGGTGTTTGGAGCAGAAGTGCAGAATGGAGACTACCAAGTTCCTCTAGGTGAAGATTAGACATCATCAGATCTTCAAGGATCTTCTAAAATGATGAAATAACCTTAGGCTTGTGCCCTCTTTTATATCTGTTAAAGTGACTATTAAAGAAATTTAAAGGAGTTCTTAATATCCATCAGTTCTCTGATCCTGAGGGTCCTAAAGCAGCTTTTCCAAAGGTTCATTACTGGGTACCTGAGGGGTAGGAGCAGAGATCCATTAGAACTGGAAGGGTTTGAGAGTGGGATCATCTTCCCAAATATCAGAACCCCCACCGTGGGCATCAAAATATCCAAGCTGAGACCAGAGTTTCCAGTTTAGTGAAAAAAGAAGAAAGGGAAAAAAATAAAAAAATGAAAGAAGGAAAAGGAAAAAAGGGGAAGGGAAGGGAAGGGAAGGGAAGGGAAGGGAAGGGAAGGGAAGGGAAGGGAAGGGAAGGGAAGGGAAGGGAAGGGAAGGGAAGGGAAGGGAAGGGAAGGGAAGGGAAGGGAAGGGAAGGGAAGGGAAGGGAAGGGAAGGGAAGGGAAGGGAAGGGAAGGGAAGGGAAGGGAAGGGAAGGGAAGGGAAGGGAAGGAGAAAGGAAGAAGAAAGGAAGGAGAAAGGAAGGAAAGGGAAAAGAGAAAGAGAAGAGAAGGGAAAAGAGAAAGAAAGAGAAAGAGAAAGAGAAAGAGAAAGAGAAGAGAAGAGAAGAGAAGAGAAGAGAAGAGAAGAGAAGAGAAGAGAAGAGAAGAGAAAATTAAAAGAAAGAAAGAACCCTCCCCAAAGTCTGTTGTTTCTGCAGTCATGCAAACACATTAATAGGGTGAAATTCTGTCCTTATCCCATGGTGTCTCCAGAGCTCATTTGCAGAACCTGGGATGTGAGACAGATAAGCATTAATTTCTGAGCAGTGCTCATATGGCAACTGCTAAAGTGGCAGCTCCCTGACTCGGGTGTTCTGCTAATAACATTTAGTGGGGTTGGCAATCACATTGATTTCCCATATGTAATAAGGAGAATGCATTGCTACCTTCCTACTTAAGGTTTATTAAGCAGGCAGGATATTAGAAGTCAGAACTGATTAATTCAAGGCATAAACAATCAATTTAGGGGTTTTTGTCTTCTTTTTCTTTTTCTTTTTTTTTTTTTTTTCCCTGCAGTCTTTTCCCCAGACACATCCCTATTAGTGCTCTCATTTCTGGTGACACTTGTTTTTTACTTTCCTTTTTGAGTTTTCACCTCTATGTTAAAGAATGTATGAAACACTCATGGGTTTTGTCTTGATTTTTGTTATCAGAGTCACAATCAGCTCAAGGGTTTGGTGCAGACCCTGAAAGGGCTGGAGCAGATAAACCTTGTCTTAGCCAGTTCACACCAATAGTAAAAGTCTTCAAATTATAATATAATAATAATAATAAAATAGGTGTGTGTTCTATAGACTCAAATTAGGATTTTTTACAACAGACATAAAGGAACATTTATTCTCTTTTCTTTGCATCAATTTTAAGGTCAAGAGCAGCCAGGGAGTAGCCTGTAATTTAGGTAAGCCCATTTCAGGGTCCTTGGGGAGAAATTTGTATCCAAGTAGAAAGCACCTTTTTAACTCTTCTAATTTAAATAGAACTATCTCCTAATGTCCTCCTTGCTCAATAAACTTCTACTGGAATTGCAGCATTCTCTTCTCCTTATTACTTATGGGAAATCAAGGGAATTGCCACTGGATATGGCATTGCCACAGCCACAGGAGCCAGGATGTGCCAGCACAGCAGTTGCCATAGGAGCACTCTTTAGAATCACTAATTTGTCACAGGATTGGAGTGGGAATGAGCACCTGGAGTGTGACTTGATAATGATGGAGCTCTGTTCCAGTAATGAGCCTGCTGCCTTTGTGGAGCTCATTTTTATTACTTCAGGTAACTTCAAAAGAACCCACTCACTGACAATGTTATATATCTAGATATCTAAATTTATTCAAGTTTTTAGTGGGTACATATATATTGCATATATAAAAAAAAGATATTTTACTACTTCAAGACAGCAGTGAAACAACAGAAAGACCATGAGAAGGGTAAAAAAAAAGGGCAAATCTGCCCAATAGCAATTTTCTTTGCCATGTTCATAAGAGAGAAACTAAAGTAAAAGCATAATCACACTGAAGGTGATTAAATAGAAAAACAAAGCAAAAGTGAAAAACATGAGAGTCCAGAGCCAGTTTGGGGTGCAATGGGACATGGTGGCCTGGTCATGTCACAGGTCACCAGGTGTCCTTCCCTGTGCCCTGTCTCAAACACCACATTAAACACCCCAGGGCACTGTGATAGCCCCATCAGCTCCTGAGTGGGTCATGATTCTCAATTTCTGCTTTCCTTCAACAGCTCCTGAAATATCTCTTTGCCTTGGACCCCCTGAAAGGTTGGTTGGTTCCAGCTGACAGCTACTCTTGAGATCCCAAGAGATTTTTTTACAGCTTGAGATGCCTCTCTGTCCACCTGTGCAATTTTTTCTTTCAGACTATGTAGATCCTTCTCTCCCTGCATGCTGCACTCCAACAAGACACCTCTCTCTGGCTGTTTTTACATTTTCTGTTATGGTTTCTCTAGGAGGATCCTTTGTTGCCAGTTATTGCAGAAATCCCATTCCTGTTCTCCTCCTAGGGGATTCCTCACACTCATTTCAGACAACTGAATTTGTCCATGGCAGTCAGTAAAGGGATTATGTCAGGCTACTTCTCAATAACATGGGGTTTATTCTCCCCTGACTCAAGCAATCAAGGACTGCATCTTTTTTTTCTAAAGATGCAGTTAGAATTTCTATGGAATAAATTGTGGAGATGATGTGGCAAAGGAATGGAGCAGGAGGAAAGAAATATGATTAACACAACAACCACAACTAAGGGTTGAAACATTTAATTACACACTGCAAAAGATGTCACAGCCAGGTGTGACTAGTGGGATGATACAATAAAGAAACAAAGACTGAGTATTTATTATATGGCTTATTGACCTGGGAACATCCTGAGCTGCTTTCTGGCAGAACTAAAACAAGGCTTTAGGTTTACAGTTAAATCCCTGGCTGATATTTGTGACATTTTCCATCATCTTCACAAGCCTCCTTGCAATTACAACCTGTGATTCTCTGTGTTCAGTATATATCTCCATCCTTTAGAGCATCCAACTCCCCAAAGGCTCTATTCTCTTGTTATGCTCAGATATGATGTTTTAAACCATTAACTTCTTCAAGGCATCCCAAAATCACAGGATCATTTCTTCTTCCTATTTACTCTGCCCAAGCGGAAGGAGATAATTTCTGCATTATGATGTTCTTCACATCAGGGTTCAGAAGTTAAACCTGTGGGGTGTGGCTTTCTTTGGGTTTTTGGGGTAGAAGAGGGAGAAAGGTCCTGTCTCCTCCTCACATCAGAGTTTCCATCTCTTTTTGTGGTATTTAGCTTCAGTAAATGAACTGACCCTATGGTTCTGCTGAGATAAAAACACTCTGATGGTGCAACAAAGAAATCATTGTGGCCTTCAGAGGAAAAAGAACACAAGGACTTGTGGCTCCCTGATCTGGACATTCCCTCTGCCTATTCTTCAGCTCTTTGTAACCATCCTTAGTGAGTCAATAAACATTCCTGTGTAGTTCTGATGGAACTTTTCCTGAATTCATAACCCCAAAGCATTCTTTCAGCCCTGGAGTAAACTTTAAAGATCCTTAAGGTCCTTAAAAGGGTCCCTAAAAAAAAAAAAAAAAAAAAAAAAAGAAGACACTTGCACATTTAGAATCAGAAAGAAACTGTAAAATCTTATTTTTCCACGGTCCAAATAAATCAAAATCACTTAATTGGAGCAGATGTCAACATCAATCATACTAATTTGGGTGCTATAGCAATAAGTGAATCAATAAGGGCCTAAGAACAGTTGGATGAACACATTTAATGAACTCTTTCCTGTTTTCCAGTCAGAGAAAAGCTGGAAAGAGTTCATTAAATGTGTTTTCCAGTCAGAGAAAAGCTCAAAAACTCAAAAGATGCATTTATCTTTTGAATTTTTATGCATTGATTGTATTGCAAAAGCAACAACCTAATGAGAGGCCTTTAGAGCTTTTCCTGGGGAACTGCATTGCACTGATCAGACTTTAATATAAATGAGCTATAATGAGATAAAGAGTGCATTTAAGTGTCTAAAGTGGAGGTTCTGAGTTGCTTTCTCTCACTTGCAAATACTATCACAGCTCCTGCTGATGGCACGGTGGTGGGCTGCCCCTGGTCCTCTTTATCACTCCTGCATCAGCAGGACAGGGCAGGAAATCTGGTGAAAAACTCTCCTGGGGCAGGATGAGGACAGGGAGATCTCTCACCTATTAAAGGCACAAGCAGAAGTCTTGACTTGGGGAAAGTAATTTATTGCCAATAAGGAGGAGGAGAGTATGAAACACAACAAAACCAAAATCCCCTTCCTCCCACCCTCCCTTCTTCCCAGGCTCAGCTTCACTCCTGACTCTGCTGCCTCCTCTGCCCAAGGGGGCTCTTCTTTGTCATCCATACTTGTCATCAGTGTCCTCCTACTGTCTATGGCAGTGTCCTTGATGGAATTGTAAATCATTGCCCTTCTAAGATATAATCAATACAATCAGCAGCTCATGTTCCCTTAAGGCAGGATTTAAATGAGGGAAATGCATTACAGAACTTTACCAGAGATCTGTACAGGTCATTTCCATATTGCTGTGTGACCATGTATGTCTTTTTTCATAAATATACACATTTTCCACAGTTCAGAAATAAATATACAACATGATAATTGTTAGATCTTGTCTTAGCAGTGTCACCATGTCTGAAATCCCCAGCAGACTCACACTGGCTACTCAAAACTTTTATCATCTTGAAGATATAAATGGGATTTTGGTTTCTCTTTCCCTTGGGTTTTTATTTCGGTTCAGCCCACGAGTATTTAAAGCACTTTTTAAAGCGTACTCTTACATTTCTTTTCCCTTTAAAGATTTTCCTTCAGCTTTAATGAACAGTGTGGATACTGTTGCCTTTCACCAGGAGGGAAGGATGAAGCACCACATTGGCTCTGTCTCCTGCACTGCTTTGCCCTTCTTGTTCCTCTGTGCCTTAATTTCCCCAAATATAAACAACAAATAATGTCCATATGCATATTTGCTCCTGGAGACTATTTCTACTGAAATTTTGACTCTGAAAATCAGCAATCCCTAAACATTCTGCCTTTTTAGAGAGTGCAGTGTAACAGCTTCAGAATTCCCCTGCAGTTAGGGGAAAGCCATAACTGAAATGAAGCCTAGTACATAATAGGCAATACTAAAACAGCTCACAATTACTGTAATTTTACATTTAACTCACTCTCAGCTTATAGAAAAAAAAAAAAAATCAAGCAGTAGCTCCTTGTGCTGTATACCTTTGTACAGCTTCCATTAGAAAATGTACAAACAGCCTTGTTATGTGAGACACAAAACCCTTCCTGAAATATCATCTCAAGCTCATTACTGTGAGAATGAGAAAGCTCTCTAATGTGATTGCTCTTTCTTCATAACAAAGGCAAAAATCACCTGTTCCTTGCAGTCTGAAACGAGTTGTGATTGCAGTTGGCTGAAGTGCTTCTGATGAATATTCACTTGCACTGGCTGTGTGTGTGTAAGGCTGTGTTAAAATGTGTAAATTTAATCTGCACTGATCATTTCTATTCATTAGATGAAGAAAATCATAGGATTATAAAACCACAGAGTGGTTTGAGTTGGAAGGGACCTCAAAGCCCATCCAGTCCCACCCCTGCCATGGGCAGGGACACCCTCCACTGTCCCAGGTTGCTCCAAGTCCTGTCCAACCTGTCCTTGGACACTGCCAGGGATCCAGGGGCAGCCACAGCTTCTCTGGGCACCCTGTGCCAGGGCCTGCCCACCGTCACAGAAAAAATTCCTTCCAATATCCCATCTATTCCTGCTTTGTTTCAGTCTGAAGCCATTGCCCATTGTCCTGTCCCTCCAGCCCTCTGTAAAAATTCCCTCTCCATCTTTCTTGTAGGCTCCCTTCCATTCCACACTTAAAGAGTCATCTGAAGTCAATGTCAAACTCACACAAAGCTGTAACCCACCCTTTGTGACCATTCCAATAGAAAAAACCTTTAGTCACTGGTAGCAATACTGGGTTTTATTAGTTTTGCTTGTCAATTGAACTGTGCAATAGATGGATCATTCCTCAACTATAATTTGAGAGTTTCCTTCAGTTTCCGGAAGGATTAGATCAGACTCACTGGGTTTGTCTCATGTGTATCCACCATGGATACACAGACTGGGCCACTTTAGGAATTTTGAATTCGGGAGGGAGTCCAGATGGACCTTCCTGATTGCTGTTCATGTGTCTGTGAGATGTCACTTTCATAGGTCCCAGAGAAAGTGTAGGGGTGGCTAAGTCCCACAGAAATTTGGGGAAAACAGCTCTGGTGTAAAAATTATGCTGAAAACTGAAAGCCTTAAGTGACTGTGAGCTCTCTGACCTCATTGTGGCCTTTCAGTGCTTAAAGGGAGCTCATGTAAAGGAGATGGAGGGAAGCTTTTGGCAGGATAGGACAGAAGGAAAGAGTTTTAAACTAAAAGAGGGGATATTTCAATGAAAAGGCAGGAGAAAATTGTGAGGGTGGGCAAGCCCTGGCACAGGGTGCCCAGAGAAGCTGTGGCTGCCCCTGGATCCCTGGCAGTGTCCAAGGCCAGGTTGGATGGGGCTTGGAGCAACCTGGGCTAATGGAAGGTGTCCCTGCCCATGGCAGGGAGGGACTGGATGGGCTTTGAGGTCCCTTTCAACCCAAACCATTCCCTGATTCTATAAACACCATCAAGTGCCTTATTTCTCTTTCCTCACTCCTTTGTTCACTTTTGTCCAATCCCCTTTTTTGATGCTGAGCTGGGAGTGGAATCAGACCTGTTGTTCAGAGGAAATATTCAATGACTGCTAAGCACCTAGGTCAGGGCTTCACTTGCAACAATATGCTTGATTTTAAGCAGGATCCTTCCTTTTTCTGATGTTTGCCTTGGCAGATAAACCTGCATTTATCAGAATATAAAAATACAAGAAAATCAAACACACTGAACACTTTAGTAAGATGGAGCTGTACGAATTGCCAACAATTCCAAAGCTTTTCAGGCAAAACACAAAATCTGTGAACCTCTTTGCTTAGCTGGGTTTTGCATGTTTTTCACGTAATGCTCAGATGCTCCAAAAATATCTTCACAATATGGGACCTTCTAATTCAAAGCAAAAGAAGTTCATCTGTGGCTATCAGAAATCTAGGGAAGAACAAATTCCACTTGTGGAGTCTGATTCTAGAATCATCTATCACTTCAAGCTGCTGTGCTTCTCTTATTGGTGGCATAGTTTATAATAAGCTGAAAATAATAAGTATCAAGCAGAGTCAGATGAAAATGCAGGCTAGGACAGAACTATGGATCCCTGTATCCAATGTAATTAGGGCTGCAATGTGCTAACCATGGAAATGAAACTGGTAATAAAATAGGAATGTTATTTTCCATGACACAATGAGCAGCCTGCATACTTTAATAACCAGTAACTTAATGAGTTTGGAAGCAATGAAATTCTTTACTTGTATTAGGAATCTAGCAGAATTGTATTTACTTCAGGTGTATTTCTCTTCCAATGTTAATTAGAAAAATAAAAGGAAAACTATAGGGAAAAAAAACAACTTAGGCTAATTTATCTATCTCAGAAACAAAAGTCATGGCATGTTTATTCTTGAGAAAATGATAAAAAAACCTTGTTAAACAAATGAGACAAACACTGTAGATTAAAATTTTGTGTTGTTTGTATTCTGAATGAAAGCAAGAGATTAATGAGATGTAATATAATTAGTGAGATGTGGTATAACCACGCAGGGCAGGTCCCTATGCACAACACAGCCTGGCCAGGATACAGCAGTATTTTTACACTAAAAATCAATGCATCTCTACACTCATTTCTCTTCATCAGAGCACTGCTGAAGTATCCTATTCAAAACCAAAAGGTTTTTAAAAGGTACCACTCTTTTTAGTTTGCTTCTTCCATGGAATCGGAAAATACCCTGCTCTCACAGCTCCATCCTGCAAGCCAGGGACGTGGGGGAGGATCTGCCAGAGCCAAGGCTTTTGTACTCCCTGCAATTTGCAAATTGCTAAAATTCCCTTTTCTTACCTAAAAACAAACAAAGAAATAAACAAAAAAAGAAATGGGGCTAATTCTCAACCCATGGGAATAAGGAATCTAGAGGTAATCTAGATGCTTAAGTATTGCAAGAGAAAAGTTGGGTTTTTTTTTTTTGTACTGGCAGTACCCAGCCTTTGTCAGTGTCCAAATCCTGACCTGCTGTATGTCAGCATTATCCTCCACATCAGGGGAAGTTTTAACCCCAAATGTCTCAATTTTCCAATTTCATCTTTTAATAACAAATAAGACTTTTTACAATGATTAGCAACATTGAGGTCAGATATTCAAAATGTTTAGGAGCAAGCAAGTTGCTATACAAATGCAATTCAGTAATATATTCTCCTTTTCCCAGATTCATAACTAAGGATTTTTCAGAGAACTCTTTCACTTTTTCTGTTCAATTTGTCCAGAGTAAGATTATGATGCACAGTGATGTTCAGGCATGCTTTGACTTGCTTTGACTTCTCTGATCCTGTTGAGCCTGGTAGTTGTACAAAAAGGAGTTACATTCCCACTGTACCCTAAAATGAAATATAAAAGCTTTCCTTCTCAGGGGCAGAAAAATTAGATTCTAAAACTGACCCTTGTTCAACAAAAGTCATACAGACAGAGGGGTATCAGCCACGCCATCTGCATCTGGATTGTGTTTTCTCCTTCTCTCCATGATAGGGTGTGAAACACGTTAACCTTGAAGTTTGACCCATTTTTCTCTCACACTTTCACGCTCCCAAAAAGTACCCAGGTATTTGACCTTCTCTGCCTCAGGTGCTCCATTATTCCACACATAGCCTCTGACAAGCAGAGTTTTCCATGAGATGGAGTGTGCTTTGACTCCTGTTACAGGAATCAGTTTTCAGGCTAAAATATTTCTCCAGAGAAGTGTCATGATACAATCTTGGCAGCTCATTTATTCTCTGGCAACTCCTCTTTCCAAGAGCATCTATGAATGTATTCATAGACAATATTTCACCCTGAAACTGCTTGAAAAGGATGCAGAACAGAGTGCACTGTTTTCATGCTGAAAAATATGCAGCTAGAAGAGGCTGCCTCCTTTGTTCAGCACTTCCAGCAGTTGTACACCCTGTTCTCTTATCCATGCTCTTGTCACTGAGTCCATCAAAGAAAAATAACTTTATTCATTAATTATGCTTTCATTTACACCAGTCCCAATGTGGTTGCAGTGCACTAAGAAATCATCATAAATTAGCTCTTGTATCATATATTGCAAAGAATGAAGATTTTTTTCAGGGGGGAAGAGAGATATTGATGCTTTTAATTTAGCAAAAAAGAAAATGCACGTACAAGTCTGTTCTTTGCTTGTTCTCTAAAGTGTGTAGCTGAGAGAAATTGATTTTTCCAGGTGCTTTCTCCTCATTTGCCCCTCTTTCAGAACTCCTATTGTGTTAACTGTACAGGGCTTGCTTACTCAAGGGTCATACACTGAGTACAACTGAATGAATTCTGAGTAATAAAAGATGAGAGCTCCTCTGGACTTCATTTAAAGTTTGCAGCTCAAGAGGCTGGAAACTAACTGTGGATTTGCTCCTTCCTCAAGTATTCCCAAAAGCTCCAATCTCAATAGATCTCTTGGGAGGCTGAAATGATATGTCTGTTGCCTACCAGCCTTGGAGCTGAGAGGAGGGAAATTGAGGTCTCGACCTGGACGTCCAAGTCTGTATGGAAAAGGCTACTCACCAAATGCCATCTATATTGGGATCTCTCCTGCTTATTTCAGCTTGTTGGGAAATTACATGTGCTGTAAGTGTTGTCCTTGAAGAGTCTCCAAGTCTTGCTGAACCTCAGTGTTAACCTTTCACCAGCTGAAAATCGACCGTTTATTTCTGCTCTTTGTTTCCCACTTCTTTCAGCTGGTTTCTGATCCAGGCAGACCTTCACCTCCCACCTCAGCCTGCTTTGTTCCCACAATCTCCTTCTAAGAAGGACATTGCTGCAGAGTTTTTGAGAGTCCAGATAAATCGCACCAATTTTTCACTTCATCCTCTCCTTCCCAGACATTCCAGGGGTTTTAGTGGGTTGGCAGTGAGGTGGGATGTGCACTGTTGGGTTCTCAGTCAGCACAGCCAAACCATCAGCAATCTTTCAGGGGCTCAAGCTGGGAAAATGTAGAATCGTAGAATCCTTAAGATTAAGGAAAAAAAAATCCAAAAATACCAAGTTCAACCTTTGACAAATCCCACCGAGCCCATTAAATTGTTTCATAAAATGTCACATCCACTCGAATTTTGGACACCTCCAGGGATGGTGACTCTACCACTGTCCTGGGTAGCCTGTTCCAGTGCTCAACCACTCCTTCAATGAAGAAATTTTCCCAAATATCCAACCAGAACTTCCTCTGGTGCAACTTGAGGACCTTTCCCCTGGAGGAAGCAGAGCTTAGCCTGAAAGTGTAGTTTGGTACCTGATGAATGACCTTTCCTCCTGGTAAAATAAAACCTGGTGGTTTGGAACAAAGAGATTATTCTCTCTGAAAAAATAAAAAGTTGGAGTGGTATTTGTGAATCCAGACACACCTAAAGGTTTCTTCTGGTTGATTACAGCATCAAGCCCAGTGAAGACACAAGACACTGGCAGAAAACATGAAGAGTTCTCTTGGAGTGAGAGTGGAATGGATGAATGGATAAGGAATAGGGCAGTAAGGTCAGATTTGTTTAAAAAAATAAGTGTTAACTTCTTTAAGTTTTTCAGTAAAGAATCAAAAAATAATTGCAAATTTTCAGCATCAAACTAGTGCTGTAGAGGAAAAGAAAAAAACCCAAAACAAATGAAATAACCACCATCAAAAAAAAAAAAAACAACAAAAAACAAACAGCAGCAACAGCAACAACAACAAAAACAGAATAGAAAAGACAAAAAGAATGGAAAAAAGTAATTTCCCTCTCTTTTTCATTTTCCCTAAGCAGTCAAAATATTTCCCAGCATATTATGAAAATCTTTTGGGAGAATTTTATGGAAATCCCCTAATTTCATGTTTTCTCTTTGCTTCCCAATTTGCTATGTTTGTACAAAACTTGGCATTTCCAGTACCATACCAATGACAAGATAATCATGGCCTCAAGGGCTGTTACTGATGTAGCCCTCAAGGTGCTGTTGGCCCTGTAAAACCTCACTGGCCAAAATATCCTTTCAGTTACCTCTGAAGGTTACAACTGTCCCTTAGGTGGCTGTGAAGATCCAAACACCTTCCACAGTTCTGCGGGAGATTTTTGTGTCTTCTTTAGTGATTTCTTTTCCACATTCATCAACTTCCCATGCCCTACCCAGTTGTTTCCTACCCCCTGCCTGGTCAGTTCAGCTGAGGGCAGGACCTGCTCAGAACTTACTTCTACATGGCAATTGTATTCTATTGGAACTATTTAGTGAAAAATTTGTAGGACTACCTGAAGAACCTAGTCCTGCTAAAGACTGAGAAGGAAACACCTCCTGGTTTCTCCATTGGGATAAACTAATTCTTGTGTTCTCAACATGGTTTCGTTTGGAGGGAAAAAATTTCTTATTTTCACTGGGAATTCAGCTAAAACAAGGAGATGGGGAGAAAGGTCTCAATTGTGGACATTCAGTCAACATATTCTTGATCCAATCTATGCATCTTTGCCAAGAACAGAAATAGTTATTTAGCCTCTCACCAATCCAGACAGACTTTGTCCTGATGAATGGTTCTCTTATAGCTCCTCCTGAGGGACAGCTCCAATCCCTGCTCCTGGGACAGGGACAGGACCCAGGGAGCAGCTGGAGCTGTGCCAGGGCAGGGTCAGGCTGGATCTCAGGGAAAGGCTCTTCCCCAGAGGGTGCTGGGCACTGCCCAGGCTCCCCAGAGAATGGGCACAGCCCCAAGGCTGCCAGAGCTCCTGATGAATGGGGTTTGGACAATGCTGTCAGGGATGCACAGGCTGGGATTGTTGGGGTGTCTGTGCAGGGACAGGGGCTGCACTGGATGATCCTTGGGGTCCCAACCCACTCTGCACGTTCTGTGATTCCATGATTCAGATTTCAGCTGGTGAATACACAAAACCCACCCTCTGCTGTGTTACCAGCTTGGGCACAATTAGCAGGGAACAGAAATTCTGTTAGCAGGACATGCAGGGCTTCAAAATAAACCCATTATTTATTGTCTGACATACAAAAGACAGCCAACGACTCTGAGGTTCTTCACTCCCCATGTCCTGGTGTTGCCACCCTCCAGCAAAATCCTGGACAGCCTCAAGAACCTGAACTGAGCATCCTGGTCCCCAGTGTCTTCCTGGTTTTTCCCCAATAACCACTTAATCCCTCTTCATGTGGGTGATTTCCACCTCACTGTGCCACCTCTCCCTGCAGTTTCCCCTCTCTCTTCTCCCTGCAGGTTTCACAGCTCGGGCTCTCAGCTCAGCAATTTTCTCAGTGGTCTGAGCCAAGGTTAAGCACCAGAGCAGGGCTCTGCATCCTTGTCCTTGTGTCCTCTCCTGCAGGAGGGAACTTTTGGCAGAACTCACCCAGTGAGACACAGTTTTACTTCAACAAGAAGCAGAGTGAGGAACACCATAGGGAAACGTGGACAGGAGCCACATTGTTGGAGATGTCAGAATATAAATCAAAATTATTGCACCTAAATAGCCCAAGGAAATATACTTTAACTGTACAGGCAAATGGCTGAGAAAGTCAAATGAGATGCTAAATACATGCAAATGTTTACTTGAACATTAACTAGAAAAATTTTCCCCCAGGTGACATTTTGAAAAAGCAACTTTGTCCGAAAATATCATTGCCCAGATCAAAGTTTTTTTTGCTCATATTATGACCATGTTGATTCTGAAGTTATTTAGTAAAGAAAATATTAAATTTAATATTTTTAATATGCACTGTTATTCTGAATAAGTAAAAATAGATCAGTGGCATGAACCTTATAGAAGGGTTAGGATGCCTGTATAAAAATTTTTGGAAGTGAGAACAAAGTCTTGGTATTTGGACTAGAAGGCCAGAGCTTTCTCATTTCTTTAGAGAAATTAAATCTCTGCCATGTATTTGGATACAAATATCCCTTAAAGCAAATAAGTGACAGTAAACAAAACACTACCTCAGTTTCATAACCTTTTTAAAAATCTTTCTTAAGACTTCGGTTTTAATTGATAAAGGTGTGTTTGCACTGGGCTTGTTTTCACTGTATTTTGTATTTATTTTCACTGACCACAGGGAATTTCAGAAATTTTGCAGTAGAAAAAAATCCAAACTCTTAAAGATGCCCTGTAACCAAGCTGAGGACACAAGATTACAAGATAAATGACAATTTAACAGTAGCCTGCAAAAGAATAATGAGTATTTATTTTCTCTGCACAGATTAATCTGACTGAGATGGTTGGAGTGGCTGACATGCAGTGACTGCTCTGCACCCCAGGTTCAAAGAGCCAGGCAGGGAAATTCTTTGCCTCAAGGAGCAGCTGGATTCATAGGGAGGGTTGTTAAGGGTGGCTGAAGTTATCTATCCTGATTTCCAACCTCATCCATGCATATGAACTCCTTATTTGCAGGGATGGAGCACTCCTGAGCTTGTAGGAGCTGATCCTTGAATATCAACCACATTTCTTGGGCTCTTCTTCCTTCCAGGGCCTTATCCCATCTTTGAACAGGTCCAAGTCTGCTCTCCTGAAGTTCAGGAGAGTTCTGATCCTTCTTTGCTCTTTTCTCCCTCTGCTCTGAACTCTTTCCAGAACTCCAGACAGGCTGTTTGAAACCAGGAGAGAGAATAAAGAACAAGCAAAGGGAAAAAACCCTCCATAATTTCTCATTCACAAATTATTTGAAAGGCCATTCACCGGTAGCAATCATGGGAGCTTAACCTGTTGACCAATGGGTGTGGTTGGTAAAATCTTTTTCCAAGCAGGTTAATTTTCATTCCCTTTTTCCCTGATCACTGAGCTCCTGCTTTGTTATCAAGAGGTACTTTAGTCATGGAATCATTAAGGTTGGAAAAGCCCTCTAAAATCATCAAGGCAAATAAATCCCAGCACTGCCACGTCCATCACTTCCCAAATGTCACATCCACATGAATTTTAACCCTTCCAGGGACAGTGATTCCATCTCCTGAGCCCCAGTGTTGTGTTGCCTCATCCTTTCTTCCTGCTGCTGTTGGATTTTTGAGCTTTGCCTAGAGAGGGAGTGGAGTGACTCCAACTCTGCCCTGTTCCCACAGAGCTATTCCTCCTCAGTGAGCTTCCTCAGCTCCATCCCAAGCCCTGTGTGGAAAAAAAAATCTCCCTTTCCTGCCTATTCCCTTTGCTTGAGGAGAAAAGGGAGCAGAAAACTAAAGACAGTGAAATTGCGGCCTTAAATGAATTTACAAGTTGGACATGGGAGCTGCTTATTTTTCAATCAGAAATTTGAAGCCATCATTGCACTTCCCTCACTAGGGAGGGGGGAAAAAAAGCAATTGTTGGTGCTCTGAAATTCTGCCTGAATTCACCCTGGCTTTGTTTTTATGGCCCTCTGAAAAATGACTGCGAGAGAGCAGAGAGAGAGAGGGGGTTACTTTTATGGTTTTCCATATATCCAAAGTGACACGGATGGGATGTGGCAGGACTGTGATTAGAATGAAGAGTTCGGGAGACAGGGTCATCATAAAGTATTTATAACAGCAAGTTGTAGATTTTCCCTGTCAGGGAACAATGGATGGGGAAGCAGTAAAGCTGAATTAAGTTAAAAATATGAAATGCCAGTTGGTGTGGAGAGTCCTTGATGCTTCTTGAATAAACAAAAGGAAGGACAAAAGTGTTTGAGAAGAAAATATCATAGTCCCAGCGACTGGTGAATTTATTCTGAATTAAAAATTGCACATTTTGACCTCTATTTTTCTAGTGGTTCAGATAATCACCCTCTGAGCCTTAGCTCCCACAGGCTAAAGAAGTATTTTACTGAAAAAAACCCAGCTGTTGGGAGGGAGAAAAGTGAACACAAACTTTAAATGCTCTCTGAAATATTCGTGTGCATAAAAAAATTAGGAAGAGTAAATGAAAAATCATGATGGAAATGACTTAAACATTGGAGCAAATAGCCCTGCAAGATCTTAAAATATTTTACTATTTCAAGGCTAGGCAGCTACACAGTAATTAAAAGTAAATATAGTGCATTAAATAATAATTCTGCAGTGCATTCCAGCACTCTTTAGATTGTAATTACTGGAACTGCAACATTTGCTGTAGTATCTCAAATAATTGAGATAATGGCCTTAGTTACTCTCTTACCCATTTTTAGAGCTGCTCCTATGAGACATGGAGACATTTTTTTTTAACATGTACTGTCCATTTTCTTTGGAATATTTCTTTAGGAAAATACTTTCATGTTTTTAGGAAAAGAATATTTTTTAAACCACAAGTATAAGCAAACTTCTTTTGCTGAAGAGAATGAAGTTCCTTTTCCATAAGAGTTTCCCTGATTTCATTCTCTAACCTTTGTCCCTGAAATTGCAGAGATCATGGGCACATCAATAGGCTAAAAACATGAAAAGACATGGATCTGGGAAAGTACAGAGATTATCAATTTAGTTACCCTGAAATATCTATTTTAACAGCTCTATTCTCATGGAAAATGTGTTGTTCATTGCTTGCTACAATTTAGAATAAAAGCCTTGAAGTCTGTACATTAATTGAATATTTCAAACTTCCCAGAACAAATCTGGATACAAATATTGTAATTATACAATGCTGAAACAATTCAGTTATCACAAGATTTTCCCAAATTATTTTTAATTGAATATTTTGATAATCAAGAATGACATGCTCATGTTGATCATGCCTCAGTCCATGATTTTGCATATATTTTTACTAAATACATAATATTTGCTGAATATATTTTTAATAATCCATATTTGGGAAATATTGAGTAGATTGAAGATATTTGCGGGCTCACAGAAGGAGTGACTCACCCTGTAGCAAAATTTTGAAGGAGAAATGAGATAAAACTGTTTGGTGATTTCTAATTAATATTCAGATTTCTGTCAAAATTTGTAAATCAGTAACCACAAAGCAGAAATATGGTATTTTATCACAAATACACTGTCAGATATTGTTGTACTGGCACCCCAGGTGCCACTTCTTACAGGCTAAAAATGCCAGTTTTGATCAAAATCTCTTACCTAATACAGTTCAGGGGAAACACAGAGGATGGAAACTCCCTCTAACCTTTGAGCATTTTGTTTGAGGGAGTCAGGAATAAGTGACACAGCTTCCTCCAAAGTGATTAGTGGAGGATCTGGAATTACACTGTGAATATACTCTGGGTTTAATTGCTATTATTTTATTATACTGCCAGGTATTAGATAATCTGCTTAGTTGGGAAATGTGTGTGCTTCAGAAAAACTGAGTATTTTAACAGCAGTAAATTCATTAATAAGGGCAAAACTGCAGTGAAATTAATTACATCCTGAACTTGTCAGGGATCTCTGCTCATATTCCCTAAAATGCTTCGTCTTCTGACTTAATTTTCATGGAAAAAATTGAGTCATTGGAGAGAGAAACTGTCGTGGCCAAGCAGAGAAAATGCTAAAAGACAGAACATAAGAGAAAGGTTTTATTCTTTATACTGTCACCAAGCAAGCAATTTCATCCTTAATTTATCTTCCTGTCCTTTTTGCCTCTTAGATCTGTCCACTGCTTTCTTGCCTATTTAGTTTATTTGCAGCTGGGAGTACCTCTTTGAGCTGAGAAATTCACCCAAGATCTTCCCCTTGCTACAGAATTTTGCCTTGGCTTGACACCTAAAACTGTGAAACTGTGTCCCCAAGAGTGCTCAGAATCCTGGTTCATCAAATTTCTTTTGCCAGAACCCTCTTTTTCAGGAGTGCTTAACCAAAGTAACCCCATAAAATTTATATATATTTCCTTTACTTTGACTTCCATGGGTTTCCCTGCCAGTGTTGCTTCTGGAGCTTATTACCCTCCATTTGCACTCCCAAGAGGGAGCTTCTCTTCCTTTTGGGAGCACAGATCCAGCATTCCTGGGGCCAGACCTTCCAGCTGCCTCAGTGTCCATGGAAAAGGAGGTGATTTGGAAAAGAAAAGGCCCATGCAGGACTCCTGTGCTGCCAGGCAGGAGCTGCTCCGTGGGTTTGGTGCAGCCTCTGCTGCTTCATCCACTCTGTTCTATAAAACATCCTGAAATGCTCTTAGAGCTCCCTCTGAACTCTGGCCTTGGCAGCCAGGATTTCCCAGAGGGTTTTTGCACCCCTCATACCCTTTAAAGCTGTTTGTAGGGATAACTGGCAGTGTTCTGGCTGGTGAAACCATGGTCCTGGAAGACTCTGGTGTTGTAACTGGAATTTCGCTGCTCATTGCTGGAGGGCTGGGATTACAGGCACTGAGCAGTTTTATGGGTGACAAGTTATTTAATTCACCAATCACAGCAGCAGCAGCAGCATCTGAGCCAGGAAAAAATTCCCATGGAAGTCAAAGATCTTATTTTGGAGCCCACAGAATCCTTAAGGCTGGAAAAAGATGTCCAGGTCATTGAATCCAAGCTGTGCCTGATCCCCACCTTGTCCCCAGTCCAGAGCTCTGAGTGCCACATCCAGGCCTTCCTGGGACACCTCCAGGGATGGGGACTCCAACACCGCCCTGGGCAGCCCCTGCCAAGGCCTGACCACCCTTTCCATGCAGAAATTCCTCCTGGTGTCCTGAGCACAGCCTGAGGCCGTTCCCTCTCCTCCTGTTCCTGGGAGAAGAACCCGACCCCCCCAGCTGTCCCCTCCTGTCAGGAGTTGTGCAGAGCCACAAGGTCCCCCCTGAGCCTCCTTTTCTCCAGGCTCAGCCCCTTTCCAGCTCCCTCAGCCCCTCCTGTTGCTCCAGACCCTTCCCCAGCCCCGTTCCCTTCCCTGGACACGCTCCAGCACTGAACCTCATGACTTGTTTGTTTGGTGCTCAGTCAAACATCCTAAAATTAATAATATTAAATAAAATAAATTCAGGCTACATTGAGATTAAACTCGAGATCAGTGCTAATATGGTTTGAATTTGCATATATTTTGTTTGCTTTATTTATTCAGCAGTACAATGAAAGCCTAATGGAATTTACCCTTCAGAAGGGCAAATGCAGAAAACACTTAATGATAGTGCAGAATTGGGACTCAAAGAAGATGTTTCATTTTTTTTCTTGTTTATTACTACTTAGATTTTAATGAAATGTAATTGTATTACTATTAATACAGAAACTATTCACTGTCACTTATAGCAACAATTTTCATTCTAACTGTGCTGAAAGAAAATAACCTTTTGATAGTGTTTTACTTCTGATTAATATTGTATAATTAAAGAGATTTCTTTCTTAAAAAATAAATCTCATTAAAATACAAGAATTCAGGGATAGTCTGAAAAAGAAATATGCATTTGTATTTAAATTAAGTTAAATTTCATTACATATTTGAAAAGACAATATATACCTAAAATACTTATAAATCACAAGCCTGTAATGTATTAACAAATACTGTTCTATTCAACCAAAAGGTGAAAATGCATTTTATATATAAAGTACAGGAATCATCATAAATTTTCTGTAATTTGAATTAATTCCATTTGCTCTGTAATGAGCTTAGTTTAATCATGGTAATGAAATATTGGAGCCAACACACCTTCTCTAAACCCCAAAATGCTGAGTAAACAACCAACAAGAGTAGTTACTTTCAGTAACAGCTTCCAGAAGAGCTTTGTCTTAAGCAAAAAATATTATTTTTGGCCAAACATGGCCTGCAAGTCCTCAAGAACTTTCATGTGTGATGGAGAATAAGGAATGTCTGACTCAAAAGTGGGTGACAGGATCAGTCTGCAGGCACAACTTGGCCACTGTGTGTGAGGGTGTAGGAAAAAAAAAAAAAGTGGATTAATAAGGTTAATTTAAAAAAACCCAAAAAACATTAGCAAGTTTTAATAAAATTGATAAAAATGTGTAACATTAACATCTCAATAGCCTGAGCACTGCAGATAATTTGTGTTGGAACAATCTACCATGGATTTTCCCTCTACCACTGAAAAGTTCTGTTGTTTTTTTTCCCTATTACTCTTCTCTGCCTTAAGAAAAACAACCCCAAGAAATTGTATTTTTGGGAGGTCAAGAGTAAAGCAAGAGAAATCCAAATATTTATTGTTGAATTTAAGCATTACCACTGATTTTATATACTTCAAAACAGTTCCACAATTTCCCCTCTCTTTACAGAATTCCAGGAAGGTTTGAGTTTTGAGGGACCTTAAAGATCATCAGTTCCAACCTCCCTATTTGGAAACGTGGTTTTAGCTTCTCCTAAACTTGGTCAAAGAATGACCCATATGATTTTTTTTCATGCAACTTTTTCTTTTCTGTTTGCCTTTCTTGTGCTATTTTAGTTTGGGGTAAGAGACATGCCCAGGTTTTTTTAAAGAATATTAATGAATTGTGAATATTTAAAGAAATTATGGTGACAGACAGACAACATTTTATTAAAGCCTTTTCTCTGTGCAAACACTCTGGCCAAGAAACTAAAAGTCCTGATTAATATAGTGCAGAAACTTGTGTCCTTCAGAATATGGTTTAGTGGGAGTGGTGGGATTTGGTCAAATGTTGGACTTGATAATTTTGGAGTTCCTTCCCAGCCTTAATGATTCTGTGATTTGATTATTCACATTCCAGGGGGTGATGGGGTACAGCAAGATGTGACATGTTAATAACTCTAAACCTTCTTTTGATAGAAAGAAGCAAATTAAAACATGGAACCATCACCTTGTGCAGTATATTTTAAAAGAGCAAGGAGAAATACAAACAGCAAAGGCATGGAAATGTTGTGTAAGGTAAATTATTTATTTCTTAATTTGTTTCTTTCACTGAGTACATTTCAGACATGAAACTCAGCTCTAAATGTCCCAATACACTACAGGTTCCTGTAGTCAGTTATTCAGCCAAACTTTCTTTTGCTTTGTATAGAGATCATTATTGTTTATTTTTTTTTCTCCCCAGTGGATAAAACTTCAGAGAAAAGCATTAAAAACCCTTATAAAAACTTCCATTCCTGAAAATAAGATTGCCTTCACCTCTGGAGTGGCATCTGCAATCCAGGGCTGTAGTTTGAGCTGTTTTGTTGGGAGGTTATCCCTGATAAAGAGTGAGGGCTGGAAGAAAATTTAACTCCTACTGAAAATATTTATTTGCTGCTGCATTCTGATACATGATCTGGTTTCCAAAAGCTTTTATTACAGCACTTCATTTGCATTAATTACATACTCAAATTAGAAAGTATATTTGGGCTTGTAGCAATTTGTAGAGGAAATGATGTGTTTTAATTATTGTTTGCAGCTTATTGTGTGATATTTCTTTGAAGATTAATTGACCTGGAAAGAGGAGGGAAGGATCCTCTTTTTTGGCCTTCCATGAGCTGCTTGAAATCAAGGGGGAAGCCCTGGAGGGAGCAGGGGAGCTTCTCCTTTCCTGCTCCTGCCCAAAACTGGCAGGGCTGGGCAGCTGAAATGAGATATTGCAGCAGCTCCTGGGAGGGCAGGGAACAGCACCCAGAGACTCCAAATGAAATTTAACACAAAACAGAAAGCCTGGGAAGAATCCTGGGCTGGGGGTGTGCCTGCGAATCTGAACCCCCTGCAGAGATGCATGAGACCAATGGGACACAATGATAAACCTTATTTTTCACTCTTTTTTCCTTAGAACCTCAGGGTTTTCTCTGGTTTGTAACCAAAATTGTTCTTCTTTTCATTCTGCTATAATATGGTTGTTTAAATTCTAGATTTTTCTGAGGCTTGGACGGATTTAAAGGAAGCTAGACACACCTTGATGGTCTAGCAGTAATAAGCGTCCTGTATTAACTAAATATAGCGGTTATATATATGTATATATATATAAATATAATGTATACATATATACACATATATGTACATTATATGTATAATACATATTATATATAATATATATATATAATATTTACACATTATATATAAATATATACACACTATATATTTTATATATAATATATAAAATATTCATCATAAATATTATATATTATATATAATACTATACATTTTTTATATAATGTATCATATATATATATATATATATATACACACTATATTTTGTAAATACAAGACCCTAATTTCTGCTAGACTGTCAAGGTGTCTGTAATTTCCTTTAAATCCCTCCAAGCCTCAGAAAAATCTAGAATTTAAACAATCATAGGGGGAAAGTAACAAAACAAACGCAGTTGTAATTTACTTGTGTGGTCATAAATGTTGACAGAATTGTGGAATATCCTGAGTGGGAATGGACCCACAGGGATCATGGAGT
>JAHXMQ010012336.1:23590974-23605325 GCA_020466415.1 Ammodramus savannarum pratensis | reverse complement strand
GGGAGGATTGGTTGTGGAAGAGATAAAGAAAACTGCCCAATGTACAGAAGATAACTGCCCCACCTCTAACAGATGGGGATAGAACACACATCCCCAATCCAACCTAAAACAACCCCCAAACCTTTGGAAGCTTTGCTTAAACTCTAATGAAAATCTGATGTTGAGAGAAGCACAGAGTTCCCCATTTTTGAGCAGACAAATTCAGGCAGCAATATGTGTTACTAGGACACAAAATTTCCTTAAAAACCTTTAAAAACACATGCCTTGATTTCTCATCGTGTCAGTGAAAAAATAACCAAAGAGATTTACCTGTCGTCTTGTGGCTTTGAAGTGCAATGTAATTTTAAATAGGACATGTTTCCAATCATTAGTTAATTAAAATGAAAATTGAATACTAGACTGAGCAAATAATAAAAACGGGGGAAATGGTAAAAATGGTTAGAAAGGAAAAAGTTTTGGTTTAGTTTTCAGTTGAATTTTTAGTTATCTAATTATATTAATTTTATCTGACCTATTTCTCAGCAAACACCCCACTCTCTAACAGTTCTGCTGAACTGCAAGAGCTGCTTTTCAACCAAACCCCATTAAACACACATTAATCTGAGCCAAACCCAGCAGCTCAAACAGTGGGTTCATTTGTCTGTGTTAGAACACCTCCAATAATTGTGAATCATATTCTAAGCTGACAAGGTAAGTAAACAAAATGAGAATTAGACCTATAAAGTCTAAACAAAAGCTGCACATTCCCAGCAGCTGGAGCACAACAGCTTCTGCTGCTTTTTCCTTTTCTCTCACAGTTGCTGCTGTAATTTTTTGGCAAGGGCTGAGGGAGGTACATGGCAGCCAACATCCTCCCTGGAGGCACAGAGCATTTACCTGAGTGATGCACATCCCTTCTGCCAGCCTGAGGCCTGGAGCAGTCCAAGCTCTCCTCCTAGATGTCTGCACGGAAGGGGAATGTGCTCCCAGCTGCTCCACGAGGCTGCAGCTGGGGCCAGGAACCACAGCTGGGGGAAGTGGCACGGATCGTAAACAATTAAACAAAGGAATTGTGGTTTTTGAAGCCTCCAAACCCTCAGATACAAAGAGACATCAGGCAGAAGTGCCATCCTTCCCCCAAAGGTGTCTGGAACCTGATGGAGCAGGTGAGTTGGTGCAGGAACAGGTTGCAGTGATGTTCAACCCCCTGGCACCAGTACCTGGTACCAAAATCACTGTGACAGCCCACTGAACCTGAGGCATGGTGTGACCCCAATGGGAACAACCCCATGGGAACAAACCCCATGGGAACAAACCCACCCCCCAAACCTCAATGGGACAGGGAAGAAGCAAAAGAGAGGCTGAGCCCATCTCCTGGCCTTGGCTTAGCTAAATCATAGAACAGAATAGCAAATTTTGATAAAGGTCATCAAATCCAACCATCAACCCACATTCACCACTAAACCATGTCCTCAAGTGCCACATCCACTGTGTTTTTTCAACAATTCCAGGAATGGTGACTCCATCACTGTCCTGGGCACTGCATTCTTCCCCTGCACTCAGCACTGGTGAGGGCACACCTGGAGTGCTATGTCCAGTTCTGGCTCCTCAGTTTGGGAAGGACATTGAGATACTTGAACATGTCCAGAGGAGGCAACGAGGCTGAAGAGGGGTTTGGAACACAAACCCTGTGAGGAATGACTGAGGGAGCTGGGGGTGTTCAGCCTGGAGAAAAGGAGACTCAGGGGTGACCTTATCACTCTCTGCAGCTCCCTGAAAAGTGCCTGCAGTCAGGTGGGGTTGGTCTCTTTCACCAGGCAGCACTGACAGAACCAGAGGAAACAGTCTCAAGCTGCACCAAGGGAAATGCAGGTTGTGTATTAGGAAGAAGTTTTTTACAGAAACAGTCATAAAGTTCTGGAATGGTCTGCCTGGGGAGATGGTGGAGTCACCATCCCTGGATGTGTTTCAAAAAGCCTGGATGTGGCACTCAGTGCCATGGTTTAGTTGAGGTGCTGGGGCATGGGTTGGACTTGATGATCTTTAAGGTCTCTTCCAACCTGGTCATTCTGTGAATTCTGTGAATTCTGTGAATTCCAGTGTTTGCGGAAGGAACAACCCCTTCCGCAAATTTTTTTCCTAATATCTAACCTTAACTAATTAATTCTAAATGGGAATAGTAAGAAAATATCTTCATAGCTCCCAATCTGTACATGAACAGTGTATTTTTTTTTTAAATATTGTGGACAACTTTTGATTACTGCTATTAATTTTGAGACCTTTTTTACCTGGCCAACCAGGTCAGCAGCTTCACAGATGATTTGTTTAAATAGAGAGGGGGATGCTCATGGCTGGGTGGATTTCACTGCAAATATTCTGTACAGGAGTTTCACAGAATAATTACATATAGACCTAGGAAGTTCCATGCGAGAGTTCAGGTCCTCAGGGGAAGGTCTGGAGGGAAGGGTCCTCCTGCTGAGGTGCCCTAAGGTGGAACTGAGACATGGATGGGGAGAATCAGAGCAGTGGCAGGAAGCTAAAATATACATGGGAAAAATCAGTGTTTTTTTTACTATAGACATGTAAATTCTGAGCAACCTGGTCTAGCGAAGGTGTCCCTACCCATGGCAGGGGATGGAATGGGATGGACTTTAGGCCATTCCAGCACAAATCACTCCAGGATTCCGTTTCTTTCAAGGATTTGATTTGTACAATTGTATTTCAATAAATACAAAAATAAAGGAAGGGGACTTTCCATTCAGAAATCTCAAGTTTTTATATTTTATATTAGTATTTCTCTTTCCCATAACAATACTGATAGCAAGGTGTGAAATTCACTGCTGACAGCTGATTTATGCATTTCAGCACAACCACACATTACAAATGGCAACTGTTAAGGCAGGGAGGGGGAGTGGGGAGAGAAGAAAAAAAGAAGTAAAACTTGTTGTAAGCAACATTTGTTTGTGTCTTGTATTGTGTTCTACTTGACACCAGTCCCACATGGAATTAAGTACATGCTGCACAAAAAGCTCAGGATTAGTCCTGCTGCAGGAAAAAAAAAAATAAATTATCCAGCTGAAAGCTGCACGTAGCTGAAAACACTTTATAACTACAGAAATGTCCAAGTGCTTTCAGGCATGAGTTGCTTTGTAAATTAAATTAAGTGTTGCCATTTCCACTTAGAGGTACACAAGGATTATTACAAATTATTAGGAGAAGGATGTAAATAGTGATGAATTTTGAAAACTTACATGTACACAGGGAAGTAAATGTGAGGATCCTTGGTGGAACAAGAATGTTAACTTCCCTTCTCCTTCCTCTTTACTTTTCCCTTTCCCTTGCCCTTCCTCTACCCCTTCCTCTTCCCCCTCCCTTCCATAGCATTACATTCCAATATCTGAGAAAAATAATTTGAGGGACCAGAGGTTGATTATGATTTTCCCTGACAACCCAACATTTCCATGTATTTATTTAATCATCCTGTGTGTTTAACAAAACCAATTGGAAATATCTGGAAATGCAGATAATATGCAATATGCTTATATATGCAAGATGTTAAGAACAGGGATCTAAAATTGATCTTTTCCAGCTCTGTTCTATCTTTTCCTTGGGATTTTTCTCCATTCTGTGCTGTGCATCATCTCATGGTCTCACTGACAATCTGCTGTCTCGCCTCTGGCATTGCAAAATCAAAGGAGAACAAATTTATTCCTGTTTATTTTAGTAACAACAAAACTTTCCACTCCAAGCTCTACATTTTTTACTCTTGAAGGTGATGTATGAAGCAGGAAAAACAGCTCGACTTTCAGATACTCAACAGAGGTTATGCTGGCAGTAAACAAAATCCTTTCAGACCTCTGCAGGATGAGAGCTTTATGCAGAATCCACTGGGGAAAAGGTACCTGGAACAGAGGTTGTTATCAACAAAACTGTAGTTCCAGGTACCTTAAGGAACACGAATGAAAGATGATATGGAAGTATTTGGAATTGCAAATCATTGTTCCAAAGTGTTTTCCTCCTCTGCTGTTTGCAGTATTCCTATCACAGAGCTGTAAATATTTACTCACCTGTTACAAATGCAGTAATTATCATGTTTCCAGATTCACATGGCAGCTGGAGTTTGCTTTCTGCAGGCTAAATATATATTGTCATGGTATGTTATTTACATGTAGGTTTTTTAAAACATGGAAGATTTATCTAGAATATTACTCAAGAGGGTTCTTATGTCTGAATTAAGAAGAAAAATATAAATATTGAGTATGGCTGTTCCTTGGACCCAAGGGAATGGCTGGAGATGTGTCAGGGCAGGGTAAGGCTGGATATTGGGAAAAGGTTCTTCATCCTCTGTGGGAAGCACTGCCCAGGCTCCCCAGGGAATGGGCACAGCCCCAAGGCTGCCAGAGCTCCAGGAGGGTTTGGACAATGCTGCCAGGGATGCACAGGGTGGGATTGTTGGGGTGCCTGGGCAGGGCCGAGGGCTGGGCTCCATGACCTTCCACTCAGGAAGGTCCCTTCCCTTATTTTATTATCTCCTCAGTGTGTGAATTGACCAAAAAATGATCAGATAAATGCTCGAATCTGATGGAAATTGCATTTGTACCTGTAAAAGGATTTGCTGTTGGAACCATTTCCTAAGAGGAGGAAACACTTTGCCTGGAGCTACTGTGACATGGAGCAAGGTCACCCAGGAGAGTGATTTTGGTTTAAGGGATACATTTTCAGTAGGATCTCTTAGATGGGGCAGCAAAACTGCTGCAAAATCAAGAGTCTTTCCCCATTTCTAGAGCTTCAAAATATCTGAGAGATTTTTTGCATGTTTTTTATCCCACAGGTAGCAGCCCTTGAGGATTTCTAGTGGAATTAAAGGAGAGGCCGTGTTTTCACTGTGTGCTCTTGTGTGTGTAGAGGTTTCTCATACAAAGGTTAAAGAATATAATGCTGTTAATTTAGAAATTGAATAATAGAAATGCCCCTTTCTCCCTGATTCTTCAATCAGAGCTTCACAGCTTCCCTATAGGCTGTTATGTATATATGGACCTAAACCACTGGCCTTTTTTTGATATTCTGTGCCTCACTCCATGAGAAATAATTTATATTTGCTATTTTATGAGTTTACAAGTGAATTTGCCTTTTCCAAAATGAAACCTAGCAACAGGATCACTGCTTTATCCAGGATATATGAATAGGCAGGAAAGTGATTTCCTTCTAATACTTTCTTTGGATGCAGATGGTGAAAGAATACAAAATCCAAACTCCAGAAATTAAAGAAAGGCAAAATGGACACATGGGCTTACAAAAATATTGGTGTAGGCATGCAAAATACTGTGGGAGATGATGTGAAATGAAAAACAAGACAAACCGTTGTAAATCTAAAAAATAGATTTCAAAAGGGTGTTTTAAGCTCTTGAGTAGAAAAAAGGTTAATTGGATGAAAAATTAGTGGAAGAATCTCCAATTAATAAAGTTCAGCAATTAGGGGGGACAGGTGAGGTCAGTTCAAACCCAAGATCTGAGCTCCATGTCCCCATACATGTCACAACCACAGACTCTGATTCAGGGACTCCATTGTGCCCAGGGAACGCTTTACACTGATAGATTTATTGCACTTCTTAAAAAAAAAATATTTAATTTAAGAGCATTTTAAGGGCTCTTTGTTTAAAATCTCAATCAGCTCTAATTCTGACCTGAAGCCACTCTGTTCTCTTCTGCAGCAGGACTGCATGAAATAAATGAATTTCTTTTCACCATTCTTCAGGCTAAGCCTCTCTTCAAAGTGTCCTCATAGCCAGGCACAAGAAATGTTTCATCTCAGAAGCTCTGCTTTGACAACTCTGATCCTTTTTTCCTCCTTTCCCCAAATTGGGATTGCTGTGCCAGCACAGGCTGGCCTTTTGCACTGCATCCTCTACCTGGCTGAGCAGAGCAAAGAGCGAGCAGCTCTTGAACTCACTACATCATTCTAAAATGCTGCTCTTATCAGCTTAATGCTGCCATAATTGTTCTTTTTGCCTGTTTGTGCCACGCTGTGTCTCTGACTGCAGGACAATCCCCTGATTTTTCATTCCAATTCTCTGGAAATGTCGCTGTTACAATGTGAGTTATCTGCACTTTAGAGCGTCTATCACTCAGAATGAAGTTCAGTATCTGAACCCTGCAGCCTCCAGCACGTTATCAGCTGCCATCCAGGTAGGTCAATCATTTATAACACATTTAACTCCAATCCTTTATTTTCCTTCATAAGTTGCAAGGTCACCTTAAACCCTGGAAAACGCCTGAAGAGTGGTGGGGAGATGAATGAGTGCTCCCTGTTGCCATAGGCAGCTTGTTTCCAAGCAGAGTGATACCTAAAATGCTAATAAATGGGATCAAAAGGCAAAGAGGTTCAGCAAAACCCTGCCCTGGTCACTCAGAACCTTCTGTGCCAGGAGTGTGGGCCAAGGAAATGCCACTGCAGCTGAGCACCACTGTGCCCTGGGCTCACAGTTCAGGGAGCAGCTCTCCACAGCTTCCCTGGCTCCTCCCAGCACTCAGGGTAAAGCCAAATTATTAGTTTTAATTTAATGAGAAGCCGAACATTAACCCCTTGTGACTGGGCTGAGAAAGCCGTGTGCTTCAGGAGCTAATAATAAATAAAGCTGTGTTGACAGTGAAACATTATATTTGTGTTATTTTCTGCACTGTAAATTGCAAGTTTTGGTGGTTTGGATTTTCTTTAGTTTTTCGAGGTTTTTTTAATTTTTTTTTGAGTTTTTTTTCTTGGTGTTTTTTTTTTTTTTTTAAGTTTTTTTGGGGGATTTTTTTGTGGTTTTTGTTTGTTTGTTTTGTTGTGTTTTGTTTTTGTTTTGGTTTGTTTTGGTTTTTGTTTTGGTTTTTAGATATTTTGTTTTGTAAACATTTGTACCTCTGCTGGAAAGATGAGAGTTGCAAACCGGCCAAATTTCCATGAAACTATTTTCTCAAAACTATCAAGAGTCGCTTAATCTAGGAAAGGACAAGAGATCTTAACAAAGCCTGGTATCTCAGCAGCACAATAGGGCTGAAAGTCACTGTGACAGCTGCAAGGTAAGGCACACTGGAAGGAACAATTGATACATTGATGGGATCTAAATTAACTGTAAGTACTCAGGGGAAAACGTCCCGGCTGTCATTGTGAACAGCCCGGTGGAAATCTCTGCCCGGTGTTCTGCAATGATTAAAACCCAAACAAGATGTTACAAAGTGCTAAGCAGAGAATAGAGCACAGCGCTGAAAGTGCTGTAAGGCCATTCTGTAAATCAGTGTGGGAGCTCACCTTGAACCACACGCTCAGTTTTATCACCCCATCTTGAAAAGGATGTATCAGAAATAAAGAATAGGAGCTCTGAAAGTCTGTATTTTCAGAGAGATGGTTGGGTCAAACTCAGCCTTTGATTTATACCCTGTACTGTCCCTTTGAAATCAAGTGATTCTCTGGGTTATAAATCACAAGGCAATATGACCTATTTAATTTAGTGAAGGGATGCATGAAAATGCTTATGATGAAGATACACAAACTATTGAGTGCTCTGTCTGCAGGCAACAGAGCTTTTCCTTTCCCTGCCGAGCAGCCTTTGCTCTGAGACAACCAGCAATGCATAAAAACAAATACAAGTGAATCATTTTTAGACAGAAATAGGCAGCTGATGCTTCCTCCAGATGAAATACGTCATCTTTCCCCAGTTTCTGCCACTTGAAGAAATAATTTTGGGGCACAGGAGTAGAAGAGCAAGAGGATTTAAGCTTCCTAAGCAGATGTAGGAATTTAAAAGTTATGATAAATTGATTTTGGAAAAAGAAAGAATCATTGAATATCTTGAGTTGGAAGGGAACCATGGGGATCATGAAGTCCAGTCCCTGCAAAGAACATCTCAACAATCCTACCCTGTGTCTCAAAACAGAACTCCCATGAATGTACAGGGCCTGGGGAACAAGGATATCACATCACTGATTCAGAATGCACAGATAAGGTCAGGGAGCAATGAAATAAACCCCACCACGAGGTGATAACCTGGGTGACCGGGAATGGAGAGCAATGTTCAGCAGCTCCACAGAGTCTGAGGCAACATCCTGAGCTCAAAGAGGGCAAAGCCCCCAATTCCTCCCACAGTTGAGTTGTGGCAGCCACGAGACAGGGAGCAGAACAGTCAGTGTCTGGCTGGGCTTTGAGCAGCCTCTGCAGCCTCTGTTTGCTCTGCTTTGGAGCAGTGCAAGGCAGAATATTTCAGCACTAATTAGAAGTCTGCATGCTCTAGTGTTTGAAATGTCTGAAGAGAGTCAGAAGCTCTCTCTAGCAAGGCAGAACGAGCTGGTTATTAGTAATGAAAGCTGATCACAGGGGGAGATACTCAGCCTGTGAATCTAATTCATAACGGGCAGGAGAGCAGGATTTCAGCAGGGGAGAGAGGGAACATTTCATTCTCTTGTCACATGTCCTGGCAGGGGAGAAAGCCCAAATGGAGCATGTCATGGAGACTCTGCAGCTCTGTTCTGGATGATGTGATTTATCAGAGACAAGAGGAACTTGGGGAGAGAAACAAAGGCAAGAACTCCAAATTCTTGATTTGGTTAACAGATGCTATGACCCATTTATAATGATGGTTCTCATTCCTGTCTCCACTGAGCCAGGGCTGAAAGGGACACAGCATGGCACAAACTTTGCCATCCCACACCACCCCTGCTATTTTCTTTGCCCTCTCTGGGAAGGGTCATTGTTCTGATTGTCTTGACATGGGTTCTTACAGAAAAAGAAAATATTTCCCATCCTTGCTAAAGGATAAAGAACACTGGGCTCCGTTTTCACATTAATTTTAGTATCAGGTAGCTCCAAGTAGAATTTAATAAGGCTGTGCATTTTATTTTTCTCCTTGGTTTACTGCTTGGCTAAACTGCTGGATAAAAAGAGCAAATATTCCAGTTTGGGTTTGGAATCAAGACCGTGTATTTTTCTCACATTTTCCAGTTAGGTCTTGGCTCAGCCACTTATTATTCTGACAGGTATATTCATCACCTGAGTGTGTGAACGAGGCTGGAGCTGTGGGCTGTGCAGGACACTTGGGGTGGTCACTGGAGTCACATGTGGCTCACTCCTGCAATGACACCCCCTCTGTAGCTGCAAAGAGGGACAGAGCAATTCCCAGCAACTTCACTTTGCTCAGGTATCTGCTGGGAGCAAAAGGCAGAGGAAGAGAAGCAGGCTTCCAGATTTAATTGGGGGTATAGGAAAGAGTTTCTCTTTCCATTGCAGGACTGTGATGTTCTGTCTGTGCAAATGGCCTTGGCTGTCAGGCGAGGATTTGCATGGACTTTATAAACTTTAATGATGCATTCCCTTGAGGAATTCCTCCAACAGTGTTGCTCCAGAGGTGAAGTAGCCCTTGTGGTGTCCTGAAACACCCTCCCTGCCCAGAGACAATTACACAAGTGCATGTACCGGGTGTGCAGAAAACTGTACTTAGCTGTTGCCTGATATCTCTTGGAAAATGGACAATAATGAACATTTCTTATGGTAATTGGTATCTCCCTCAGTAGGGTCATGGAAGGGTTTGCAAGCTGTCTATTAACTTCATCTCAGCTGTTCTCACTCAGTGGGAAGCACATTCCACACAGACTTTTTCAGTGTTCAGGAAATATTTTAACTTTTCAGCAATAGCTTTATGAAGCCAAGCAGAGAAGTTTGCATGACAGTAATAATTGCTTCAGTTCCTAAAACCAGAAGCAAGCCTGCCAAAATATTATCAAAATCAACACCTCAAAACAACTTCTGTTTTGTCTCTTCCCTTCTCCTTTCTTTGGAACATTTATAAAGAAACTCTGCTATCTTGCAAAAAGAAATTATTTTCTTAAGGAGAGTTTTAATGTCTTCAGCACAAGTAATTAGGGTAAGAACAGAAAGTATTTATCAATGTTATTACAGTGAACACAGCACTCAGACTATGACAACTGAGCTCTTGAAGTGAAGTGCAGAGAGAACAAACTGGAGCAGGTGCAGACAATAAACCTGGCTGGGTCCACCTTGCAATGCTTAAAATTCTTTATGGAACTGCTTTGTGAGTAAGATTTCAGGAGAAACAAGCAAAAGGTGAAAAATCTCCGTTATAAAAGTTTCAACACAATTTCTAGAGAGGGCAAGCATAAAAGTTTACAGTTCCCATAATGGCTTTCCGTGAACCAGACAAACCCTGGAGATTACGGGAAGGCAGGCATGCCAGGGTTATAAATATATTTATAGGAAGCACTGGTGCAGTGAGTAAATGGGCTGTTGCTCCCAGCAGGCTCCCAGGAGTGATCACACAGAGGCTGCACGGCTTCTCCAAGGGCAGAAATCCTGCCTGGCGTGTCCCACCCTGCAGGGAGCACTGAACTTTCAGCCGTCTCTGAGAGTGCCCTGCGGCACAAGTGTCACGCAGGCTCTTTCTTCTCACAGTAAACAACTTCTCTTCCCAGCCAGGGACTCTCTCCCTGTGAATACACAAGCTACACATGTTCCTCTGGAGGTCCTTGGGTGCAGCCGAGAAGCAGCAAAGCAAGTGGGATGAGATGAGGAACTTTTAGCTCTTTTTGTGACTGTTTTATGGGGATATCACATGGAAAACTCAGCTAAGTAGGCTAATAATTCTGAGTACTCTTTTCTTCCCCTGATATCTTTATAGCAAATTTCCTGCATAGAAGTGTCTACATAGTTATACATTTATTATAGACTAACCATTCTAATTTAAAGCTGGAGTATTTGCCTAGTAAGAGTCCAGATTTAGGCTCCCTCTGGCCTGCCTTCATTGTGAAATTGATGTGAAAGAGTGAGCAGAGGCTGAGTACTGTCCACATCCCACTCTGGACCTGGGGCTGTGCCCTGCAGCACTTCAGCTTTGGTTGGAAAGAAAATAAAACTCACTGCTACAGCTACAGCCCCAGAAGAAATCTATTTCTACTGCAAGTCTAGACAGAAGAGTCACCAGCAGTGTTGATGACTCCTGGGGTGAACAGCTTGGTGTGCTTGTACAGCCAAAGAGAATCCTCCAAATGGCAAAAACCTTCTGGGAGCTGATGGACTATAGGAATTTACTCTCACCAAGAATAAGATTTTGCCTGCTCTCAGTGAGTGCTGTCTTCAGCAGATATAGTGGATATTTTCACCCCCGACAAAGGGGAGAGAATGCTGAGGAGGACTCCATCTTATCTAGATGGCTAGATGAATTACTTTAAATAATTACTCTAGAAGGCTAATTAATAACTGTATTATACTATATTATTCTATACAATATTACACTATGTTACATGACATCTAAACTGAATCTGCCAAGCACTCCACTCTGCACACTCTGCTCAGAATCTCGTGACTGTCATGACACACACACACATATTTGGCCCTCATAGGCCAAGGAAACAAAACACCATCACTTTGGGTAAGCAATCTCCATATTGCATTCTACTTTTGCATAAATACAGGCACAGCAAATGAGATAAGAGTTGTTTTCATTTCTCTGAGATTCAGAGAATGTGAAACCCCGAAAATATTCTTGGGAAGAATTGTGTCTTGCTTTTCTCTGTGAAGAGAAATGTAGCTACAAGCAGAGTGTGTTCAGCCCCTTGGATATCTTCCACTCAGGTAATCTCTCAATATCCAAATTTCCAGACAGATCCTGCTGTCCTGTACCAGAGTATCCTGGGCTCATCCATGGGCAGCAGGTGAGGAAGGGGATTCTGCCCCTCTACTCTGCTCTGCTGAGACCCCACCTGCAGTGCTGTGTCCAGTCCTGGTGTCCCCAACATGAGGAGGACAAGGAACTGTTGGAGCTAGTCCAGAGGAGGCCACCAAGCTGCTGGGGGAACTGGAGTACCTGGCTCTTTAGGCCAGGAAGAGCTCAGAATGGCCAGCATGGAGATGAGAAGGATACAGAGTGACTTAATTGTGACCTTTCAGTCCTGAAGAAGCTGCCAGGAACCATAGAGAGAGACTGTCTACAAGGGATGGGATGACAGGACAAGGGGGAATGGCTTCAAACTGCCAGAGGGCAGGGTTAGATGGGATATTGGGCAAGAATTGTTCCCTGTGAGGGTGAGCAGGCCCTGGCACAGGGTGCCCAGAGAAGCTGTGGCTGCCCCTGGATCCCTGGCAGTGTCCCAGGCCAGGCTGGACAGGGCTTGGAGCCACCTGGGACAGTGGGAGGTGCCTCTGCCCAGACTGAATGGGCTTTAATGATCCTTACAACCCAAACAATTCCATTATTCCATGATTATGATAAGGTTTTTTTTGTGGTCTTCAACAACATTTTGTGTCTATTTCTTTTATATCTATAGGGAGATACAAAGAAAAGCTTAGTTATTAAAATAAATATGGAATTATTGTGGAAAAACTTTGGATCCATTTCTGGTAATGGAGAACTTACCATCATGGTAAGGTCTCCATTGCTGTATGAACATCTCATAATCTCAGAATTATTTATCCTCACCACAAATCTCTGAAGTGCATTGATATCCCACATATTTTACAAATAAGAAAAAGGCAGGATTAAGTACTTTGAGTTAAAAAGCAAAGTAAATTTAGATACCATTAAGTCTTTGAAAATCAAAAAGTAATGTTGCTCCAGATAAAAATTAATGGGCCTCATTTAACAAGACAGTGATACTTATATGTCACATGTAGCATTTTCCTAGGAGTTTACTGCTGATAAAGAAGTCATTTTCAAAGCTTTAAGGATATTAATGAGCTACTTTGAAGTGCTTCAGAACTATTTGTGTTAAAATAAAACTCAGCAGATGGGTGCAATATCATGGAAAACTACTGGAGCATGGCAGTGTGTTTTTAAATATTTTTTTTAAACCAAAATTGACAATAATGTGAAAATTGTTCTCAGAAGGTGTAGTGTATGTGATAAAGTAGAAGAACTGTTTTATCCATTATCTTTCCATATTTTGAACTGGGCTGTTTATGATCAGCCCCATAAATCACAGGCTGCTGCTGTTGGTTTGGTGGTTTGGGGTGAGGTACAGGGGTTAAAGGTGGCAGCTGCTGTGGTTTAATTTTAGCAGTTTAAAATGTAGGAGATGTGAATAACTTTGCTCACTCAACCCCACCTACCTGGAAAAAAACACCTTGAAGACAGAGTTCTAGGAAGAACTCAGAAACAAGTAGAAGACAAAAAGAAAAATAGCATATGGAGAGACTTGTTTGCCAAATTAGAGCTGTAGGAAAGGAAAACAGGGCAGAGATGGAGAGATTACATATGGAAAACCCTCTGAAGTTTACAGATCCTCCAAATATCAATAAATCTTTCCAAGTCTGGTTTAAAAAGCACTGTGGTTGTGTGTAATCCTACTTCAGCAAAGCATTCTGGGACAGCATTCAGCTGCTTCTCATCCATTAATTTAATTTTTTCCTCAGTCTCTCTCTGTGGACCTTTTTTTGTTCCTTTTTTTTTGCAGTGGTTGAAGAGATCTGTTCTTAATTAGTATATCAGTAGAGATTTTGCAGGTGAAACTTCTGCAATTCACACATTTGTCTTCTTCAGGAAGGTTATTAGACTCGAGCACAGATCATTTGTCTCCTTTTGCAGGCTCCTGACAAACCATTCTTTGTTCCCAACGGGACTGTGGGAATTGTAATATAGGCAGAAAATTGACCCTGCGTGAGTGAGCTGGGAAAGGGAGGAATACATTTGCAAACTGTCTAAAAAACAAGGCAAACTCCAATTTGCAACATTTAATAAAACCTGAGAAACTGCCAAGGAAAAAGAGAAAAGGAACTCCACTTTCTAGGTCATTAAAACCCAACAATTATGACTTAATCTTGAAATGATTTACCTTTGGTGTTGACATTGCTTCATCTCTTCTAAGATCAAAACATTTGTGTCTTTTCTGCTCTGGAGTTTTGGAAAGGAGACAATAATTTCTTCTCTTTGGGCTGGTCTTACTGCTGGACAAATGTGGTCACTTTATGCAGAGGATGCTGCTCATGGACACAGTTTGCTTAGGGAAAACATCCATAAAGCAATGAACCCTGGTTCCTATGGAAATTGAGCTTCTAGGTTTCTTTTATTTTTCTGTTCTCAGTTTCCTGAGCCTTGTCCTTGATATCTCAGGCATGAACAGCTCCTGTTGTCGCTAAAGCTTCAGTAACTTGAGTCAAAGTTCTTGCTGCTGGAGTTTAGGAAATTTATTGCATAAATAATGATCACAAAACTGGAGGTGAGATCTGTTCACAAACCTGCTTTTGAATAGTTAAACACCTGGAGATTTGGACAGTTTGGATGATGGAACAAAGCCAATGAGGTAAAGGGGTTGGAAAGCTGGAAAAGGCTTGGGATGCTGGGGACAGAGGCTGGACAGGAGCCCAGGTGTGCCCAGGTGGAGCAGAGGCC
>JAHXMQ010012336.1:23559917-23590874 GCA_020466415.1 Ammodramus savannarum pratensis | reverse complement strand
GCTGCCCAGGGAGATATTGGAGTCCCCATCCCTGGAGGTGTCTCAGGAAGGCACTCAGAGCTCTGGGCTAGGGACAAGGTGGGCATCAGGCATAGCTTGGTCTCAGTGGTCCTGGAGGTCTTTTTCCAACCTTAATAATTCTGGGATTCTGTGATTCTAACATGCTGACAGGTTCACTCAGCTCCCCAGTTCCTTCAGAGGAATTGTCTCACTCATGATGGCACGTGCGTGTTCTACATGAAGCCTGAGCTTGGGTTGTGCATGACCCTGCACATCCAACACCTGGAACTGTCACCTGTCCCTGTGAAGGGCGGTTACAGGGTGCTGGTTGTCCTGCAGAAGCAGAGCAGCACCACTCTGAGCTGAATAGTTTTCAATTACTTTTGCCTTCAGAACTCTGCTTTTGCCCCAGAGTTACCCAACTTTAAGTCAAGATTGCTTTCAGTAGTAGCAGTATTAATGGCTGATACAACTTTATTTGCATCATTTATGCTTCAACTTCATTAGTGATCCCTTGCTTTCTTTCTCCTCCTCACATTGGCATCCACATGGCCGGGCTGTATTTTTCCAGAGCACATTTCCTCCTTTCTCCTTCTCTTGTGTTTCTTGCATTCACTGAAGGCAATATCACAAGGAAAAGGTGCAAAAATAATTGGGAATGTGGAGTGAAGTAACAAACAAGTCCTTTTTAGATAGCTCCATTTTTCTTCCCCTCAGACATTTGTCTGTATCCTATTTAATTATCAACAGGCAGCAGGCCTTCAAAGCAGTTTTGTGCTGGTTGAACACCTTGAAGCAGCATCCCTTTGTTCCTTAAATTATTCTGGAGGAACTTTTGGAGGAGCCGAAAGTTCCTTGATGCTTCCTGACCTGTTCCATGGGGGCCTTTTATTTATTGCAGGTTGCCAGGTTACCTCCTGCCTGGTCATTGAAGTCACTTGACATGAAGCTTTTATCTGCCACCAAAAGGTTGTTGACCAGGCCATTTATTTCAGTAAAGAGTTCTTCTGTCACTCTTAGTCATAGCTGCATAAATGCTGCAATGATAATAGTGAGAAAATTTATCTCTTAAAGTGGCAACTGTTATTTTATCCCCTGGAGCAAACTGTCAGGATTCCTAAAGGTCTTGTATTAAATTGCAAATCCAGCACCATTGTGTCTGAATTCTAATTTTAGATGTTCTTGTTACAAAATCTGAGCAAATGTGCATTCAATTAAGATAGGGGTTTAGAACTTTGCATCTAAGGAAATAAGGTTTTACAATTAGTTCAAAATTAAATCAGAACATTTCCAATCCACTTGTTCTGAAATATAGTCATAATAATTAAAAAATCATTAATGTGCTTTGCACTCTAGGGGCCTTTTCTTTAATATTGGATTTTCTGTACACAGAAAGTTGAGGGTTGTTTGTCTGCTAAGGAAAAGAAAAGCAGTTGATAACCCAAGAACTGAAGAATCCCATTTTTTCACTAAAAGCTGATCAGAAACATCAGGATTCCTTAACATCAACCCCTAAAGCTATAATTTAACTGGAACAAGCTCAAAATGGCTTTCAGCAAACCCTAAATTAAAACTTTGTGGACTATTCAACCAGAAATGCTTCTTTCAAAACATACATTTAACTCCCTTTTCTCCTTGATATGCAGAAGAATGGCAAGAAGTTTGACAAGGAGTCACTTGATTTTCTGAGTCCTGAATTTTCCAGGTTGCTCTCTAGTGTGTTGGCCAGGACTGCAGGTACCACAGAAGCACAAGATAACCCTTCATTCTGAGACAAAACTCAGAAGCTGAAAACCAACCAATTTTTACTAAAATGATGAGTTCTGTAAAGTCCTAAGTGCCAGGAAAAGAGTGAACAGAGATCACCAGTGCAAAATCTGGGGGGTGTCAGCTGAAGCCAGGAGATCAGAGAAGTGTTCAGAGAAGTGTTCAGATCCATTGCAAAGATCCCAGTTGAGAAGGAAATCCCAAAACATGTGTTGGGGATGTTTGTCCCTTTATCCCTCACTGTAATGCTCTCCTACTCTCAATCCCACTGCCAAAGGTGGCTCTCAAAGGTAGGAGATTTTTTTCTTGATGGGCCAAACACCATTCCTGATGTCTAAACAGGGAGATGTGGGAGATGTCCACACATCTGTCCCAGCCCCTGAGACCATTTCTGTAGAAGTTTGGGGTGGGAGGGAGCCAGCAGCCTGTCCTTGCCTTTTCCCAGCAGTGCTCTGCTTCCACAAACCCTGGTTTAGTTACAGAAAAAGCCATAAATATGCATTACACTGAACTCAGGTAAGTTTTACAGTCAAATATTAAGCTGTAGAAACAACAAAATTAGGTGACTTATATATGTGGCAATAAATCCTTTCACAGGACTTTGAGTGAACTATTTCATTCTGCAGCTCTTTCAGCAGCTTAAATTTGCTCTGTTTGGCTCATAACGGCAGGATGGATCCTTATTTATACATATAACAAATGGAATAAATACACTTCTTTGAAAAATGGCAATCTGACAATATATGTTGGGGTTTTCTTCCAGGATATTTTAACTTCTTCAATAAAATTTCATTAAGATGACACATCTACATTGAGGTACATCCACATGTACAGACAAAAAAGATTAAATTAAAATTCCTGTTGGTTTATTTGCACCAGTTTCAAGCTTATTCTCAGAATGATAATTCCTGCACACAGTTGGAAGAATGAGCTAAGCTCTCCTGCTCACATGTTTTTGTAACTTAAATGTCATAAAGAAGAGGTGAAATTCCAGAATAAAGCTCAGCTCTAATTAGTGCACTGATTTGAGCACAGAGTTCATTTTCTGCTAGGCTACAACTTTCTAAATGTTCCAAAGCAGATGCACCTCATGATTCCTCTGCCACTTACTCTAATGCACAGAACACTTTACCCCTCTGAATTGGCACTTTAAATCACTCTCCTGGCTGCTCCTCATTACATGCACACAGGCACCACTCTGGAGCTGTTCTGACCAGGAAAATCAGAATCAATTCTTTCTTCCTCCTGCCAAATGCTCTCTGTTGCTGCAGAGCCCTGTTTCCACATTCTCGATTACCTGTGTCTCACAGAACAACAGCACACAGTGCAAAACACAGGGATGTGGTCCAAGAAAAGATCAAAACAAGCTTAAAAACAACCAATTTTTTACTAAAAACTACAAGTTTCCTTTGCATGATGTTCAATAATGTTGCAGTAGATGAAAATTAAGAAATATTTTTACTCCCTTAGGGTTTAGAGTTTGGTTTTGGATTTTGTTGGGAAATTTTTTAAAGTTATGAGCTGAAGATATAGAATTAGAGTTACAGGATGATTTGGGTTGGAAGGGAGCTTAGAAATCATCCAATGCCATGGGCAGGGACATCTTCCACTGTCCCAGGTTGCTCCAAGCCCTGTCCAGCCTGGCCTTGGACACTTCCAGGGATCCAGGGGCAGCCACAGCTTCTCTGGGCACCCTGTGCCAGGGCCTGCCCACCCTCACGAGGGAGAATTTCTTCCCAAGATCCAATCTAAACTTAATTTTTTTCAGAGAAATGTCAACTTGTGAATTGTTAGGTTGATGTCCATTATAAACTTGCTGAATGGGGGGAAGAAAATAAGTGCCTAAAGAAATTGTTTATTAAAAGTGGTTATATGAGGAGCTCATTGCACCTATCCTCTGAACACCTGCAGCTGCCACTCTTATTTTCCAAAAAAATCTGAACAGCAGCAGCTCCTGTATTTCTAATCAGCATGAAAATTCAACATCCTGCCCATTTCCCCTGGGACTAATTAAGAAAAACATCAAAAAAGCGGAGTAACTTTAATTAGCAATTTATGCAGCATGATGTTGTCATTAGCCTGCCCTGTAAGCACCACCCTCATCAGAGCCATAACGATGGGCTAAATGGAGCTGTCCACGATGACCCTATGGAATTAGCAGTTCCAAAGGCATTTGAATTTCACAGTGGGTCACTGGGTGTTACTGCAGATCCCAACAGCCTCACAGAACTCTGAGCCCACCTGCTTTGAGACCACAGATAGGAATTTGTGTCTCCCTCTGTGAATTGGAGTGCTGCAATGAACTCTCAGGGAGGCAGTTTAAAAAAATCACAGTTGATTAAAAAATCCTATTATTAAATGTTTCTAGATTTAGTGAAAGGATTTCTTAGATCAACTGTGAATTGGAAAGAAGATTGAAAAAATTCCCTCTATGGAATAGAAGTTTTTGACTCTTCCAGGGATCCAAGGCCAGCCACGTCTCTGGGCACCCTCAAAGGGTGTAATAGGACCCTCCTCGAGCCAGGTCTCATAAGCTCTTGGAGGTCTGTTTCCCACCCAAAATAGCTCAGCTACCTTTAGAGGCATAAAATCAGTAGGATGGCTTCTGTTGCAGAGTTGGAAACAAACAAAAGGCAAAATAATAAACTCTTTATAGAGAAAAACTGATCCAGGTGCAAGACGCCCTCCTTCCCCTGGTAAAACACCTCACAAAAGCAATTAGTTTCTTTGTTCTCTTCATTTTCTAGTATATTGCCCAGGCGGGACTTTTTGGTTCCTGTCCAATTAGCTATCCTTAAGTTCGAGGTGAAGTCTCCCAGGCCTATGAAATGCCTTTTTCACCTAATCAAGGAAAGAAACTTCTGGGCTTATTTCCTTTTTAAGGAGACAAAGGGTAGTTTTGTCACTCCATCAACAGGGGACACATTCCTACAAAAGGGGAGAATTTTTTCCTAATATCTAACCTGAACTAAATGTGAAGCCATTTCTCCTTGTCTCCTCACTACGGTTTTTGATTAATTGTCCCTCTCAAGCTCTCCTGGAGCCCCTTTTGCACTGCAAGGGGCTCTAAGATGTGCTTGGAGCCTTCTCCTCTCCTGGTGAGCACCATAAGCTTTCCCAGCCTGGCTCCAGAGGGGCTCCAGCCCTTGGAGCATCTCTTTGATCTCACCTGGGCTCTCTCCAGCAGCTCCAGCTCCTCCCTGTGCTGGGGCAGCTCTGCAGGTGGGGTCTCACCTGAGATCAGGGGCAGAATCCCAATCCCTCCCCTGCTGTACAGGCTGGGGCTCAGCCCAGGGCAGGGGTGTTCTGGTTCCAGCTCACATCTTCAGTACCTTGAAGATCCTACACCTTTAATTGTGTCCTTCCAAAGACTTCTTTCTCTCTTCTTTCTCTTCTTTCTCTTTCTCCTTCTCTCTCTACAAAGTTTAGCTCCTCTCATTCCAGAAGACCTGCATTAATTTGGAAGAGCAATCTTGTCTCAAGCTCCACAAACATTCATATTTGTATGTGCCATTGTACAGCCAGCCAGCCCTGAGCTGTTCTAATCAGCCAGGGGTAATTTAGATTCACCAACAATACTCACAAATATTGCACAATGTCACAAAGGATCAAATGCAAATGCACATTTCTTCTCAGCCACTGAGAAGCATTTAAAAAGAAATTAGACAGCAGATCTCATCTTCTCCCAAATATAAATATGCAAACTGATGCAAATTGCTTGCTCCTGACCTGCGAGCATGATGGCCAATTGCCTGACCTGTGTTCACAAAACAATATTTCATTTCATTGCCTGTTCACAGGGAGTCCATTTGAAATTTTTGTGGCATCAGGATAAAAATCAGAATGAGCATATGCTTCTCAGAGCACTTCAATCACTCTGATTTCCTAGGCAGTGTCTGTGCCTAGCAAAGCGTGAAGCCTGGAATATATTAGCAAAGTATTAATTATGGTTGAGATACTCAAACACATTTCAATACTTAGCTGTCACCAAAGTGGTGGCAAGAGTCATCCTCTAGCAAAAACCATTGTGCAGCAGCAAATGTGGTAAGACCTCTACAATTTCTTAAGGAAAGTTTAAAAATATATATATATATAAATAACGTTGTATACCAAACAGAAGAACAAAATATAATAAATCTGCTAATTGGAAGAGGGTATTGTAAATGTAACACTAACTAAATAGAGACAGAGGATCACAGAAAGATCTGGCACTTTAAAGATCATCTACTTCCAACCCTCAGTTCTATTTCAGCACCACTACTGAAAACAAACCCAACACCATGTTCTAATCCCATTATAGTCATGTATATAATATTAATCCACAAACTCATCTTTACTGCAAATAAATTCCAAGCAAAGAATAAAATCATCATTTTCTCATGTGCAATGCAAAATTCCCTCCTGCTGGAGGTGCCTAAATTTCTCTGTTGCTTCCTAGTGATGCTAAGGATCTCAAAACTGAAACATAAATATAATATAAAGCTGCTACCTTTTCAATATGATGGAAGCTACCATAAATTCTTAGGTCTGTCCAGTTTAAATATTAATGAAATATTAATGAATCAATAAAACTAATAATATCAATACTGATAGCAACATTAATGATTTAAAAACACTACAATCTCTTATCAAAATATCACTGTTATTTATTATAACAACAACAACCACAACAACAACAACAATTATTATTATTATTATTACTACTACTACTACTACTACTACTACTACTACTACTACTACTACTACTGCTGGTCTAGTGGAAGGTGTCCCTGCCCATGGCAAGGGGTTAACTATATCATTTATTAAAACAATATAAATGGATTATAAATGGTGTTTTCCTAGTGCTCTCCATGAATCCTGGAGGCGATTTCCCAATAGCAGGCAAAATGCTTATTTCAGTGCTATGAAATGCTTTCCTCCCTTTAACATGGAGAGCTTTTAACAATCTAATTTTTCTATAGATTCATCTAAACTGGATATAAACTCTGAATTATTAGAAATGTTTTATTGCGATATGATCATGAAACTGTGAGAAACACATTCCAGTAGCTGATATGAACTTCAAGCCTTCCTTTCCAGCAAAGAGCAGTTAAAAATATTTTATTAAGCATGTTTGAATGTTGTAACAATCTCCCACAGCCACTGTCATTATCCTCTTGATTCCCCATTGCCTTAAACCAGCAATTAGAAGTTGATGAGAAACGTCCAGGAACAATAATAGTTAAAGATCAATTAGGGATCCATGAGGCTGAGGAGAGTAAATATTTATTAAAATAACAACAACCTTTCAAATAATAGTTCAAACTTCATTACTTTAATCCATTCTGGAGCTGCTATTTTCTGCCTCACTTCCCTGTAATTGCAAACTGCACCAGTGACAGGGAATGTCTCGCACCAAAGTACATAGAAACATAAAGTGTTTACGTTGCAGTGACAGTGCTGAGATTTTGTAAACAGATTGAAACAGGTTTATTTTTATTTGCCTGCACATTTCTGAAGTGCTTTTCTAGTATAAAGTGACAAAAAATCTTCTACTTAGGTAAATTTAGCTGGAATTTCCAGCATGGATTCATAACCCCCCCTTTGCAGGCAGATGGACAAATGACCACAGGCCTGATGATGTCTTCAGCAGCAGACCTGGAGAAGGGAAATTGGGAAATTGGGTGTAAGGCAAGAAAGGATTTTACAGAAGGACTAGAGCTTCTCTCTGAAATTCAGTGTGAAAAGTGACAGCTGGTGGAATGTTTCTGTGGAAGTGCTGTGTGGTAACAGGAGTGGCAGCTCTGCTTTCTGTCCCTGCCTTAGTGACAATAAAAAGTGCGCAACCCACTCTTTACCTAACGCATAACACAAAAATGTCTCTAATTCATTTAAAATGGTGATTTAAACCAAACCTTGACAGAATTTGGGACCAACAGATACAAGTTTTGGCATCTAAAAAGGCAAAAGATGAAGCAAGAAATCATTAGCGTGGCAAAAGGAAAAGAAAAGGAGCATCTTTAAAAGAGAGCACACAGCTCCTGTGAATAAAGTCAGATTTGATCCTTGTGGATTCCTCCCAGCTCAGGACATTCTAGGATGTAAAATTCCATTAAAACATTCTTCACTGGGACAAAAGTGAGCACACAGTCTGTGGTGACTGGAGAAGCCCTCAGGGCACAAGGGAACACCTCACACTCTGGAGCTCCAGACTGTGGCAGCAAGGTGTGAAGATGCCACGAATCCATCACTCCATTTGGCCTTGACATGGTGACATGGATGCACCGTGTGGCATTTTTTAGTTTTTTTGTTAAACATTGTTTTACTCCTCAGCATAGCAGGGACAGGAGCTCCTGGAGCTGAGCAAGGGCCTGGAGCATCTCTGTGCCCAGGGCAGGCTGAGGGAGCTGGGGCTGCTCAGCCTGGAGAGGAGCCCCGATGAGAGGGGCCTCAGTCCTGGGTGTCTCTGGGTGTCCCAGTGTGTCCCTGTGTCCCCCTGTCTGTCCCTGTCTGTCTGTCCCTGTGTGCAGAGGTCAGAGCAGGCCTATGCCCTGCCCCAGGCCCAGCCATGGCCCCAGAGCCCCAGGCAGCGCCTGAGCCCAGCAATTCCCCTGGTCCCTTCTAACCTCACTCATCCTTCATTTTTGTCTTGATTTTTTTTTAATAAACTTACATCTACATGTTTTATGCTAAAATGTGACTTTTGTTATATTTATCCTAAGTCCTTTGTTCATTTCCTTTGGGGAAGGAAAAAAAATATATGGAAGAACTGAACACTGAAGAAACTACTACGTCATCCAAACAAGGTTAATTTTCTACTACAAAACCCCCAAGTTTAACCACTGATTAAGCTGATCACTGAAAGAAGCAGCAGTGATTTCAAATGCTTTTAACATTTGACAAAACATTATCCTCAAGTTGTTCTAGCACTCCTCTCTAAAGGTTTCTAATCAATTGCTGAGAATGGAAGCACCTCCAGAACTCTGATCACTTAGAGAAGAATACTTAGAAAATGTGAAACTATTTATGCCAATATAAGTATGCCTAATGGATTTGGTTTAAACAAGTTTCACACTGCAAATCTTTTTTTTCCTTTTCATGCCCAGCAACTCTATCCCTGATCTTTAAACTGCTCTGTGTTTCTCTTGCTGGATCCATACCTCAGGGAAAACATGCTAATCATGCTGCTTATGCTTCCTCATGTTCTGAACTTCTTTCCCTCTGTCGCTTCCATGCATGATTATAATTTGATGATAAGAGAAACAATTTAAAACTGCAATTATGAAAGCATTTCTTTGTTAATTCCCTCCTGGCTAAATGACTTCCTCTCACGCTAGGAAGTTAAACATCTGACAGCACCACTGAGCTCCAGGAGCTTCAATTCCCATTCACAAAAGCCTCTTTTTTAGCTGCCTCTTATATTCCATATTGGAATTTATAGTGATTTGCTCCCTCCTCTCTTATGGATTCACAGATCCCAGAGAGACTCAACCTGGAGCCAATATTTGCAACTCTGCTGGACCTCTGACTCTTTGTTTCAGTTGACTTTACGAGGTGTGTGTTTTATGAACTGGGTAGAGGAGGAAATGAACCCTGTTGGGGCTGTTCCTTTGGGCACCATCTCGCCAGCGCAGAGACAGATCAGCACAGTGCTACCAGAAGGATTAGGCAATAACAGCAGATTACATTGTGTGGAATAAAATATTACAGAGCAGCTCAGAAATTGTCCTATCAATACTGCAATATTGCAATGAGACAATCAGGAGGTAGAACACGGGGTGGAATGATAAATCCTGTAATTGTTGCCTTCGTGTAGGTAAAATGATGAGCTGCGGTGCTGGTTCTGCAGTTCAAACACAGGTTAAAGGGTGCAGAGAGTTGACTAGGTTACTTTTTTCTTTTCTTTTTCCTCTAAAATCATACCCACACCAGCCATAAAGGAAAACAGAGAATAACAGCAGTGTTAACATAGCAGGAAATAAAAATTATCCTCATTTATCTACTCATCTTTATTTCATAGTTGTGAGCAGATACCAGTGGATGACTTGCAACAAATACAAAATTATTGTGCTTTCTGCTAAAAATATGTAACTTTGATTTAAAGTAATTTGTTTAAAAGCCTAATGAGGTTGACATTTGAAGCAGGTTCCTGCCATTTCTGTTCCTTCTGGCTTCACTGAGATAAAATAAAATTGTGGCAGGTGACTCATAAAATGAGCTGACCTGCCAGGGCAGAGCAGATCCTCTGAAATGTCTGTGTGGAATGATGGGATTTTTGATCTTTATTGGATACTTTGGGAAGTTTTTCAGTACTGCTTGAGTTTGTGCCAATGACACAACACCCTGGAAGGACACAACACCCTGGAAGGACACATTCAGGGTCCCATAAGGGGAGGTGGGGTACAGGGAGGGAGGAAGGACAGGAAAGCTCTGTAGGTGTGACAGAGAGGGGAGCAGTGGTGGGAACTGGGCATGGCTCAGGTCCCTGCAGGGACAGGGCAGACCTGGAATCAAGAGCTGACATTGAAAAAGGATTAGGCAAAAAATACTGGGAATAAGCTGGGGACAGCTTGGCTTCCCACAGCTGAGCAAACCACACCAGAGAAGAGCCCCTACAACATGAGTTGAAATGGTGGGAACAATGGGCTCAGAAAGAAATGGGAACGTGAGCTTAGAGAGAGGGGAAAATCCCATTGCTTGTGCATGAGTTGAGGAAACACCTTTAGCTGTGGCTGCCCCAGCCCTGAAAGTGTCTGAGACCAGGGTGGATGGAGCTTGGAACAACCTGGGCTAGTGGAAGGTGTCCCTGCCCACGGCAGGGGGTGGCACTGGATGGGCTTTAGGGTCCCTTCCAACCCAAACAATTCTGGGATTCCATGAAAATTGTCCAGCCTACAAGAGACTATAGTGGCTCTTACACATCACTTTCTTAAAAATCCTGAATTCCTTGCTTCAGTAAATGGGATAGCAATGGGTGAACACCCAGCATTTCTGAGCTGGATTGTCAAAATCTATCCTTAGAAGAAGAGATAAAAATTCTTCCATAAATCTGAAGTTTTAAGGACAGTCCTTAACAAAGAGAGGGGAGATGACATCAGGCAGGGACATACAAATAAAAACCAAGGGAGATGAATGGGAGCATGTGAGCAAATATTTTTCATGCAAAAAAGAATCTGCAACTTGAAAGAAATTTTTAAAATATTATTTTATTTGTGGCTGAAGTATTTTGCTTAAAATTTGTATTTCATGTATTTAAAAGGGCTTTTGAATTATATGATATTTGTGTATTGTTAAAAATGCTGTGAAAGGTAAACTGCTGATGTAGAAGTGTCTCTGGACAAAGTCTGTGCCAGGAGGAAATGGCAGAAGCTTGATGCCTTGAGAAGGCTGGCCTAGAACAGAGCTAAAGAATAAAGTAGGGATTTATTAAAAGGCTTCAATGGATGCACCTTGGGCAGCACAAGAACCCAGCCAGGGCTGCACCCAAGATGAACCAAAATGGTCACAAAATGCACGACTGCTCACGGGGTCTCTCACTTTTATAAGTTCTGCTCCATTTGCATATTGGAGTTAATTGTCCACTTACAGATTTAGGCCATGAAGTCCCATCCTTCTTGTTTTTCTCTCTGCAGCCCACATTTTTTATGCTCTTGGGCCTGAGATTTAGATCATTTGTCCTTGGTCCCCAGCTAGACAAGGAATTGTTTTGTCTCCCTGCTCTGTGAAGAGAGCTCACCATCCCCTAATATGAAGCCCAGACCCACACACTAAAGCAGCACAGAATCTGAAAAATACAAAAGCTAAAACTTAAGACATCAAGATGACTGAGGAAGAGCTGACAGGAATTAAATCAAGTGGTTGCATGAGGATTGGGAGGAGCAGGATAAGAGCAGAGAGGTAAGAAATGCCTGACATTTCTCTGGGAACAGAGGGATGCTGTGTGTTCTGCACTGGCCCTGCATGAGGCTCAGTGTTGCCATGAAGAACCATCACACACAGTGCAATATCTTATGTCTCTTTCTCTTGACCTGACCCGTGACTGTGAGCCTTAAAGATAATGAGATCTGAGATAAGGAGGTCTTTTGGTTCATATCTGTCTCTTCTCATCTCACAGAGTCCTGCTCAAAAGGTCACAACACAGATAACAGCCTCTGCAGGAAGACCTGAACTGTTCATTTGGGCTCCTCTTATTTCTCATCCCGCTGACACCTTCATCAATCCATAATGTCCTCTGCAAGTAATGCCCTCCTTAAATCAGCATATTCAAAGAATTCTTTTTCTTTGTCTAAAGATGCTGTGTTTTGATTTAATCTGATTTCAGTTCTAATTCATGTTCAACCTATTTTTGGTTTTGGATTTTCTTTTTACATGACCAATGTCTAGGTCACCAGTCTGTTGCACAAAATCATGCTGTCAAACAGGAGAAGATGGAAAAATAAGTCCAGAAAACCCCCAGAATAATTTTTTGCAATGAAAAATAATCAGGGAAAAAACATATCTAAAAACATCTAAATTTTAAGTGTTTTTGTGTCAGTATGAAAGTGAATTAAATTAATTACAGGAATGATTTCACTTGACAGAGGTGTGTTGGGAAGGTTTTGGTCATGGAAGTGTCAGGACCAAGGACATTCCTCTGCTCGCCCTGGGTGATCCAAGACACTGGCAGGGGGCTCAGAGACCTTGGCATGGAGTCAAAAACACCTGTGCCTTTGATTTTAGCCCATGGAAAAAATTACCAACTTTGTGTGAAGATTTATAAGCCACAAGAGTTTGAGTAGGATGATAGTTAATTTGTCACAGGGTGAAAAAGTACAATTTTAGGGTTTTTAGAATGGGGGTCAAGAGGCAAGATGGAGGAATCTGGGCGTGTCCTGTCCTTCTTCTCCTTCTTGTCCTCCGTCTTCTGCTGTGATGGTGACACTTTTTGATTGGTTTATAGTAGAGACAGACAGTCTAACATAGGTGATAGGTATTGGAAAATTATTGCAAATAAAGTACATAGTCCTTAGTATGAAAAGCTAACACCACCCCAAGGGCGGTCAGTGTGCCACAACCTGACCTGCTGGACAGATCTCAGCAGGTCAGAGAAAGAATGTCATAGATAAGAGAAAATAAACAACCTTGAAAAGCAAAACCAACGAATCTTGACTTCTTCTTTGGTTGCAGGGCTGGGGGAAAAAGACTTTCTAACACCTCGGGGGTCATCTCAACCACAGAAACCCGAGATGGAAGCACCTTGATCCTCCTGAGGAAGATGAATACCTGCAACAGAGAGGTGCTGAAAACAAACCAAGCAATTCTTTGCCAGCCTTTCCAAGCTGGGAGCCCCATGGAACTGTCACACACTTTGGTCCATCCCCTGTGTGCTGCCAGCAGGGCCCAGTCCCCAGCCATGGAGCTGAGGGTGTTCCCATTGATTTTGTCGCATGGCTGTGAGGTGACAGCTGAGGAATTGCAGGGATAAACTCCCTCAGCTCCGTGTGCCTCTCTCTTGCAAGTAGCCTTCTTAATCTTCTCCCTTTTTATCATCCCACTCAATTTCTCTCCAGAGCACAGGTGTCTGCCTTGTCCTTTAATGATGTGCCCAAATGGGGAAATCAATGGCATTAAAGACTCATGGAATGGGATGTAAATAAGCAGCTATAAACTTACTTAAGAGAGCTTTTAAAGGGCTTTTCAGCCAAAGATGTGCCATAGGAAGTGGGATTTTTTATACTGATGATTATTCTTCCAATTTACAGAGCACTTTGGAAAATCTTACTGCTTTCCTCAGTGTTTCAGGAATGTATTTAATTGCAGTTTGCTTGCAAGGAAGAAAAGCAAAGAACAAATGGGGAAAAAATATATTTAAGGAAGTGTAATTAATATTCTGCTTTTATAGAATCTTATAGAATGGTTTGGGTTGGAAGGACCTTAAAGCTTATCAGTCCCACCCCTGCCATGGGCAGGGACACTTTCCACTATCCCAGGTTGCTCCAAGCCCCATCCAACCTGACCTTGGACACTGCCAGGGATCCAGGGGCAGCCACAGCTTCTCTTGGCACCCTGTGCCAGGGCCTGCCCACCCTCACAGTAAGGAATTCCTTCCTAAAATCCCATCTAACCCTGTCCTCTTTCAGTTTAAAGTTGTTCCCCCTTGTCCTGTCACGCTCACTTAATTATATTTTGTTAGAACAGTTGGAACCAAACTTTAAAACAAAACTAGACTCAAAGATGACAAATTAATAAGCCAAGTAATTGGCAATATTATATTTTGCCAGGTCTAGCCTTCCTGCTGGCAAAAAAAATTCCAAGCAGAGGCACCTGGTGAGGAAAGAGACCCTCAGTGTCACATTCTATTTGTGGTTTATGTGGTTCTGCTATTTTAAACACATGCATTTAATTGCTTCAAACAGTGGGACTCTAACATTATTCTGGTGCCTACTGAACAGTTAAATTGATCAGAGCACTGAGAATTTGTATATATTTTTAAATCAACCTCCTGGCAAATTTCCTTTGCCTTAATGCTTCCCCATTACCCTTAATTAAATCCTTTTCTTATCCATTGCCTCCCAAATTACATCACTAACCCCTCTCCTTCTCATGTTGGTAGTGCCTCCAAAATTTACAAAAATTAATGGCTCCTCAAGCTTTTTAACCACTTTGGGCAAAATTCAGCACACACAATTTCATGGGGAACAGATGGAGCTGCACCAGGAATGAGTTTGGCTGTAATAGGAATTACTGAGCAACCTGAGGACTAAACTGATTCTGCACTCTGTTTTTGCAAATCTGATTTCTCCAGCAGTGCCCAGGAAGATAAAGCAGCAAAACCCAAATGCTGAAGGTGTTGTGATGTCTGTGAGGCAGAGCCTGCCCACCCAGGGACAAGGATGGGACATCTCCCATGGACCAGCAATAGTCACAAACCTCTGTGTGTTGGGTGGCTGAAGGTGTGTGTTGGGTGGCTGAAGCATCTATTTATGTCAATATATTTGAAGCTATTCCCCCACAGGTATTTTTACTACCTGGGATGTGTGTTGGAATTGAATGACTACTGCCTTATTTTAGTTTTATTCTTTTGTAATGGCATTAAAGCAACACTCACTCCACATAAACCCAGAAAAAATTATAGTGAATCAAGCCAGATTCACTTCTGGTTAATTGTGCTCTTTAAAATGTGGGAAGAATTTGAGTGTGAATGAAGCAAACTGCAAAAATTAGACTTCCTCTAAAAAATTACATTTTCTCTCATTTTGTTTTCTTTCTTTTTTTTTTTTTTTCCCCAGAGCATTTTAAAAAAATATGGCTTGGAAAAATAAAACCAATCTTACTGAAAGCTTTATTTGGACACTGAAATACATGTAGAACACAATAGTTGGGAAAGCAAAATGCCCAGGAAGCAACACGCCCAATTAATTTTGAAACATTTCAAGCAATCAATTAAAAACCTTTTAAGGCAACACCTTTGAATGCAGCAGAGCACTTCAAACATCAAAATTGCCTGTAGACACATTTTTCTGAAGCAGAGATTTGGAAATGTTCCTGCTAATCCAGGTTCTGGTAACCCAGAGTGATACTGGAGATAGGAGGGACTGTGTGACATGGTCCAAGAGCAGGACAGAAAGTAACAGCAGGATCTGGGGACATTTGGGCACAACTCCCTTCAGAAAGCAGTCAGGAAAGCCACTCTACTTGTTGGAATTAAATTTCATTAAGCACATTGTAAAAGAGTTGTCTTCATTGATTCTTAAATATAATGAAGTGTTCAGAGGGTCCAAAATGCTGTTGTTTTAGGAAATTCTATGTTTTCCACTTTGAAATTTGCTGTTATTTGAAAAATTATTCCTTGGGAAGATTCCAGCTTCACTGTGTCACACACAAAAACCCATCATTGAAGCAAATGGCTTGCTGGGATTGATTTATAGATACTATATAATATAACATAATGACACGTAACAAAATTTCATTACACAGCGAGGTTAATTTGAATTATGATTTGTTCTCCCTGCCAGGCAAAGGGAGATGCTGGTGTTCAGTAACTGCTGCAGTATGTTATCCCAGATTTCAATGGACTGCAGCATCCTGAAAAAGCAGCAATTGACTCTCCTGAAGAGAGAAAGCCTAAGTGATCTCCAAGGTTTTATGGGCATGGGTTGTTTAAAGGTAATTGCTGCAGTATAAACTGGCAATCTGCTACATCAGAGCAGTTAAAGAGGCAGCAGTGCATGGGGGGAATTGGAGCAGCTCCTGAATTGCTGAATTACCCCTGGATGCCTGGAAGCGTCCAAGGCCAGGCTGGATGGGGCTTGGAGCAACCTGGGCTTGTGGGAGGTGTCCCTGCCCATGGCAGGGGTGACACTGGACGGGCTCTGGGGACCCTTCCAACCCAAACCATTCCAGGCTGGTGATTCTAAGAACAGTGGAGTGGAACAGGGATCATGTTTGGTATTTGCTAACTTATTTCACGGTGGGGAAGGAAAGTGGTTGCAAGACAATAGCCCCAATGCATGAGGGCAAAATCTCACGGTGGCTTCCTGTGCACAAGACCCTGTGTCCCTGCAAGACAAGAGTACCCTGCTGTCATGTTGGGAGTTAGATCATGGAATCATGGAATACAAAGAATGTCAAGGGTCATCTGATCCAACTGCTCTTGGTCTGGACAGGATGGCCCAGCACTCCTTCCAGGCAAAACTTAAAATCTCCAGTCTTGGAGAATCCACTGCTTCCATGGGGAGATCATTCCAATGGCTGACTGTTCTCCCTGTGAAACATTTCCCTTTGGGATCAAGTCATAATGTCCTCAGCAGTAACTTGTATCCATTTCATTTTTTTGTGGGGCTTCTTGTGTTGAAGCGTCTCCATCTGACATTTTTATATTCTGATCTAATTATTTGTCAGCATTTTCATTCCCACAATGTCTGACTTAGCAGATTCTGGGGCAAAGTATTTAATGAAAATACACAGCCATGAGCAATTGGGGTGGATCTGATTCCTGAAGAAATAGATTTTCAGTTGAACATAGAAAAAGGCATGAAATCTGATTTGGAAAAGTAATAAAATAGGCCTTTGGAGAAAGGAAGAAAAGAGGGAAGGGGAAGGGGAAGGGGAAGGCGAAGGTGAATAAAAAAACCTCAAAAGCCAACAGGTCCTATGGAAATGGTAAGGTTTTATTTTGGATTACTCTAAATAAAATCAAAACAGTAATTTTCACTCTTTACAGGCAAATGAGCAGAAAGGAATGCTTCAGCAGCAAAACTATCTGGAAATCAAAATGGATTCAAAATTTCTAAAAAACCTACAGTTAATTCTGAATTGATCACTTGTTTGGGAGGTTTCCCAGCTCTGTGCAATCCCCTCAAAGGTAGATTGTGAGTCCTTGTGTTCCTATATTTCCATTATCCTTTGACAAACACACCTTTTACCAGTGTCAGAAGATCTCTAAGAGGAGACGTCCAGCCTCATAGAAGAATCATTTTTGCAGGCCTGATATGACAGGACAGCCCACATGTCTTTTGTCTTTTTGAATTATCCAAGACTTCAAAACCTCACAGAAACAGGGTCAGATAGGGTTAAAATGGCAAAAGCATCACAGATGAGGAGAGGAGGGTTTGCCAAGAGAGAAGGGAAGCTGGAATGGACATCCCCATGAATTTCTTTCTCCTTCTGGTACCTTCACTGTTCTGGATTTGCAGGTCTTAAATTCCAGTTCAAATGTGAAAGCCAAGGAGGAATGACTGCAGTCAGGTGCCAAGAGAACAACAAAACAGATTCTCAGAACCTGGGGAAATTGGAAGTAAAAATAACAGCAGGAGTTTGGGTGCAAAGAAATTCTAGTTCTTGCTTGGGCAGGATTAAAACCTGGGAATAACTAAGAGATGTGTAAAAGACTGAACCTCATTCACAATGAATGCTGAACCACTGGGGGCCGGGGAACAGTAAGAGGGTCTTTGCCACCACGATCTGCACAGAGTATTTCAGGAAATTACAAATCAGTTTCTCCACTGTTTAAAGCTAGATGTAAGAAATATCTGCTTGCTGGAACTCAGACTCCCATGATCACAAAATTGGTGCTGCCACCAGATGCAGACCCTGAGAACCTTTACAAGAAAGCAATGAAAGTGACAAGAAGAGCTTTGAGAACTGAAAACAAAATTGAACTCTTATCTTCTTTGATATTCCATTTTCCCTGCAACAGTTTACAAAATAATCTCAACTTTACATTTCTTTGTCACTTGCATTTAAAGACATGGCACGATGAGGTGAAAGCCCTGCCTGCATTAAAGGAGACTTTTCTGAAAGCACTGCAAGACATCACAGGGGGAGGTGAAACCCAAGACAAAAAGTGAGGGCAGAAAAACAACCTCAGCCACTGGCAAGTTTTGTGGGGTCAGGGGTTTTTCTTCCTTCTTAAGAAAATACCAACCTTTCTAAGCATGAAATATATGAGGACTTGGTGCCCTTACCAAATGAATGAGTGTGAGAGAGAGGAATGGAAAGCAGGCCTAGGGGAAAGTATGATCCCTGGTTGTTAATGGATACACAGAATGCAGTGCCAGGATAATCAGAAGGAGTCTGTTGGAGAAGAGGGATGTGTGGCACACCAATTACCGACAGCAGGGAAAATTGAAAGGAATTACATTCAGGGGACTGTGAAATGTGAAAGTCAAGGAAATAAATTAGATGTTGCATGACCTCTAGTGTAATATGTGGAGAACTAATACATTTAACCTAGTTGTAATCATGTCATAGCCAGACTGCATTAGGAACTTTTTCATTTACATTTTCCTTTCCATGGCTCCACACTCAACTTTTAGAGATGGGGAATAGCACAGCAACACAGAGAGGTGGTTCTGGAAAGGGAAAAAACCAGCCAAGCACAGAAATTACTAATGGTGCACTACTCCAGTCTGATAACTTTAAATATCAGGGTCACCAGAGGTTTCCTCAAAGAAATAAAAGAAAGGCAATATATCAGCTGCAAACTCTGGTCTGTCATAATAGGCTAAAATGCCTACAGAATAAAAATGTTCTCTGTGGAAGTAGCTTTGCTAGGATCAGTACAAGGGGAGGAGTGGCTTAAATTGCTTGAAAAGGTGATTGGGGAACCTGAAGTGTAATGAGATTTCTTTCAGGAAAGCATGGATTTGAGCTGTCATCTGTCTTTAGGAAGTCTGTAAAAATGGTAAAAAAGTCTGACTAGAGAAACTGAAATACTTTGTGAAGCATCTGTTGATTGATCATGCAGGAGTTCTGAAAGTCTGCCTGGTTCCTGATTTGAGTATTCCAAGGCATTTTACATCCATAACTGTTTGTCATAAGCATCACAGGCTCAGAAAACTTTGTCCTCCTCTTTGCAAAAGCCTCTTCTCATGCCCTGTCTTCAGTAAAAACAACTGCCATTCTTTCTTTATTTTCTCCTCATGATTTCTGCAAATCATTGTGTCTGTGCCCCACTTAATCCCTGCTCCTAAAATTATCAATGTGCCAATAAAATTACTTTTAGTAGATAAGAAATTTCTTGTTTCCATCATGAATCCAGTTCAAGCAGAACTGGGATTAATCTTCTTGTCAGGAAAAAAAAAAAAAAAAACCCAAACAACAAAACAACCCATCCTATGAAGATGAATCTGTAAAGGTACATGTTGGAGATGGTTTATACATTTTGGGGAAGGAGAGGAAGATTTAATAAAAGAAATCCTGTCCTTTGGTGCTGTTACAATGCACAAAATGTGTCTTTAGTGCCCAGGGATCTCCATCACAAACAGAAACAAAGGATTTTCTCCCCCTGGACACCCAGAAGATGGGTTGGACAAGCCAAATGCCTCAGAACAGACTTGTGTGTCACTTTGTAGCTCAGTTGCAATCACTAAAGGTTTTACTCTGTTATTAGTAGCTGTTAATTGTTATGGATATGTCTACCAGAATAAAGGCAGTTTCTAATTAGTGCTGTGCAGTTTGGGCAATCTGCCTTTTAATATGTCTAAATATAATAATGAGTAACTGGGTTTTTTTCAACCCCTGCAAAAGGAGGGGTATGTTTAGAAGTTGTCTCATGATCCTCAAAATGTTTGTTGCAAACCTCCCATTCTGCATGACTGCTGTAGGGACTGTAGAGGGAGGGACTGGAAGAGCAATAGCCTTGTGAGGGAATAATAATTAATCTAACCAGGCACTTGGTGTCCTGGGGTGAAACCAAGCTCCCACAATTAATCAGTGTGACATCCAGAGGTCACTACCAGCTCTCCAGACATCTTTGCTTCTCTGGATATGAAGATGAGGAGACACATGATGAAATTTGATCTCATGGTTTCCTTCTCCTTTGCTGGAACCTGCTCTTAGGAGGCTGCTCGCTGCTTTTTCAGGGATTTGGGGCTGGAGAACACACAGGTGCCCTTTGTACTGGCTGTAAACTCTGTTTCCTGCCAGGGACAGGCACTGCTCTCAGCAGGGAAGCTGTAGCCATGATGTTTTCTGAAAAATCCTTTCCTTAGGATTCTTTCTCCTGAGAAGCTGAGATACCTCAGGAACAAAATGTAAACAATGGTTTTCTGCTGCTGTGGAATGCAACAGGTGCATCTGGGATTGGTCTCATGTGGTTGTTTCTAATTAATGGCCAATCACAGTCAGCTGGCTCAGACTCTCTGTCCAAGACACAAGCTTTTGTTATCATTCCTTCTTTTTCTATTCTTAGCTAGCCTTCTGATGAAATCCTTTCTTCTACTCTTTTAGTATAGTTTTAATGTAATATATATCATAAAATAATAAATCAAGCCTTCTGTAACATGGAGTCAGATCCTCATCTCTTCCCTCATCCTGAGACCCCTGCGAACATGGTCACATGAAGCAGCCCAGAGGAGGTGTCAAAGCCTGAGGCGCCTTTGCATGGACATTTGGAACTCTTATCCCCTCCTTGCACAAAGCCAAACAATGCACAAAAACCTTCCTCCCTCTCCCACAACTCCTCTGCTGGGTGATCTCTGCCAGCCTCCCCATCCTGGCAGCAGCTGAGAGCCAACCAGTGGGACAGTCACGATCAGCCAGCTGGCCTGCCCTGCCTCCTTCCCCACCTTCTTAATGCTCTTCACCCTCCTTGGAGCCCTAGAAAACCAAATATTCAACTTCTAAAACTACTCTGATAGTTTATGAAAAACACTGGTCTTGTAAACCAAAGAGTGAGGACTACACCTCTTCTGGAATTCCACAGAACATCTCAGGACAAAGGACTTAAAGCTCCATCTCCAACACCCAATGCTGGCATTTTTACACTGATAACCCCCCCACAGCTCCAAAATAAGAAGTGGAATTTGTAACAGCCTCAAACCCCAACCAAGAATTTCCCTGTAACACAAATAGGAAAAAAAAAAAAAAAAAATTAAAAAAGAAATCAAAAAGAAGAAGGAAATAATGGTTGAGACATGTCTGATTTCCTCCACATTAAGCTGCAGGGTGTTAAACAGCTTTACTTCCAAAGGCATATAAAAGGTAAGGAAAGGACTTGACCCAGAGAGTAGGAAAGAGAGAAAACATTCTACAGGGAGCCCTGAGGGTTCAGGATCTTCAATTAGGAGAGGATGGGAAAGATAATTTGATGGAAATCAGGCATTCTGAGTTTAAAGAAAGGATATGGAAAACCCTCAAGTGAAAGAGCTCCCAGGCAGAGACTTTATCCTGGAGAACTCCCTCCCCACAGATGTTGTGGAATGTGAAACAGCTCTAAGGGAACTAATGGAATATTTGGGGAGTTACTTCTTCCATCAATGTATGGGCATCCTATAGATCCTTATTTAGCTCTTTTTCTCCCTCCAGGAGGCTGATTATTGGTGAGCAGTAATTGTAGGGCTTTTTTAATCATATGAGTGATAATAACCATAACAAATTCACAACAAGTTTCTTTGCTTATTATTGTAGCTAGACAATATGGTGTAATAACAGATTTCTGTGACTTCCATATGGCCATTTTAATCTTTTATTTGATATTCTGTGATAACCACAAGAAAAAACAACTGGAAGGGATTTTATTTTGCTCCCTTGGTACTGCCCTGATGAAATGCAGTAGGATTGGACACAGCTAAAATGTCAGCATGAACTGGGCCTACTTTATTAAACATGTGACTTTCTGAAGCTCTGTTACCCAATCAATTTTCTGTAAGCCAGATAGAGATGTTTTCCACTCTGTATAAAACAATTATGACCTTTATAGGCCTTTTTAGTTATGATTGTCTTCTGAATATTTTGGGACTTTTCATTTGCTGTTTTACCCAGCTTGATTGACTTGTGGGAGGGCTTTCACTAATGAGCAGGGTCTGGAGAGGCCATATAAGGAACAGCTGAGGACACTTGGCTTGTTCAGCTGGAGAACAGGAGGCTGAGGTTGGACCTCATCAAAGGCTGCTCCACTCTCTGCTCTGTGTGACCAGGGACAGCACACAGGGGAGGTTTAGGTTGGATATCAGGAAAAAGTTCTTCCCCTAGGAGGGTGCTCAGGCCCTGCCCAGGCTCCCCAGGGAATGGGCACAGCCCCAAGGCTGCCAGAGCTCCAGGAGGGTTTGGACAATGCTCCCAGGGATGCACAGAGTAGGATTGTTGGGGTGTCTGTGCAGGGACAGGGGTTGGACTCCATGATCCTGGTGGGTCCCTTGTAGCTCAGGATACTCTGTGGTTCTGATTCTGTAAAACACACAAACTGAAACTCAGGAAATTCCACATGAACAGAGAAGTTCCCCACTCTGACCATGATCAAATACTGGAGCTGGTTGGCCAGAGGGATTATGGAGTCTCCATCCTTAGAAATACGCAATTGGCCAACTTGCTATTTCTGGCTCTGAGCAGGACAATCCCATAGGGTGACCTTCAGAGGTGTATTCCAACCTCAGTTACTCAGGTATTTTGTTAGAGATGTCAGATCTCAAAGTCTGTCAGTTCTGGCTGTTTCTTCCATGAAATCCCAAGGTCCACATTCATCCCACCCAACTTCAGGCAATTCAGTTAAAAACCTGGATGCTTTGAAAGTTCTGACAACACAGACAGAAGCACTTGCAGAAGAAACCTGAATTCTCCTTTGGCACTTCAAAGCAAGGACAGGTACATCAAAATCAGCAACATTATGTAACAATTTTGGAAGAGCTGTTGCTTTTTAAAGAATGCCTAGAGCAGTTACACAAGAGACTGAGTTTTTGATCTGCTATTCCCAATCTCCTCTCTTTACATTTCCACCTCTGGAAATCCTTTCCTGTTAAGGCTGTAGAGCTGTGTCTTTAATGGGTACAAGAGTGCCATTGAAGCATCATCATGAGCAGTAGTGATCCCTTCCAAAAACTTCTCTGCATTTCAAATTGTGCCACTTACTTGATAATCTTTATAAAAATATTCTGGTCATGTCAAAACCAGAATTCCTGGCTCCTTCAAGTCCATGTGCAAGTTTTGATATACTTAAGTCATGTAAGGATGATATTGGCTTATGCCAACCTGCGTCTTGACAAAAGTTTAAAATGCAGCTTTCTGAAATATTTTTTTTCATAAAGTCTTTAAGGGGAGAGTTTTAGAACTGACAGAGGAGATATATCTCAACCTTTTAGGCCATTGGGTTACCATCAGGCTTTATATAAGACAGGTGTGAGTGATAAAATTAGTCAATTACTGAAAAATAATGAGCAATTCAAAGAGGACTTCTCTGGATTATAGCTCCCAGCTGCTGGTGCACATCCTGGAAAATAACTATCTCAATTATCAACCTGGCACCAAGAGTGATGTTTGTAAGTCACATTTAAAGCCAGTTCTCTGAACTGGCCTTGCTGTGCTTTATGACCAGGAACCTGCAGGTGAACACCAAGCTTCACTTTTAAGACCTGTTCCATAATTTAAGCCAGAGTATCATCTAACATGCACTTCTGTGCATTTAGCAAAGACCTGGCTGCCTTGTTCCAGGAAAAATGCAGAAAAAGAGAGAAACTTCCAATTTAAAGGGGATATTTTTAGAGATGCCTCATTCTGTCATATTTTTCATGATACTTTATTACTACATTAACAACTTAAAAAGTCTTTTGAGCTACTTCACTCTATTTGTCTAATTACCTGCCTTTCTTTTCTGGAACTAGTACTATAAAACACACTCCAAGCACTGGAATGAAGTCATTAATCAAATTGCAAATTTAACTGTCATGGGGAGCAACAAAAATTGGCAGGAATAGATGGTGGGTGGTAGGAAAGTGTTTCTGGCAAAGCACGACTTGACTTGTGATGTTTTGCAAACAAAGCACTGCTTGCTGCAAATTATTCCTCATCTCAGGTGTCTGGGTAGGAACAGAGCTATGCAAAAGTGGAGATACCAAGTCTAAGAGCTTTTTAGACTTAGGGAATCTTTAATTTTGGATGTACTGGGACCAAAATGTAAAAAGCAGGTGATTCCTGAACCACAGAGTCACCCAGATATTCCCTGGGCATTGAGCAGATCTTATCCTGCCCTGCATGGAATGAGATAGTGAAGCAGTGCGTTACTGAGATACATTATCAGAAGTTTTTCTCTATCCATCTGTATATTTTTTAACTTTTTATTAATTTAAATGGCTTTGTCATGTTTGTCCTTTAGCTAAATTTGAGTAAAATGGCCAGGAAGGTTAAGAGTTTTAGGCAAATGACAAAAATTCCATTTTCTTGGGAAATCAGGTTGAAAATGACCAGTTTGTTCCTCTATTTTGTACAGAATCAGCCACCACAAATATTACTGATTTTTTGTGTGTTCTCAGTTCTGAGACATTCTCATTCTTCCACCCTTGTTGTCTACAACATCTCCTTCTACATCTAAACCCTGTGAACTAGAAGTCTGCATACAGCATGTCTGGTGACAACTTACCAGGAAAAAGAAAGAAATACTTTTTTAATAATACCAAGGAAATGAATCCTTAATATTCAGCAACTTTCCAGTCCACTTTTCACTATCTTAGCTATCCACTCAGATAAAACATGCCCTGCAATTTAAAAGGAAATCTGTTCCAAGGGAGTTTCATTAATACACACCCTTCTCAGTTAATGCAGTGCTCTGAAAGCAATATATTGAGCAATATCTGAGTGATTTGATGGTGGAATGTTAATCCTTTGGGAATGGCACGTTAATAGTCTTGTTTGGATTGAACATCATTCATCCAGAGCATGACATTCACAATTCATTGCTGATATCTGATGTCAGCAATTAATGGGGATGAATTGCTTAAAGCAAGCCCTGGGTGTATCATAGATAATTTTCCATCTCTGCAGGCAATGGAAGATGTATGATACCAAGTCTGACTCCTATAATTCTTAACCTAGTTTAGGTTTAACTGAATTTAGCCAAATTTGCAGAAGATAATGTCTAGAAGAATTCTGGATTCACTCTAGAAAGCAGGCTAGTGGAAGTTCCCAGTTTTGCTTTTTGCTTTGGTCAAAATATTTCTTGCTGAAAAATTGGTAAAATGAGAGATATTTCACAAAATGAGCCATGGATCTCCAACAAGAATGAAACACAGGGAAATTGGGCTGCCTGAAGGAGGGAGAGAGGGGAGGAATGCCTGAAAAAGAAAGAGACCTTTCAACTTGGAAAACATCCCTCCAAAACATCCACATTTGTTGTCCAAAAGATTGACTAGCAGGCTATTCCTTAGTAGAGCTGTAACGTTTTTATCCATCAGCGTTATGAAAGATTCAAGTTACATTTCCTGTCATCTTTCCTTGGTGGCTTTGATGCTGGCGTGCTTTAAAGTCAAATCAAAAGCATCAGAAGGGCAGTCAAAGGCCTGTTGTCTGTGTAAAGTCCTGTTTCCCAGCTGAAACAGCTCTGGGAGAGGCCTGGGGTGATCCTTGCTTTGAAGGGAGGGTAGCAGGAGTGCGGTTCTGAAGGGATCTCGAGTGTGGCTGTCCCCAGCACAGCAGGGTCCTTTTGGTGTTCAGGGACTGACCTCAGCCACGTTGTTTGAGTGAGCTGGGAAGTGGTGCCAGCTCATTCAGGGATGGTGGGATGATAGGGAAAGCACAGATCAAAGGGGGATTCACACAGGGACTGGCAGTGAGAAAAGGGTGGAAAGAGATCTGCTAAAGAGGTAGGATGAAGTGGCTCCTGGTCTTGTTTATGTCACAGAACAGTAGGACTTCATTATTTAGAGCTGGTTTTGCACAAGTCTGTGGATCTTTTGGACCAGGTTCAGAAGGGACCACACAGATCCTGTGAGGGCTGGAGCCCCTCTGCTCTGGAGCCAGGCTGGGAGAGCTGGGGGTGTTAACCTGGAGAAGAGAAAGTTGTGGAGAGACCTCAGAGCCCCTTCCAGTGCCTAAAGGGGGTTTATAAAGAACACTGAATGGGATTTTTATATGTGCAGACAGTGATAGGGCAAGGGGGAATGGTTTTATAGTAGAAAAAGAGAGATTTATGTGGGATGTAAGGAAGAAATTGTTCCCTGTGAGGGTGGGGAGGCCCTGGCACAGGTTGCCCAGAAAAGCTGTGGCTGGATCCCTGGAAGTGTCCAGAGTCAGGTGGGAAGGGGTTTGGAGCAACCTGGGCTGGTGGAAGGTGTCCTTGCCTCTGGCAAGGGATGGCACTGGATGGGCTTTAAGTTCCCTTCCAACCCAAACCATTCTGGGATTCTGTGAACCTCTGTGATATAAAGAAATCCTGAGGACTTTGTGGTTGTTGGTGTCCCCATTGCATCCTGCAGATTTTTGTGGCTTTTTTCCTTAGGGGTGTGTTGGTGCTCCTGCCTTTGTGCTGACTGCACAGAAGGAGAGGAAAGGAAGGTTGAAAGAAAATTAAGTTCTGCCCATGCAGAGAGTAAGAATGAGACCAGAAAGGACAGAGCTCCAGCTCATTGGACTTGCTAAAAGATACATGAGGTGGCAAGGTGTGCCCACTGTGTCCAGTCTGGCACTGCAACTTCAAATCCATGTTGGGATATCACTGGGTTTGGGGCATTTGAAAAAGTTTCATAAACTTATATAGAATGGTTTGGAAGGGATGGTAAAGCCCATCTCATTCCAACCCCTGCCATGGGTAGGGGCACCCTCCGCTATCCCAGGTTGTTCCAAGCCCTTTCCGACACAGCCTTGAGCGGCTCAGAGCATTTTCACAGTGGAATATTATGTTTGCTGTTCCCTTATTGTAGGTTTAGGTCAGCATAAGGCACCCAGAAACTAGATTTGCTGTCACAAGGAATGATGTCCCATGGATACACTGAAGAGAGCATAGAAATATGAATTGGCAGCTAAACTGTAGATAGGTCTCTTAACAGAAAGAGTCCAAAATATTGGATTAAAGCAATAGCTAAAACCATTCCAAATACAAACCTTTATATTTTTATATTAGAAATGCTAATAATAAGTTTATAGCACATTACTGGATAAGTTGCATGTGCAGGAGAATATTTTAATCCACTCAATGTCCCCAAATGTTCAACTTCTATGGTAAATAAGTTGAATTACAAAGCAGTTGTCTTGGTTTTCAATTGAGAAACAAAAATGATGATTCTGAAAAAGCAGAACAACTTTCCTTTTGTTACAGCCCCTGTAATGTCACATTGCTCCCATTTTGTTCTGAGGAAATCACACCACTTCAGTCAGCTCTATTTATTTTAAATATCACATAAATAATGTCATCAATTTGTTCTTTAGTTGAAGGGATGTGCTCATATTTAGACCTGGGCTGAACTCAAGGTGCCGCTTCTTGCAAAGGAAATACAATCTTGGATCATTCCATGGGAAAAATATTACCTTTAGTTCCCTCCAGCACCCCTTGCACATTGGCTAAAATAAGAAAATATTTGATGATTTGCAGACTCAAAAGTTCACTGGTATATTTGTGTTCTCATTGGAGAAATCTGAAAATCTTTATTTTTGCTTTATTTTCTGCCTGAAAGGAGCATATTTGCTGGCTCTCCAGGCAGACTGGGCCAGTGTGTGACCACTGGGACTCTTGTGCTGGTCTACTCAGTGGAATTTTGCTGCTGCCCAGGAGCAAGGAGGAGAATTGCAATTCCAAGATAGATTTGTGCTAAATCCAGTGATGTAGATTAATTATTACATCATGCTCCAGGATGTGTCTTAAACCTCACTCAAGTCCATTATATTATAGTTGGAAATAAAAAGTTGGACTTAGGATCAAGGCTGTAATTCTTTTTTTATTATTATTTTTTAACCAAAGCCACTTTGTCACATGTTGAATTTCATACTTATAAGAAAAAATTGGGATAGAAAACCCTAGACTGTGTAAACAGAGGAAACAAAATGGCTCCCAACACAGATAATAGGTGAACATTTATTAGAATTAAACACTTAAATGTGGCTAATTAACTTATTAACCTTTACATTAATGATTATATTTCACACTGTGCACTACACTGCTGTGGTTCATGAGTTTCTTAATTAAATCTAAGTCCACTGGTCTTTCAAAGATTTCCCATTAATTCCACTATTATCATCCTGGGCTGGTGGAAGGTGTCACTGCCCATGGCAGGACTGGAAAGAAATGAGCTTTTAAGATCCCTTCCAGCCAGTTGGGATTCTGTGAATTCCACAAGCTGGTGGGAAATATACCACAAAATATTCCTCAAGATCTTCATGGTTACTCCTGTCTGTGGCAGAGCAGGGCTTGCCTTTGGTCCATCCTTCAGAGACACAGCGGGATCTGCTGCATTTAATTAAAGGAGTCCATTTAAAGCATTTAGGAAGCAAATGAGCTTGTCACAGTGGCTGAGGTTTGCTCTGGCTCCAGGTGCTCACCTGCCCATGGTTCCATGTTCTCCCACCTTGGAATGCCTCTCCTGGGTCTTGTGACCAACCCCAGTCAAAATCCCTGCCTGAACCCCTCACCTCTGTGTGGTTTTCTGCCTTTTCTTCTCCAGTTTGTTTCTAGATGGAGATCAAGATTCACATTTTGTGGGAATGGTGGGGTTTGCTCCAAGTTTGGACTTGAAGATCTTGGAGGCCTTTTCCAGCTGTAATGTTTGTGTGAATCTCGCTCTGAAAATCTCTTTTGTTTGACAAAAGCAAACACAAACCAACAACAACAAAAAAAAGAAGTGTAATTATCTGAGCTGCAAAATGTCCAACACTCTGTGTATGACAATTGTGTAATATTTTTGCCTCATATAATTAAATATTGCTGTTAGTATATTAAATAACTGTTCTGGCTAAATACTATAAATACTACTAGAGAACTCAGTTATCAACTCTACAGCACTGGTGCAATCCTGATCAGCTTGGCGTCGACAAACCACCCCAAGCAAGGTGGTTTTCCACAAGCCCAAATTTTCCTTGTGGAATATAAACCAGGTTTATAATCCTAATGCATCACCCTGTTCCTCAGACGTGAATATTGTCAGACAGAGTCTGGAAGAGACAAAACCTCTTAAATCATCTTTTCCTGGAATCATAAAAAAGAAAGAAAAAGTTAATTACTGACGCTCAAGATGTATGAGAGGTTTTTAAGTGTAACTATTCAATGACAGAAACAATTCCAGAAGTTATTGCAAAAACGGTGACAGGAGATTTATGTCTCCTCAGGTTTTGCTTCTTTTCTCCTGGCTTCCCTCCAGTTCACCAGGTACAGTTTGCTGCCAGGCTATGAGGCTGTTTCATTAAAATAGCTTTTATATCTCTTTTTATAATCCTTTTTTTTTTCAGTGTAAAGGATGAACTGCAATATTTTGAGATTTTCTATTTGTTGATCTTATTGAAAATATGAGTCAGTGCTCCATAAAGCATCACAAACTTCCTGTTTCTGCCATTAATACTCCTCCCATTTCCAACAGTCATCCAGTACTGCTTATTCTACCAGTTTATGAAGCTTCAAAGTGCAGTGAAAACAGGCTCTGAATGGGAGAGAGAGAGGAGTATCAACAGTTTTACCTTGCTTTTCATCACCTGTAGCTGAAAAGAAAAGCTTTTTAGTGTTCCTCTATTTTGTGATTCTAAGCCAGAATTGCAAGTAAAGAGATCTATTTTTCAGGTAGAGAGGCCTGCAATAATATGGAAATAAAACAGTGAGAGAAACATAGGAGAAACATAGGCATGGGTTCGATTTAATACTTGATAAGAAAACTGAGAAGCCTCTTTAATGCCATGGTAAGACACTGGATTGGAGCAGACCCCAGAGGAAAAAAATGTTCCCTAGGGACAGCACTGATTATTCAGGAATTTTAGGCTCCAGCTGCTGATGTTCCCTCACCTCACTTGACTTCCCCATGCAGTTACAGGACATAAACAGTGAGAAGCAGTTTGTGCTGGCATGACAGTTTAAAGCAGCCTTTCCAAAGGGAATTCCTCTTTTCTGAAAAGGTCTTTTCTTGTCCATCACAATGATCTTGTGGTGTTTGAATTTCACATCCAGCTGCTCACAGGATAAATGAGATTTCTCTCCTGGAGGCCCTTCACACCTGGATATACCCCCTTGGTGTGCCATCAGGCAGAATGCCAGAGAGGTCACAGCCTGATTTCCAATCCTTCCATGAGTGACCCCCTGGCAGTTCTGCTGATGGACGTATCCCTGAGTTACCCACCTCATCCTACAGACATTTACTGCCAAAACTTGTCCATCCTGGACAGTTGCTGCAGACTTCCTGGGCAGTCCATCTCATCTCCTTGACAAAATAATGAACTGGTGCCAGGCACAGACACCAATGTTTATTTATCTGGGATTGTCCCTCCTAAGGGCCCTGTTCACTCTGTGGGACAGTGATGGATGGCTCTGCAGACAGATCTGCTGCCACAAGTTTATCTTTGTATGGATTTTGTTATTTCTAGACTGAGCTTGGGGAAAGGTCATCTGGCTTTTTTTTTTTTAACTGAAATTCCATATTTATTTTTTACGTCCTGCTTGAATTCAGGCACAGAGCACAGGCACAGAAACATGGAATATCCTGAGCTGGAAGGGATCCACAGGGATCATGGATTTCAACCCTGTCCCTGCCCAGACACCCCAACAATCCCAGCCTGTGCATCCCTGGCAGCATTGTCCAAACCCTCCTGGAGCTCTGGCAGCCTTGGGGCTGTGCCCATTCCCTGGGGAGCCTGGGCAGTGCCCAGCACCCTCTGGGGGAGAACCTTTCCTGATATCCAGCCTGACCCTGCCTTGGAGCAGCTGCAGCCTTCCCCTGGGTGCTGTCCCTGTCCCAGGGAGCAGAGATTGGAGCTGTCCCTCAGGAGGAACATCCTGATAAACTCTGCCCTTAGGTTCTTCTTCTCCAGCTGAACAAACCAAGTGCCCTCTGTGAC
>JAHXMQ010012336.1:23530529-23559817 GCA_020466415.1 Ammodramus savannarum pratensis | reverse complement strand
TCCTTGTAAGGCCACTCCAGACCCTACAACCTTCTTACATGACCCTACACCATAACCCCAAATCTCCTTTCCTTCCTGAGGAGTTAGTGGCAAGAATTTGGCCCAAGTTACAACATTATTGAGCTATTTCACCACACCAATCCACTATTTCCTCATCCTAGGAAGGTCAGAAAGTTAAGCAAATTATCAAGAAACATCTCTGGAAGATTGCAAACCCAGACTTGACTGTGATTTAATTAGGCAAAGGTGTAATACAAACTTTTCTTTCATTTTCTTAGGGAAAAATATTTATAATTTAGGTATTATCAGTTTTTCTGCCTGCTGAGGGTCTGAAAATGCAGCTAAACATGTCCTGCTGCTGTTATGATCTGAAACTCAAATGCCAGCACTGTTGCAGGTTTGTCTTCTGCTTCTGGTAGAAGGTAGAAACATATTAGGAAAATAGAAAAATACAGGGTTTTGTTACTCCCTTGGAATCCAATAGGCTTCCACTTCTGCTTTAGACTCTAACCTGGCTCTGCTCCTGGGCAGTTTTTCTATTGAAGAAATTCTCCTCTCTAATATCCATATTTGTTACACATTCAGATGATTTGTTGCTGAATAAATGAATGAAAATATTTTGTCTAATCTATTTTGCTTTTAATTATCAAGGGAAGATTTTTTTTTTAAGCCACCAAAAAGCTCTAGGAAAGTCAGGAGCACAAAAAGCATGAGAAACTCTATGTCTAAAGCTCAGGATAGTATTAGAATTCAAACAAACAAAAGGAACATTTTTTTGTTTCACTGGGATTTATTTCCAATGAGAAGCCACTGTTCATTAGCTAAAGCAGAAACAATGCTGTGCCCAGAAGAATCTCAAACAGCATCATTAAAAGTAACTTTTTCTGTGCGTGGGCATTTAAATCTCCTGCCTGTATTGAGCTGTTTAGCAACTGGATGTAGAGGAATCTTCTTTAGAAAGTTCTGCAAATCCTCTAGACTGTGGGATCAGAATATGTACAGCTTCAAGCAGCCCCCCAGGAATTTTCCATCAGCATTTGACAGCTTTTCCTCTTGTCCCTCCTGGTGATTTTCCAGCTGAAGCCTTGATCTGTTAATATGCCCATCTCATTAGCACAGGTTGTCTCTGCACTTTCACCTGCCTCATTTTTTTCTACAGACTTTTCACAGCCCTATGAGTCAAAGTTATTTATTTGTGCCATAACTGAGCTGAATCCCCCTGAAACTGTTAAAGGGGGAGCTTGGTGAGAATTTTGGGGTTGGATTTTTGTTTGCGCTTTTTTTTTCCACCCTCTTCCCTTTTATTGGTGTTTTGGGTTTAGTGGGGTTGTTTGGTTTTTATCATAAAGGGACTGGAGTGTGTCCAGGGAAGGGAATGGAGCTGGGGAAGGGTCTGGAGCACGAGGAGGGGCTGAGGGAGCTGGAAAGGGGCTCAGCCTGGAGCAAAGGAGGCTCAGGGGGGACCTTGTGGCTCTGCACAGCTCCTTGATAGAAGGGGAATGGGGCTCTGCCCCCAGGGAACAGGGACAGGAGGAGAAGGAACGGCCTCAGGCTGGGCCAGGGAGGCTCAGGTTGGATATTGTGAAAAATTTCTTTCTTCACAGAAAGGGCTGTAATGCATTGGAAAAGGCTGCTGAGGGCATGGGTGGAATCATCACCTTTGGAGGCGTTCAAAAGAAAGAGACTTGGGGACAGAGTTTAGTGAGCATGGGGGGCTTGGAGTTCTTTTCCATTCTAAATGATTCTCTGATTCTTTCCTTTTATTCCTGTCCACACCCTTTCCCCTTCAAATTCCCCAGCAGAAAACTTTCCTTCCTTCATTCACACCTCTCACACAATAAAGGCAGTTTTCTACACAAGACTAAGAATAGAAAATCTCCTGACTTTCACACAAACACGTGCAGGAGCAGACAAAAGAAATGAAAAAAACCAGCCTGAAACAAAGAAACAATGTGTGATAGAGCTACACCTGCACTAACCCCGTGTCTAGAGAACATTCAGCTCCTTTTTGGAGAGTGCTCTGCTCAGTCTCTCTAGCTGATGGCAAAACCTCAGCCTCACATCCCCAGGCAGGAGCTGTTCCCTTTCTTTTTGCGCCTCCAAGCCCTGACTTCCCATTCAGGGGAGTTTCACCTGCAGCCTTTTACTCCTCTGCCTCAGGGGAAGAGCCACACAGCTGCACCTATTGAGGAGAAGGGCTCTCCCAAGAAACAGGCAGGTTTCCAGTATTTTCAGGATTGTCATGACTTGGGTATACAGCTGAAGATTTATTTTTATTCCCTGTATTCCCTCCACATTCTATTTTCAAATCAGCATGGCTTCATTTGAGAGCTCTTTCCCCCCTTGTTCTAAGCTAAAGACTGGGCACAGCATTGTTTCTGCTTTGGCTAATGGACAGTGGCTTTTTGTGGAATATACATCTCAGTGAAAACCAAAAAATTCCTTGTGACGCCAAGGAATTCCCTGGAGCGACCCATCTCAACTTCCCTTACTGTCTGAAAAAGGTAGGAACTCCTCCCAGATTGCATTTCTGCTCTAAATCAGAGAAGATTTACTAGACTTTTTCAGATGACACATCATTTACCCTCTTTGAATATGAAAAGCAGCATGTTTACAAGTCAAACAGCTCAGAAAATCTTCCACTGTCCCCAAAAAAACATCTTCCTGAAGCACCTATTCAAACAAACAAGTTTTTGGAGATTTTAAAGCCATCTCATCTTTGTGTAGATATCTAAAAGTTAGTTTGCTGTTTTCTACTTTTCTTTTTCTCAGGGCTGAAGACTTTTTTCAGGGCTGAGGATGGCGTGGTATACGCAGGCACCCAGCAGAATAGGGGAATTACTGAAATATATTGGTCTGCTCCAAAATCTATCCTTTATTAATCACTGTGCCTGGTGCAGATCCAGCCTGAGCTTCTTCAGACACAGATTTTCCTTTTTTTTTTTGGTTTTTTTTTGTATATGTTTTGTATCCTGCAGCAGGAGTGGAGTCAATCACCTTCAAGCAATGCTGACACTACTGAACCACAAGCACTACATCAAAACAGAGGAATTTGAGGGCAACGTTTCCCTGAATACACGAATAATAAACTCCAGCTGTGTCCTGCCAGTGGCTACATGAGCTACACAATCTGTTTTATTGCTTTGTTTGTTAGTTCAGACCTTTGCTGTGTCTGAGTGCATCTGAAATCTGCCTTACATCTTAAATTGAAGGGTGTACCTGTGGAAAGAGCTCCATCTTCAAGATGGAAGATCTGCAAACATAAAGGACTTGATTTCAATGGCTAAGTGAGTAAAAGATGTCTCTCTCTTTGGGAAAGCTTCACAAACCAGCCTCTACAAACCAACCTCTAAAATCCAGCCTCTACAAACCTCCTTTGAGCACTTTGCAAATGATGTAAGGATCTGCTGCTTCTGGACATGGACAGATCTGAATACCCATCTGCTTCTTGCCTTTCAGCCATTTCTCTAGAACAGGGATAAATCCCAGAATCCCAGATTGCTTTGGCTTAGAGAAGAATTTAAAGATCACCTCATCCCACCTCCTGCTGTGGGCAGGGACACCTTCCACTGTCCCAGGGTTATCCAAACCCTGTCCAACCTGGCCTGGGACACTGCCAGGGATCCAGGGGCAGCCACAGCTTCTCTGGACACCCTCCCAGGGAACAATTCCTTCCCAATATCCCATCTAACCCTGTGCTCTGGCAGTGCGAAACCATTCCCCCCCTTTTTTTTTTTTTTTTTTTTTTTCTCTAGAGCTGAATTTGTTTCCCAGGAATGTTCATTTGTTATTCCAAATGCCCACTGTGAAGTTCTTGGAAGGTGGGTGTGGAATTTCTGACCCCTGCTCATGGTATCTGTGACATGTAATGATAGAACAGTACTGAAAATTCTGGGTGAGCAGAGCAACCATTAATCCATGGATATAAATTGTTTGTTTGGATTGAAGGGAGATTATTCACATAGCACAGTACAGATAAAAGAACAAGAGACTGAACAGAAGAGAGAAAATCCCATTAAACTCTCACGTCAATATATCAGCTTGGAAAGCAGCTTCATGAAGTTTTGTTTTGCCTGGGTTTCTCTAAAGAGCTTTTTCTTAAACAGGTGGGAAAATCAAGCACCTCAAATATTCACTGTACACCCCAGGGATGTGATTGTACCTCCTTACTAATCAGCTATTTCTATTTCTCACAGTTCCTATTTCCTGCTGTCCTTCAGAGGTTTTCCCTGTGCTGGTGAATGTTGGATTAGCTGTCACAGCCTTTGCCTCTGATAATTCAAGACTCACTGGAAAAAAATGAAGTGAGAGAAGCACAAAGCCCCTCATCCATTCTTATTTTGACCCATTAAAATCACTTCCTTATCAGGAGTTATTTTCACACCCTGGAAGTTTACAGGCCCTAGAAAGACAAGCATTGCATTATTTCTTGCCACATGTAAATTTTCTGTAACATATTTCATGCTAGGGACTATTTTTAAACTTTGCAGGGAAATGACTGATTGTGAAAAGTTTTCAATACCAGGCTCAGCTTGAAACAAAATGAACAATTATTGCCAGAGTTAACTTCACACTCATGGCAGAATTTTGCTGGAAATTTCATCACTGCTGGGAAAGAACAAGCCAAACACTGAGGACCCTGGGCTTTTACAGCACCCTTGCAATGATTTACTGCAATACACTGAATTTCTCCACTTATTTTGGTCATTTAAACTAAGCAATGAGCTGGTTGAACATTCATTTTAATCCTTTAATTTTAATAAAAAGCAGCTAGTGGAAGTGTTTGAGAAAAAAAAAATATTACTTTCCTTTGGAAATATCTTGGAATATTTTGAATGTATATTGAATAGTAACTCGCCACATTTTACAGTGAAGAGAGGCAGAATCACCTTGTCTTGTGTCACTGTTTATTCATTGCTTTGTTCCCACACTGGGAATTTTTTCTAGCTGCATCATCATACATTTTTATGCTATAAAAGCAATTTACTGTCACCAGGAAACACTTCCTCAGCTGGGAACAGGACCCAAGTAGTTGCTATGTTTCCCAGGCTGGAGGTGTAATTACTGGGCATTTCTTTCTTGAACATTCTATGAGCTGTGAAATCCTCACTGTGATTAACACTAATGAAAGACCTTTCCTGCTCCAGCAGGCAAGAGGATCCATCAGAAATTATAAGAGACAATGTGTGAAAATGAAGAAAAAAATTCTAAATAAGAGTTAAAGTTCATTTGAATTAATTCTTGATTAGTTTCCTCTCCATAAACTCCTGAAAATAATTATCCACATGTTCCTATAAAACTCCAATTTATTTAAAAATTTTAAAAAACAAATGTAGAAAATACAGACAGCTGGGTGAGAATCTGCATTCATTGTGAACAACTGAACACAGTTTCTGAGCACAGGAAAAGGACAAAACCCACTCAGCAAGTTAAATCAGATGTAAATTAACTGAGGAAATTTATAATATTTTATTCAAAGAGAACATTTATAAATGGGGTTATCCAAGGTCTGTGTATTTGGAGCCCTGTGAATATAAATGGAAGGGGAAAGAGTTGAATGAAACCTGATGTTTTTTCCTTGAAATATCTCTGAACTAAATTTTCAAGTTTGTACAAAATTATGCAAAAAATTTAATCTCACACCCAAAAGTCTGGGACAGAAAATGTGTGCAGTGAGTTCTGCACAGAAACAGGAAGAATTGGAATAAAAGCAGCACTGAATTATTTAAAATTATAGAATTTGGAGCTTTATCTATGTGTTTATTCCTTGGAACAAAAAATGTCTTCCCAAATTCAGGTGGATAAGATTTGTTAAGCAGGAATTTTCTATAATTATTTAGATTTAATATTTAAATCTAAATAATTAGGAAACAACATCAGGGAAATAAATTTTTGTGAGCTGTGCAAAAACTTCATGGCTCAGTTGCTCTGTGTGGTAAGATTCCATCCTGGATCCTGAATCCTAAATCCAGGAGGTATAAGTTTGTTGACAGGAAAATGTTGAATTTGGGATCTTGGAACACTGAATATTGGAAGACCTTGATACCACTGATCTAAATGGGGTTTTGTTTACTTAATGCTTATTGCTGGAAGAGGTTTTTTTGGACATGGTTTGGATGTGTTTTCATGGGGATTATTTGGTTTTGGTTATCTGTTGGCTGGTTTGGGGTTTTTTGTTGGGCGGGAAGACAGAAATAAGAATCTCAAGCAAAGTGCCACAAGATTTCAGAGCTTGAAGTCTAAAACACTTTTAGTTTCATGATAAAAGATTTTCAGCCTCCGTTAGTCAGCAGGAATTTGACTTTCTGAGCAGCCACACCCTCTCTGAACACCCCAAAAAGAGCTTTTGGAAGCTGTGAATATTCCTTGGGAATGTTGGAAATCTCAAGAACTGAACACAATGCAAACACTTCAGCAAAGCATCTGGAGACAGGAAATCTCATGGTTTTCCAGTATGAGCAGTAAAATTGTGAGCAATAACTTTCCATAAAGCATAATTGATTTTAAACAATGGTAACTATCTAATAGTAGTGGTAGTATTTTAAAGCCTACTACAAATGCTACTATCTGCAGGCAGGGAGAAAAGCCTAATTAAACTGAACTGTAATGGGGTTGGAGCAGCATGGGATTTGACATGTTATAAATTCATTCCCAGATTAATTGAGAAGACCCTTTCTGTGGTCTCCAGATTAATAATAAGAAAGGGGGAGAAAAGACATGAAGGTAATTTATTTGCTCTTTCTGCAGTCCTGACATTTTTCACCTTAATGAGCACTTAAAATGTAAATTATACAGTCAACTTAAAAAATAGAACAAAAGAGGTGTGCAAGGCTTTTTCTTATTTTCCACATCAAAATTAGCTGCAATTACCATAAAAAATTCGAGAGTTTCACTCCAGACTTTGTCCAAAGGTACTGGGTATTGTCAGGTACCTTCAAACATTCTGGGATTTTCCCTTCAAGGTGAGGTGGCAAAGAGAAGCCTGGGAAAGTTTTCACTTTGTTACAAGATGCACTTGTTGAACTTTTCAACAGGTACAATGCTAAATTCTAATGACATAAAATTCTGAAGTTTCCAAGGAGATGCACTTAGAAGATGGAAATGAGATTAAAATTACCTTAAAACCTAGAGCACTCCCGCTGATGTTTGCCTTGGTTTAGACCTGAAATTATGAGCAAAGTTGGTTTTTTACTTTAGCTGAAGACAGAAAACTGTATCAAGAGGTTTAGGGATTTCCCTTTGTGTTTTGGAGTTTGGGTTTGGGTTTGAACATCACTGAGCTCAGGTTTGGCATCTCCTGTCACTTAGGACACAAAATAACACAACGCGGACATGCAGCTCTTCCAAGGCGAAAAGAGAATATTTAATTTTTTACTCCAGCATTTATAGATTTCCAAAAGTGACAGTGGATTGGAGGGTGACAGTGCTACCTCTCCAATGACGCTGGACAACCTCACTTCATCAAATTTCCCTTCCTCCATAAAAAATGCAAACTAATAAGTTATTTACATAAAGTGTGTGAAAAAGTTTGTTACAAGAATGTAAACATCAAAAGACTTAAAAAAACTTAAAAAATCAAATCAACAATCTCCTACTACACTTTTGAAAAGCCCACACCTCTGTGAAGCTGCCTGACCTCCCCACTCACCTGCCCAGGTGCTTTTATTATTTTATTGACACCCAGTATAGAATTACCTCATGGTTTATAAAGTCCTTTGAGGTATTGAAGTGAAAAGGGCTTTATAAACCAGGTGCTATTGATAATTATGATTATTTATTATCATTTATTTCATAAACCTCAGGAAGAGAAGATTTGTTCCCAGCTGCAGCAATTTGCACTGATCCACAATTTAAATTTAACCTCAAGGGTTCCATTCACTGCTTTTTGTTACTCACTGCTGATTGATGCTCTTCTCCTGCTTGGGTCATGAAGACAAAATGATGCCACCAAAGAAAACACATCTTAAAAGCAATTACTTCCCATTAGAAATGCTTCATTTACTCCTGAACATCCTGGAGAGCTGCCTCCAAAAGAAGATGATGAAGATCTCTGAATTTTATATATTTTGTACTCATATTGATGAGTACTTTTATATATTTTGTTCTGTAAATATATATTTATATAGAAATAGAAATAGAAACAAATATAGAAAATAAATACATAATACATATAAAAAGTATATAATAAATATATTTTATATTATTATAGATTAAAATAAAATAAACATGTAAATATATATAATATATAATATATAATAAAATAAAATAATAAATATAAAACAGTATAAAATAGTATAAATAATATAATAAAATAGTAAATATAAAAATAAAGATAATGTATAAATATAAATTTATATAATATGTATTTTATATATGGTTTATATATGTAAAATATAAATATATATAGATATATAGATATATAGATATATAGATATATAGATATATAGATATAGATATAGATATAGATATAGATGATATAGATATAGATATAATATGTTTCTATATTTATATACTTTTATCTATTTTGCATTCATATTCCCAGTAATATGAAGGATGTCAATGTGTTTCTGGTTTGGAAGAAGTGATTCTCTAGAAATTTTCTGGAAAGCTGCATTAAAAGGTTTTAATAAGGCTACAAAACTGAAAGAGATGGATACTTGTGAAGGAAAATGTATTAAGGAGAAACAAGGAACTGAAAAAAATTGCTTGAAGAATTTGAGTCCGGGAACTGGTTTGTTCTTTGTTCTCAAGATTTATGATCCTCTCTGAGAAAGCCCACAGAGTCTATGAATAATAATTAGGAAAATAACTATTGTCAAATTAAGAAAAACAAGAAATTATTTCTTTGATAACAGATTTTACGATTATTTTTACAAGCTTTTAGCGTTATGGATACAACACCATAATTATAATCTTCTTCCCATCTTCTAAATTCATCTCCTGGGAAATTTCAGATTTTTATAGCAGCAATATTTAGCACTGTACCTTTTCGAAAGTTCAATCAGAGCATCTTGTGACACCCTGAAAACTTTTCCAGATTTCTCTTTCCCACTTAATCCTGAAGGGACACTCCCAGAAAGAGAGCCTGACCCTGGGATCAAAGCTAATCCAAACTGCTTTAGTATTCTGAGAACATTTCTTGTGTTTTTTTGGTTTTTTTTTTTCAGGAATTCCCTGTGATTTTGATAAATGGCATTTCTTCTCCGTGTACATTTGCTTCCTAGCCGTGAAATTCCTGTAATATCGTTACTTTCCATCTTTCCCCTTGTCTGTTTATTGTGGAGGCAATGGATGTCTCTTATTATGTGGTTATAAACTTAAACAGAGCCTCACCAGCAGCTCCAGCATAAATCAAGTGGAAATCACAACAAACATAAGTACATTGATAAGAATAATAAAAATGGGTTCTGTAAGAAAACTGCAGCATTTCCAAGCCACTTAGATCCCATCAAGTGATTTTTTGTTCTCCTTTTTCCATGTCAGACGTGATCCATCTCATCTAACACATCCCTTCAAAGCACAGTGCTTGTAGGATTCTGCCAAGGAAATAAAATACTGATTTAAACAGAGCTAAAAAATGCACTTCAGGGTACATTGCTCTGAGATTCCACTCTAAACTTTAGCTGGAAATAAACTTTAGTGGGAAACTCTTTCCTCTCTTAATCCAGGCCTTATACAATCTGAAGTACCACATAAACCAATAAAATATTAATTGGATGCATGTTGTAAAAAACGATTAAGCAAAAATAAAAATTTCCTTTTGCTATAAATTCTCATATTATTTTAATATCCAAATGTTTAAAACTAACCCATATTTTTCTTATAAATATGTAGATATTGTTTAATTGCTATCTCAAACTAAGCACTAATTGAAATACTTTCAATTGCAATTCCATTTAATTTTTATAACATTGGGGTTTTTCCCCTGAGTGAAGTTTTGGACAAGTTCTGTATTTGTCTGTATCGGCTGGACTAGGGTAAAATTAACATTTTTAGGTGATCAAGACAAAATTGTTGGTTTTTAGCCAACTTAAAAATAAATATTGTCTTTATGCTGTTGTTTCTCTCCAATCCCCTTCAAATCCCGTTTCAAATGAAGTTATTGGCCTGCTACACAAATTACTCTATAAATGACAAATGCAGCTGAGAAAATATGGAGAAAAATTGGGACTTTTGCTTACCAAATGTCTCTTTCTCTGGTCCTTTGGTGCCTTTGCAGCCACAGTTTTCCATGGATGAGCTGATGTTTGGTGCATTTCCAGTGTAATTAATGTTTTTGTGGAGCAAACACCTCATCAGCACTTTCAGTGCTATCTGCAGCTCTGGGGTTCTCTAATTACCTGTCACCTTTTGATGGTGTCTGTGTTGGGTCAGGATTTTATTCCTGGTTTATGGCAAGCAAAGGGAAGGGAAAATGAATCATGTGTTGTTTTCAGAGCAGCTTTTATTCAATGTAACTAAAGTTCTTTTTCTCCCTTGTTGTTTTATTGCAATTCTATTTTAAAATATTCTGTAAACTGCCACTTCCCTGAGCACACATATGAGCATATATGTTTGTACATAAGATTGCACAGACACAGCCTGGTCTTTCCTGATGTATCTGCCCTGGGCTTCACAGATATTCCTGAAAAATCCTGAATTGCTATACAGAAAAGCCCTTCCTCCCCTCAGAATCCAGGAATCTCTGCAGCAAGTGTTTGCATGGAGGAGAAAACGATGGAAGCTCTCAGGCTGTGATCAATGTGCTAATTTCCAGCATGAATGAACTCTCCAGAGTTCTTCCCATGGATGCATATTTATCTCCTGACTAAATCAATATTTGTCCTACAGAAAACTATTGATAGTCTTGAGGTTTTCTTATAATACAATTGTACAGCTTTCAATTGCTCTTTATCTTCTTGATTTCTTGACAAACTCAGAATTCCTTTACATTATTGTTGAATTCAGCTACGAAACCCTCACAATTCAAAAATTACAGGGATATTAAAAAGCCCAAAAGCCCCCAGAATATTTTGCAATCCTTTGCCAAGTATCAGCTGCTGAGCCTCCTGTGTTAGTGCATTTCCCACAACACGCCCCACCCCCCGCCATTGTTTACAAATCATTTTTCATTATCACTTTCCTGCCTCCATCCATTCTAGAGGGAATTGAAACAGGTTGTTTATTTGGGGAGATATTGATAAGTTTGGACACGTAATTCATGGGTGGCCAACTCTGCTGCTGCTGCTGCTTTTTGATCAGGACACAAGTGCTCAGCAAATTGCTCTCGTGTCTTCTCAGGCTGGCTGGGAAGAAGAAACCAAGCTCTGAGTTCGATCTGCTCCCTCTCAAGTAGGCTGGAGCAATAAACCCTGTCATACCTGGATGCTCCAAAAAATCATCCATCAGAATAGCTCTGTTCAGCATCGTGAATTTCACTTCAAAATGAAAACAAATGGAAATTTGGATGGCAGGCTGCTCCTGGCTTTCTCAGTCCTTCTCAGGCTGTGGGTGTGAAGTGTGCAGGAGGAACTGTTTGTGTTCAAACTCATTGGGTTTGAGCTCTGATTGTGTGACAAACTGGCACAGACCAAGGCTCTGGAAATTTAGGAATGTCTGTGATGGGTCACAGTACAGGCAATTTCATCATCACAGCATGCACAGTGAGGAAAGGGAAAAGGGAAAATGGAAGAGGGAAGAGGGAAGAGGGAAGAGGGAAGAGGGAAGAGGGAAGGGAAGGGAAGGGAAGGGAAGGGAAGGGAAGGGAAGGGAAGGGAAGGGAAGGGAAGGGAAAAAGAAAAAGAAAAGGAAACGGAGAAGGAAAATGAACCATGGAACATATCTGTGAACATTGATGCACATGTTTTTCTATTGATTCACAGACTCATGGAATGGTTTGAGTTGGGAGACACCTTGAAGATTATCTTGTGCCACCCCCTGCCATGGGCAGGGACACCTTCCATTATCCCAGGGTGCGCCAAGCCCCATCCAACCTGGCCTTGGGCACTTCCAGGGATCCAGGGGCAGCCACAGCTTCTCTGGGCACCCTGTGCCAGGGCCTTTCCACCCTCACAGGGAACAATTATATGCATACAGTTTAAATATAAAATCCTGAATTAGGTAGTTTGGTATCTACAGACATATTTTTCCTTTCCTTGTATGAATAACCACAGTAGAGGATAGAACAATGTAAAACAGATGTTTTACAATAGATAGCATGAAAACCTGCCAAAGGCTGGTTTCTTCCTTGCTGTTAAACCCTATTAAATAATGTTCTACATTTCCTGTTATTTTTGGATGTGAATGAGCAGTGTGGTTGCCCTTGTACAGATATTTGTAACAGACATCAGGGTTCATGTGACTGGAGAATGAATGGGAGTGTCTGGGTATGGAGGTGTCAGAAATGAGATTAAACCTCAGATTTTAAAAAAGGACAGATCAGAGTCATGAAAACAAAGGACAGACAGACCATGAAGTCCTGAATCATGCAAAAAGCTGCAGCTAAATCCCCACTTGGAGTTACCAGTTCAAGGAGAACATAAGGGATGGGATGGTGTCTCTGCTGTCAGCACCTCCTCTCCTCTGTGCTCCTACATTTACCCCAAACCACTCAGCCCCACATTCTTTGCTGCTTGTGGCTTGCTTTTCTCTGGTTTAAAATTAAAATGCATTTTCCTTCTGAATTCCTACTGAGCCTCCTGACTTGGCTGTTGTGGTTCTGCATCACGAGAAGTGTGCTCTGTAGAAAAATAAATGCAGAAGCATTGCTCTTAGCCAAGCACACAATTATAACAGGATAGTTTATGTCTTTTAGTCAGTGTAATTTGAGTTTTCAGGCCCTTTAGGCCTGTGGGCAGTGATGGTCTCCCTGAGAATAAGGCTACAGGTCCTTGGAGGAACCTGAGAGTTGTATTAAATTGGTATTGTTCTAATAGTCTGGTCTAGGTGAGAAATAAATTGAGTTCAAAATGTTCCCTTGTCAGGACACTGCTTCAGAAATAACCTAATCTTGCAATCTCAGCTCTGTTCCAGCTTTTAAAACTTGCTGTAACTGTGGAGTTCACCCAGTTCTGCCATTTAAATGTTGCCATTAGTCTCTGACTGATGAGGAAAGATTCTCAATATGCATTGCTCTTTTTTTCCCTGTTTATTTAAGCTCCAACCAGATCAAATATTTCTCACTTCACCTCATTTCTCATTACATTTGAAAGGTTTTTGTGTATAATTATTGGCTAGTGAAAATAAGTGGGGTTTTATATATATATATATATTTATTTTTTTTTTTGTTCTGCAATTTGTTACGCTGTTTATCTCTCAGTCAAAAGAAAGCAAGGCTAGAAAATGTAATGAAGTGTTCATCTATCATCCCTGAGCTTTGCTTCCTGATAAAAGAGGCTTCATTTAGGTGTTATTTCATTAACATGCACTTCTCTGACAAAGCCAAAGCACCAAAAAAAAGAAAGAGAAGCCTTAATCGACGTTTTCTTGGAGATAATTAACTGAAGGGCTTGTAAGATATGAGCAAGGTGTTGTGATTAGGACAGGAGCTAAAACTCATATTTCCTTCAGCTCAGAATCATTCCACAGCAACTGCTCCTGTAGGAAAAGTAATTAAGAAGAACTGGTGTTTTACAATGAACCTTGTCTAATGAACAGAGTTAACATTGCTTTTTTTACTTTTTATGAAATCCTAAATATTATTAGTCTACTATATTTATTTAGTGTACTTGCTATACTATATATACATACTATATATATATATATATATTATATACTATATATACTATGTCCTATAGTGTATATATATATATATATATATACTATATTTATAATATATTTATTTAGTCTACTAAATAAATAATTGCTAAAATAGTGTTAAGGTTTGATGTTAAAGAACAGAAACAAGATTTTTATTAAGTAAGAGGTAGAAGTCAGTTTTTTTACAACATTTGCTTTAATCACTTTCCTTACTTTTTACCACTTTCCTTAAATAACAGAGGAACCTCATCAGTTCCAAACAAGGATTTCTTTTGACAGACTAATCTCTCTTTGAGTATATGGAGACAAGTGGCAGGGCTCCCTCAGCAATGAATTTATTTGTTCAGGGAACAATTCCTTTTCACAACTTGTCCCCACCTGGGAAATCTGTCCTCCAGGGAAGACAGGAGCATGCATTTCCCCAGGATTGCAATCCTTCTCCAGTCAGCCCTCATTCCTCCTAAGAAAAATGCCAATGTTCTCTTTTACCAAGGGTAAGTGTTTCAATTCTCTAGCTCTCACTTCATATGAGTTTTTCATTTCAACTTTTGCTTCAATTCATTGCAAAGTTTTGAAGTTTTGAGTGGAGAGAAGGAAGAATCTTTTTTCAGTTGTTTTGTCAGTTGGACTCATTCTGATTGAAATTATGAAATACTAGCAGTTTTAATAATAAAGAATAAAAACAGGGAGGAATCATGTTTTGGACAAAAAAGAGTCCATGTAAAATAGTGCAAAATCCTAGAAAAATGTGTGCAGTTTTCTCATTGCTATTACCAGCTGTGGTATTAAACTCTGGTAATTTTCTGAGTCACTCTTTGATTTTAGGAGAATCAAAACCTGTCCCAAAGCACTCAGCAGAAATTGTATAAACCATGGTATGCTACCTGCCACAGCACACATGGAAGTAGTTCTTCAACAAAGGAAGTTCAAAAATCCCAAATAATTGTAACTGTAACAAACATTGACATTAGAAATTAGAAAGAATCCATGCATCAAGGCTTATAAAATTTTTATCTGGAATTAGCTTATGGGAAAGATAGGGAATTTCAGAATCATGGGATGGTTTCAATTGGAAGGGACATTAAAGCTCATCCTCTCCTCTGTCTCCACCCCAGGAGAGCTCAGAGCCCCTTCCAGTGCCTGAAGGGGCTCCAGGAGAGCCAGAGAGGGACTTGGGACAAGGGCTGGAGTGAGAGGACAAGGGAGAATGGCTTCAAACTAAAAGAGGAGAAATTTAGATGGGATTTTAGGAAGAAACAGTTCCCTGTGAGGATGGTGACACCTTGGTCCAGAGAAGCTGTGGCTGCCCCTGGATACCTGGAAGCATCCAAGGCCAGGCTGAACAGGGCTTTGGAGCCACATGGCCTTGGAAGAAACAGAAAATCCTAGAATTGGACACAACTGTAGTATTTAATTTTCACAGCAGCCTTCCCAACAGTTTGCTGTAGGTACCCAGATGGGGCTCAGAAGTGAGGTGGCTTCTCAAAAATCTGCCCAATGCATGAGGTTTCCCCTCAAAACCTGGTTCTCAGGCTCCTGGTTCCAGCCCCTTGCCACATCAGGAGCAAGAGGGTGGCTCATAACAGTTGAAATGCTCCCTAAAAAGAGTAATAAGAAAGTTTTCAAGGGTGGTGCTGGTGCATTTCCAAACCTTTCCTGTCCCACACCACGAAAAGAGGATGCTGATGCTTCCAGCACCTCAAAGAAACATCCCTAAATACAAAGCACAGGAATTCAAGCCTAGAGGCAAAAGAGTAGAAATAAGTATGCTAAGGATACTATCTTAAAAGCAAGGAGCATAGCTGGGGGGGAAAAAAAGATAAAAAGTTGTAGAATTTCTTCTAATGTCTATAGATCCTTTGTTTTTTTATTGCTGTTACCAACTTTCATCTGACTGTGGAGTTTTTCCAGCCTTTGGAGAGCTCCCCAAATCAATCTCTTTGAAAAGTGTGTATTTGTGAAATGGCTGCTATTCCCCACAAGTGATCTGTCAGTGTCTCAACTGAGCTCTCCCGTAATAGAGCCTCAAATAAACTTCCTGCATGCCGAGATGGAGAGAGGCTTTCAAGTTTCAGAGCTGAGGAAGCCCTTCATCCCTCCTCATTAGTGCTGCTGGACTCCCTGCTCCTCACATCCCTCCCTCCCATTAAATTCTCCAGCTGAGCCTTGGATCACCCTCATCACCGTGGGTTTTTAAGTGGACAAATTTATTCTATTGATGAATTTATCCTCAAGGCAAATCTGGTTTAATTACACCACTGATCATGCGTGAGCAGAGGATATTTTTGTACCTGTTATCCAGAAGTTAGCACTTGGACGAGCTTTCATTTCCTTCCAAGTTTTTTCAGGAATTCTCCTCACTTCAATTCCAACAAATGGAACTCATAAGGAAGAATAAATCTCAAGGAAGAAGAGAAAGGTAATTTCTCTGGGTTTTTCCAAAGCAGTTTTCTTCCAAGGATGTACAGCTACTGGAATAAATTCCTAATTTGTGATCAAAGTCATGGTACACAAGTCAAAATTAATTAAGCTTTGATCTGATTGTTTAAATCCAAGGAAAACCTTACTAGTCAAGACAATAATTTAGAAATTAGAAGGGGATAGTTGAGCTCTCAGAGAGAGGAACCCAGATCTTCAACAAAGTTCATGTCTCATTTATAGCATCAGGACACAATTAATTAATTCCTAAACAAATCTTTTCCATGTTAAAAAGGTATTTTTGTATTCATTGGGCTCTGAACAGATTCTTGTGAAAGTTTGCTTTGCAGGTCCTGAATCTTTCCTTGGTGTGTAGGACATTTCTTACCTCAGTGCACATGAAGTAAGCCAGAAAATGAACAAACAGAAGAGGTGATAATGTAAAACAAATTCATTTTCAGTGAAGTTTTGTTCTTTCAAGGTAGAGAAGTTTTCTATCAGAACTCTGTGGGTCAATGAGATACAGTTGTTTCAACAAACACTGTTCACTTCTAACATATTCTTTAAAACCCCTTCATATCATTGAATTTAATTTCAAGGCAGTCCAATTTGAATTTTCCAAATGTTTCATGTTGCTGGAATTTTTCGTGTCATGGCATATTATGCAACCCTGAGCCCCTCAAATTCCTCTTAATGATCTGAAAACTTCAATTACATGGTTCAGTGTGGATGGAGTCAAATGCTGAGGACCTAGATCTGGATAATAGAATTCCAAGTTGTGTGAGGTGAAAGAAGTGGAATTGTTTAAAATCACTTTATGTAGCAGAAGGCAGAGGTGCACGAGTAGAGCAAAGAGAAGCTGGCTGTAATTGATGGAAAAAATTCAAGTGTCAAAGCCAAAGTTCTGACTTCCCTCAGAGTACAAAAACCTGAATTTTCCACGATCTTTCTATCAGTGAAATCCAGCCTATGGTAAAATACTCTTTTTTTTTTTTTTTAAAAAACCCCAGTATTTACAAATTAATGCAGTTCTAAAAATGTTGTCCTTTAAACTCCAGCACTATCCAGGAGAACTCATCTCTACTCTGTCATTACTAAATTAAAAGGATTGAGAAGGATTGAGTCATACAGAAACCTGTGTGAAAAGATAGCTTTTGAAATTAAATTCTTGTTTTCCTAATAATTACTGAAACATGACATTTTTGTTCAACTCAATCAGTATTTATCAGTTCATGTCACCTTAATGGAGGACAAGATGACAGGAGCTGAATGTTTCAATGCAAAATAATGTCATGCTAATTTCTATTTTTATTTATTTAAAGGCATTTTCTTTCTCATGTTAATAATTCTCTCCATTCTTTGTGATTTTGTTTTGTACAAAGGGTGGTTGGGAACTTCTTTGGTTTTTTTTGTTTTGTTTTGTTTTGTTTTGTTTTGGGGTTTTTTGTTTTGTTTTTTGTGGATTTGGGGTGGGGGGTTGGTAGTTTTGTGTGTTTGTTGTTTTTTTTACTGGAAATGCAGGAATATATTGAGGAACTGTTGAAGCAGTGATAATTTCCTGAGATATAAGAAAAAGTAAAGCCGTGTTTTCTGACTGGTTTACACTGCACTTCAACAGCTTTCTCTTCTTTTATAGAACCCTGATTGTTAGAGGTGTGTCAGCATTATTGTCTTAATCAGGAAAATTCAATTTGCTATACAATGGAACTGCTGAACTTTGAGTCCAAAATATTCAGCTTTTCTCACATTTGTTATCATCTGTCTGAAATAGGAGACAAATTAATCTTTCAGTTTATCTCTTCTCTCAAATTTTTAGAGATAGAAATGGGGGAGAGAAAACTGTCGGAACTTACTTGGGTACTGATAATTGATAAAATAGCTGACCAGCTTCTTTTTTTTCTTTATTTTTACTTTTCTTGTTAGAAAAAAGGAACAATGCACAGTCACCAAAAGAATTGAAATCAAAATTATGAAATTTTGCATTGCAATCTTGTAATATATATATTTTTTAATGTTAATGTGGCTTGATGTTGAGGAAGAAACTCCTATCCTTCAGTGAGATTTTGTGCTTTTTTTACCAGGACAAAAGAGTGGTAAAAAGCTTAGATGCTACAAAGTCAATTAACAGGATTTAATAATATAATCAAGTAATGTACTATGTGTCATATTTTGTTTTTTATAAATGAACATATACAGATGAGATTAAATATATGCAACTTATGAACTCAAAGAATGCCAGATTTCATGTGGACTAAAACAGATTTCTTATGTTTCTTGTGTAGTACATTATAGAGATTCAGTCGGTGGTTAGAGTAGTTTTTAATAATAATAAAGGTGCCCAAGTTGTTTTTTAAAATGGGAAATTATATTAGTTTTACATAGTTTAACATTAGTCAAACATAGTTTTACATTAGGGATTTTTTTCCTAATTTTTTCCTTTAAAAGTTTTCTTACAGTTGCTTTTCCTGAGGAGCTGACAGGAGATCAGCAAATTGTCCACACTGGAGAAATGGATACAGACCAAACTCTCTCCCTTCTCCTCTCCCCCATTACATTGGAGTCAACAGCAGGACTAAAACTGGAGCACTTCCAGACACATTGTCTGATAACCTGTGACCTTTTGGGCATCAAAAATTCCCCAGGGAGACAAGTCCTGAAATGCAGCACTGAATTTCCTGCCGGCTGAAGGCTGATTCGCACTCCTGGCTCCTCTTCTCCAGGGCTTTCTGCCAGCACAGGTCAGCCTCCCTACCCTCATTTCGCTGGTGGAAAATAATGAGGCACAGAGAGATGGACCTGGCTTGTCTGAACCCCCCAGCAGGTGCAGGTGGCTTTGGAGCCTCAGTTCAGAAGGCCCAGCACTGACAATTTGTTGCATCCAACTTACAGAATTTGTGCTGCTTGAATTCCCTCTAATAATCCTTCTAACGACAAAAGGAACATTCCTGGAATACAAAGGCAAGGATTAATTGTGTTCCACAGTGTGGAAAGCAGGAGAGGGATTGGGATCGTGCCCCTGTGCCCCTGAGCTCAGGTGAGACCCCACCTGCAGAGCTGCCCCAGCACAGGGAGGAGCTGGAGCTGCTGCAGAGAGCCCAGGGGAGGCACCAGGATGGGCAGAGGGATGGAGCAGCTCTGCTGGGAGGGAAGGCTGGGAGAGCTGGGGTTGTGAAGCCTGGAGAAGATTTGGGGTGACCAAATTGACCTTGCAGCGCCTGAAGGAGCTGACTGGAACCATGGTGACAGACAATTTCCAAGGGATGGAGTGACAGGACAAGGGGGAATGGCTTCTCACTGGCAGAGAGTAGGTTTAGATGGGATATTGGGAGGGAATTGTTCCCTGTGAGGGTGGGCAGGCCCTGGCACAGGGTGCCCAGAGAAGCTGTGGCTGCCCCTGGATCCCTGGCAGTGCCCAAGGCCGGGCTGGACAGGGCTTGGAGCAACCTGGGACACTGGAAGGTGTCCCTGCCCATGGCAGGGTGGCACTGGATGGGCTTTGAGGTCAATTCCAACCCAAACCATTCCATGATTCCTTGATTTTATGAGTTTTGACTAAAAAGTCTTAGAAGCTTAATCTGAGCAGTACTACAAATAAAGTTACAATAATGCTAAAAGTGCATTTTAAATCCTATGTGCATATACAGACTTCTTCAAAATCTCCTGATGCTGTCCTATTTTCCCACTGCTCACAGGGGACTTGCTCTTAGTGGCTTCAGACTCGGGCTGGAGGACATTTTAGTGGTGGTGTCACCCTGAAGCCCTTGCACCAGGGAAAGCCTGCTGTTCACAGCTTCTTGCCCTTTGCTATGGAGTCATTTTGATGTTACTAATGTGCTGTTACAGATGCCAACATGCTTTTATCTATCTTCTTTCTCCTGTGTGCAAGTCCATCTTGCATTTGAGCTGTATCTACATAGTGAGTTTTATCCCAAGGCTGAACTCCTTTGGTGGCTGTTGAGTTGCTCATTTCAGCCCTCAGCTCTCATCCTTTGTCTGGAGTTCCCAGGCCCCTCACACACATTGTCTTTTATGCTAAATATTTCTAAAAATGCATGAACAAAGAGGGCCAAGAAGTGTCTCAATTCTTTCCTGGATGTGGGGAGAACATTGACCCAAAAATGAGGAAAAGGCTGAAGTGTTTCATGTCTTCTTTGCCTCAGTGTTTAACAGGAATGGAGTCCCCACTCCTGAAGGGATTTAAGAACCACATGGATGTGACACTTGGGGATATGGGTTAGCAGTGGCCTTGAGCAGTGATGAGTTACCAGCTGGTCTTGATGCTTTTAAAGGTCTTTTCCCACCTGAATGATTCCATGATTCTGTTCTGAGTCACGGGTGACTCAGCTCATGCAGAACAAATTCTTGTTTTTGATAGCTGCAGTTGCACTAACACAGCAAATGTCAGTAAATCCATGCAATGGCAATGAAGGCAGTGCTCACCTGGTGGTTTCAGGATTGCTGTCACAGCCAAACAAGCTCAAACAAATCTCCAGGCTGGCTCAGGAGCCTGTGCTGCCAGCTCAGGACGCACTGCAAGGAGCTGGAATCTTGAGATTTCTGCTGGTCAGAGTGACCCTGAGACACACTAGAAAGTCTCTTTTCCCAGCCCAGCAGACGAAGAAGGAGTCAGAACACTTCTATTCTTGTTCTCAAGGTTGTTTATTGTTTCTTATCTATAAAATTCTTTCTCCTGGCCTGCCGAGGTCCATTCAGCAGGTCAGACAGAGGCACACTGCCCATCCTTGGGGCAGTGTTATCTGTTATACTAAAAACTATGTGTACAATATTTACCATAACTTCCCAATACCCATCACCTATGCTAGACAGTGAGTTTCTACCCTAAACCAATCTAAAAGTGCCAACATCACAGCAGAAGATGGAGGCCAAGAAGAAGAAGGAAAAAGGCTAGACATGCCCAAATTCTTCCATCTTGCCTCCTGAACCCCATTCTAAAAACCCCAAAAATCTATTTTTCATCCCGTGACAAAGTACCTATTATTCTACTTAGACTTTCATGGCTTGCAGAGCCTCAGAAAAGGTTGGTAATTGTTTCCATGGGTCATAATCAAAGGCACAGGTGCCCTGGGCTCTGTGCCAGGGTCTCTGAGCCCCCTGGCAGGGGTTCTGACAATCTAGGACAGCCAGAGGGATGTTCTGAATTCAACACTGCAAGAATACCTTTACTGCTGTGCACCACTGCCACCACTCCCTGCCCTGTGCAGCACACCTGGGATGGGGAAAACAAGGCTTTCCTTGTCACCTGGGGCAAAGCCAGGGACACAGGTACACAAAACAGGCTGTGGGAGCAGTGAGGGAGGAAAGGGATCAGCAGGGACTGCAGGGAGTGGTGCTGGCACTGCCATCCCTTAATGACAGCCCTCAGAGCACTTGGGAACACATGTGGCACTAATGGGAGCCACAGTGGCAGCTGCAGTAGTTCAGTGTCACTCTCATTTTGGACACCTAGCTCCTAAATGACAAGGGTACAATTACAACACATTGCCAGCGTGGTGCCACGTCAGTGTGGCCCCCCTTTAGACCTCTGTAACATCCATAAAACCCACTCAGTTATATCCTTTGTCTCTAAAAATATTACATTTCCTCCAGATAATTTTTAAAGACCTGACTTCCATGGTATTTATTTCAGATCTTATGTCTGCTGGTTATGAGTAAAAAGGCTTATTTAATCACAATGCAGTTTTATGCAGTCCCTTACCAATGTAAGATGATGTCATTCACACAGCTCATAAATAGAAAGTCTCTGATATTTGCCTGAATAATTCATAGCCAAAGAAAATATTTTTCTGATGTTTTAGATCACTAGATTATTAATTTTGAGAAAAGATGTGTCTCAATTCTGAAGACTTCTAATTCAGTTTGAGCTACACATATATCAATATTACCTGTACATGTAATGACATGAAGCTGTCAGGGGAGGTTTTGCTGGATATCAGGAAAAAAGTTCTTCCCCCAAAGGGTGGTTGGGCACTCAACAGGCTCCCCAGGGAAAAGTAATTGCTTTGAAAACCCCAAAGATATTTCCTCTGCTTCTCTCCATCAAACTGCTCCTCATGGCCAGGGGGAATCTGCTGAGGTAGCTTTGAATCAACATTTAATAATGAAAAAGGAGGTTTGGGTTGAACACGGTGCTAAATATTCAGCCATAAAAGAGTATCCTTAAGGCAAGAATGAAATTTCTGAAATTTCTGCTTTAAATCCTGACAGACATCCTGGTTCCCCACACCATACCATGCAGGGCAGCAGCAGTCCAGGACCTGACCCTTTAAAGTATTTTTCCATCTTTTTTCTGCAAACCAGATTTCCTGCCCCCCTTCCTGATCAGTGAACTATCAGTTTATTGGGGTAGGGAGGAAGGGCTGTGTTGAAAGAGGTGTTTTTCTGAGAGGTTTTCAGATTCAGCATAAGAAAGATCTTCAAATACCAAAATGTTGCTGAGGAGAGAATGTTTTCTTTGCCAGCTCTCTTTCCTTTTTCATCCTGTTCTTCACTCCACATGCGAGTTTTATTTGCCTTCAGTTCAATTTTCTCTAAGCCTCACTCTCCATTTGGTACCCTAAATACAATTAAATTGCAATATCCTAAGTGTGAAAAGGAATAAAGTGATGGAAATGAGATAAAATACAAACCTTTAGAACTTTGCCTTCTCTGACTGACTCTACTCTTCCTTCCCCAGTGATAGTAAGACACTTTCAAATTTATTTTCCAAGTTTTGAAAGCTGCTGTATATCAGGCTCACTGAACTGCTGACTCCTCAGGTTTCTTTAATAGAAAAGGAAACTTTCAAAGACACCCAGCCATCCACAGAGGGTGGGGAAAGAAATCAGAGGTTAGAAAAGCAGTTTAAATAAATCTAAAATAATAGATTTATTTAATAATAAATCTAGATTTATTATAATAATAAATATAATAATAATAATAAATCTTGATTTATTTAATAATAAAATAATAAAACAAGTAAGATAATATTAAGGAAATTGGAAGGAGTGGGAGAAGAATTACTCCAGCTCTTCTCCCTGGAGGAAGCTGGTAGCAGAGTAGAAAGAATTTATGATGGAAAGGTATGTTCACATTTTTAATGAAATGTAAAAGCAGAAAAATAAGTAATAAAAAACAATTAGGCATGTAGAAAACACGACCTGCAAGGAGAAATTAAAAGAGCCAAGATAGCCTAGACAAGGGAAAACTAAAGGAAGATGTGGGAACAGCCAGCAAACATGCAACAAGCTGCAAAAATCAGGAAAAATGTATTTTCTGAGGTGAATTAGCCATGAGTAATGGGCTTAATCTGCAGCTAGGAATAAGTAAGTCAGGAAAAGGCCAAGGAATCATTGGTGAAGACATTAAGAAGACAGCATCCTTGGTGGTGTTCATTTCTCTTTAAGTACTGACTCTCAGCCTAGTGAAGTCTCTGTCAACCTTATTTTCTGTGATTCTCTCAACAAGGACATTAGATGTGTTTATAACACAAAATGTTCCATCTGAATCAGATTTGAGGGACATTCTTTTCTTAAATATTTCTTTCCAAACCTGGTTTGCCTAGGACTACATTTTTCTTCCTAAAACCTCTGAAACCAGCCTCTGTCTAGCTTTGTGGATTTTGCTCTGGAGTGAGCTTGGATGCTGCCCAAAGCTGTGAGGTTTAAATAGCTCCAGTGGACTCTCAAAGCCCTTTCAGCTAATTTTGGTTTCTCTCTTTCCGTATTGAGGCACTCCAGAATAATCAGTGCTGCTGGGGTGATGTTACACCTGGAGAGAGAAGGGAAACTTCCCCACCTTCCCCAGGTTTTAGCATAAAGCTTTTTGGTTTTTTTGAGCAGTTTATTAGGCAGGTTAAAAGCTGCTCAAGGAATATAAAATGTGGTTTTATTCAACAGCCTCAAAACTTCCACCTAGGGCAAGGCTGAGAGGATGGTGCTGTTCCATAGGACCACTGGTAAAAATGTGATATTTCTGTGGTGTATGTTTAGCTGTGGCTCTTGTGTAATATCATTGTGTGTATCATAAAAGAAAGCTTTTGCCCAAATGCACAATTTTATGTCTATTTCAGAACAAGTAGAAATTTTTAATCACTGTGCAATAACCCATTTAAAGCATGACAGGATGGCTGACACATGGAAATATGAGACTTTATTTGAGGATATCAGTTTTTAAATACTTGTTCATTCTGAAAAACAATCTTGGGCTTGGCTGAGGAATTGGAAAAAAGGAACAAATGCTTTCTGTAAATAAAGAAATGCCAGGAAAAAAATATATATCTATAAGGAGACTTACCAATTTCTGGGCACCACCCAAATATTCTGTGTGATTTCACTTTGAAAGGTTCAGGGAACGGGCACAGCCCCAAGGCTGCCAGAGCTCCAGGAGGGTTTGGACAATGCTGCCAGGGATGCACAGGGTGGGATTGGAGTGTGGACTATTCCATGGAGTATTTGATTTCCCTTATCATCAGTATACAATGGAAGCTGCGCTAACAGTGAATATCAAAGAATTTTTTTCTTCCACCAATGTCTTCCTGTTGGGCATAACTCTCAGCCTTTATAAAAACAAAGCAAAAAAACCCCACCTTATAGTTCATGAAGAGTCTCAGAGATCCTTTGGGATCATATTCCTTGCACTGCCACATTCCCAAATTTGCTGGTTGAGCTCTAGAGAACGTCTAAAGCCCAGCAGAGGTTTCTAATGTCTCTAACCCTTCCTGAGCATTTGCTCACATTCAGCTGGGAGCCAAAGGCTGCTGGCTCAAGTAAACTTCCTTCATGGACTCACAGAACATCCCCAGCTGGGTGAGACCCACCAGGATCATGGAATCCAGCCCCTGTCCCTGCACAGACACCCCAACAATCCCACCCTGGGCATCCCTGGCAGCATTGTCCAAACCCTCCTGGAGCTCTGGCAGCCTTGGGGCTGTGCCCATTCCCTGAACCTTTCAAAGTGAAATCACAGAGAATATCTGGGTGGTGCCCAGAAATCAGCCTGATTTGTGTAGCTCAACCATAATTTTATTTCCTGGGGTTTTTTATTACCTTCCATTTATTTCATATTTGACTTGCTGGATGTGCAGCATCTCCCAGATGTGCTCTGAGGCACCTGCAATATTTTGCTGCCTAATGCTTAAAGTGCCACTTGCTCAGAGCAGAAGCCTGCAGTGAATTGTAGCTTTACAGAGGGCTGGGACACACATTATCAATACTCCATTTCTCCCCCCAAAGAGAACTGTTTAATATTAATAAAGTATTTAACCAGATTATCCTTTGGTTTTATTTAAAAAGGGACATTTCCCCTGATAACAAAGTTCATTCCTGTTGCTTCCCCAGGCTGAGCCAAGAGTATGTTTTACAAAGAGCCATTCCAAAACACTTGAGCTAAATTTAGCCTTGTAAATTAAATATGTCCATCTCCTGAATTAAAGCCACAGAATCTTTTGTGTCTGTGCTAAATCTGTGTCCTGCTCTCCAAATCCAGCTGAAGGGCCAGTGGGACACTGCTCCCAGTGCTGACTGCTCCATGCCTGGCAAGGCTGGGGACAGTCCTTGAGGACATCAGACACATCCAGGGCCAGAGGGCTGAACGCTACAGACAACCCCATTCAGTGAGGATCAGCGTCTCCTGTCTCCTTTTTTTGTGGATTAAATAGTAATGAATGCCACCTAATGTATTTATTAACGCTTTAAATTCTTTAAAATTCTCTCCTTTATTTCTAACTCGTTTATTCTTGAGCATCCTTCATGCAGCAGGAGCAAGGCTTTCTCTGTCTGTTAGGATTAGCTCTCAGGGAAGTGCTGGAGGTGGCAGAAATTTTGGACTCACATTCATGACATCTGAACAAATCCTTGAAAGTTAACAGGGGAAGAAGGTATGTGGCTTCCTCTCTACCTGTCTCTCTACCCTAAAAATAAAAATTAAAATTAAAATTCCAATAGCATTTATAACCACTCTTGGAGATAAATAAAATACTTTTTTTGTCTTCACATGATGGCTCTTTTATTGAGACACATGTTACGTGCAGCTACAATTCCTGGCAGAAACAGAGGGATTCAAACAAAAGCCTTTTTTTTCCCATTTATTGTGTTTGCTGCAAACACAGACTTCTGTGGTGCTAATTAGTATTTACATCAATGAAAATCAAATTGGATTCTAAGATCATATCAGTCAATGAAGATTTATTTAACTTGAGGAGTTCTGGCTTGGTACCAGAAGGCATTAATCATTTATGATTCCTCATGGGTTGAAAGATGTGCCTCCCACTGCTGCATTGCAGCATGGACAACCAGAATTGATTCACACTCAGAATAAATACACATAGTTGGCTTTATTTAGCAAACTGGTTCTGATTTCTGACCCTTTTTTACAACAGACCAACACATTTTTCTCTGTTAATTGAGAGCTAAGTGACATCCTCAGAATGACAGTGACAATATTCCATAGCTTTCAATGCCCTCCTAGAACCAGAATATTTTCCAGAGGGCACTAATAGGTATCTGATGGAATTTTTTACCTGTCAAAATGTTCTTTTCCTCTTCTCCTCCATGTTTGGGTTTTTTTGACAATTCATTTATGACAAGTAATTTTCTTTGACACAGAATTATCCAACCACCACACCAAGGCAGGAAAAGGAATTGTCTTGGTGTCTCCACCAGACTCTGCAGCTGAGGAAATGGAAACTCATTTCCTGCTGAATGTTCAGAGCAGAAGGAAAATGATACAGAGAGAAAACATGAAGTGAAGGCAGAGCAACACCTGAGCAATAGCTCCTGTGTGTAATTGTCCATTTTACATTCATAAGAATGTTGTATTTTTTTCTCTCTCTCTCTCCTGCTGCCTTTTAAGAGTTTTCTGATGCTAATCCTAAAACCTTTCTCATCTTTTATTGATCATCTCACAGCCATAGCTTTTCTGATTAGGCACCCAAAATCCTGCTATAAACCCAGCACATTCCAGTAAAAACGCACATATATTTCATGGCCTTCCCTGGCACACACTCCCCTGATCCATCACTGAACATTGTGCAAGGGTTTTGCTTTCAGAGCTTTTTGACCCCTTATAAGAGCTGCAATAACATCAGTAACTTCAAAATCAAACAAGATTTCATATAATTATAAAATAAATCATAGGATGGTTAGGATTGGAAGGGACTTAAAGTCCATGCAGTGCCTTGGGCAGGGGCACTTTCCATTATCCCAGGTTGCTCCAAGCCCTGTCCAGCCTGGCCTTGGTCACTGCCAGGGATCCAGGGGCAGCCACAGCTTCTCTGGGCACCCTGTGCCAGGGCCTCACCACTCACAGGGTACAATGCCTTCCCAAAATCCCATCTGACCCTGCTCTCTGGCAATGGGAAGCCATTCCTTGTGCCCTGTCACTCCATCCCTTGGAAATTGTCTGTCTCCATGTTTCCTGTTGGCTCTTTCAAGCCACAATTTGGTCACCCCAGAGCTCCTCCTCTCCAGGCTGCACAATCCCAGCTCTCCCAGCCTTCCCTCCCAGCAGAGCTGCTCCATCCCTCTGCCCATCCTGGTGCCTCCCCTGGGCTCTCTGCAGCAGCTCCAGCTCCTCCCTGTGCTGGGGCAGCTCTGCAGGTGGGGTCTCACCTGAGCTCAGGGGCACAGGGGCACGATCCCATCCCAAATCCCATCTTTTCTCTTTCCTTACTGATCCTTGTAGTGAATATTGGCGTTTCCCACCCAACATTCCCATCCACACATCCTCCAAATAGCACTTGGAGCAGTGTTGGAATCAGTTGGGGGGAAAATTTGCCAGGGATTGCACAGCCACAGAGAAACCTCCCTCTGAACAGCAGGGTGAATTCTGCCATCACTGGTGGTCCTATCCAAGTGAAACCCTTCCTTCTCTAGCTGCCAGCTTGATGACACTGCAATCATTGTGGCAAACAAAGAGTGAAAAACCCAATTTTGAGCTGCCTGCACTGAACAGAGAGGGGCAGGAGCCAGAGAAGTCCTTTGGATCCACAGCTGAAAATAAGGCACAGCTTGGCACTGAGTGATCCCCAAACCTTGGATGGCAGGACACACAATCCTGCTGGGAACTCTTAGGGCAACAAGCAGAAGCTCCTCTTGTGCCTGATGGAGTTACGCCATCCCATCCACTTGTCTTGTGACACTCACACTGCTCAAACAGAAAATACCTGCCTAAAATTTCTAAAAACCATATGATTAAAATAAAATCTCCTTTCTATTTCTCACTGTAAACTTCTGGTTTTTATAAGAATCATCCCTGAATGCTCTCTTTCAAATCTTGTAACTCCCCAGCTCTGATTTGTGCCACTCACAGCTCTTTACACCTTCTCCCAGTTTTTCTCTACCTGTTTGGAATTTTAATAGGAAGTTCTATTAGAAGATCATAACTTAATGAACCTGGAGGTTAAAGGATATTGGTGTGCTGCCTCAAAAGCAGAATTTTAATGAAATTATGTTGCACCATTGGGATTGGCATCCTCTGCAGACTTGCTATTTAAATTAGCAGGAGTATTTTGAGGGTTCACTGCAAAGGTTTAATTCACTGGGCCTATGAATACACAATTTTCCAAAGGCTTAAAATTCCTTAATTTGTGCTTATCAAGGCTTTAGATTAAGGAAGGTTGGTAATTGTATTTGCTGGAGTTCCTGTTAATGCTTCCACCTGAAATAACTGGTGTAGAGGAGATGCCATGTGGATGAAATCCACATTCTCCTTATTATTAGAGCCTTTGGCTGGTTATTATGTACACAGCTTAATAAATACACACAATGGGACTGGTCTGGCTGAGTCACTTGGCCAGGCAGAGGGACTGTGCTGATTTGGAGAGCTGTCACAGCTGTTGCTAAGCAAACTGGAATAATCCTGATGTTTCCCCTCCAGCAGCCAGTCACACCAAATCCCAGCAACATCCATTCACCTGGACTGTGAAAAAAAACACAAAACATGCAGGAGACCTCAAATACTTGCTGGAATTCCTGCTGGGATGTGTGGCTGCAGGATAACCAGCTGAATAAGTATATTTAATGTCAAGTTTTGTAGCTCAAATGTTTGGAAATGTTGGCCTGTTGGAGCAAGTCCAGATGAAGGCACTCAGTTGACCCAAGGGCTGGAGCCCCTCTGCTCTGGAGCCAGGCTGGGAG
>JAHXMQ010012336.1:23495045-23530429 GCA_020466415.1 Ammodramus savannarum pratensis | reverse complement strand
CCTACTTTTAAAATATTAAATAATGGCAGTGGAAGCACCAGCTTTAAATATAGTGTGTAAAATTCATTCTCATTTCAGATTAGGCTGAAGTCACAGCCTCACTGGCTTGAGGGGACATACCTGGACAATGTAATGATGAAAAGGGTGCACAGAAAAGATGCAAATGTAAAATATTAATGCTCAGATTAATATGTTGACAATGTGTGGAATCTTTCTGTGATTTCTGAGGCTCACCTCAGAGAATCATTCATTCCATGACAATGATTAGCCACAATTGGTTGTTTGTAGTACAGATTTCACCTCTCCCAAGAGAAAGAACTCAGGTTTAATGATTTGGGATTTCTACAATTTCAGTGCTCTCTGACAGCTCTTTTCAAGTCCACAGTTCAAATCCCTTCCCAGTCATGTCCATTGGCTTTCCCACACTGCTTCTACAAGGAAAACTCCTGCTCATTCGTTGTCTGTTTAATCTTTGTTGCAAGAGCTTTTTCCAGCCTTATGTTGATGCCTCACCCCTCTAATTCAGCATGACTTTGCACGATTTCCCAAATAAAACTGAGGTAGGGAATGGAGCCAAAGTGCCTCAGGAGTCCCAGAGGCTGATTCCTCAGGGACCTGATTGGATTTAATTAACTTGTACAATTGACAATGCTTTGAGATCATCTTATGTAAGAATTTGGCTGTGTTCTTTTATGTGAGCACTAAACACCAGACAATGGAATAGGTCTGGAATTCTCTCTTACCCAGCTATTAACAGGCAGAGGAAGGAAAGGGACAATTAATTTGCATTTTCTCTATTTAGGTCTTGGTAGTTCTCTCTTGTCTCCCAGGAAGGGCAATTTTCTAATCACTACCCTACAGCTGCCTTGGCATTTTTATTTTTATATTTAGAAATAAAAGGTCAAACCTTCCAACCACCAGTTGGTTTAACACCGTGGAGGGCAAGGTGAATACCTTCCTAAATTAGCTCAGCACAAAGGAAGCTGCTGTTCAGCAGTTATTTCCCACTGGCAGATATTAGTATTCCTCAGGGAAATATGTACAGCATGAAGGAGTGTGTGTGTGGATTAAAAGCATTTAATCCACCCAAATTGAAAAAAATAAGACTCAAACTTATGGAAAAGACAAGCTGTATTAAAAAAAAAAAAAAAAAAAAAAAAAAAAAAAAAAAAAAAAAAAAAAAAAAAAAAAAAAAAAAAAAAAAAAAAAAAAAAAAAAAAAAAAAAAAAAGAACAAACAAAAAATGTTAATTAAGACCTTGGAAATTTATTTTTGTCTGGGAGGAAAGCAAGCTTATTCACACAATAATTATTATTCTTGTTGCATCCACCAGAGAAGTCTCCATTAAAATCAAAATTCAAGTTCTCATCAGTGGAAGAACACTGAATATGACACTTCTCAAAGGAGTTACTCTAAAAAAGGAAGAAGCTGATGTGGTGGAGAAGTGGATATAAAAGTGAGAGTCTTCCAAGATTTTAAAGATGAAAAAATTATGGAAAATTATAATGATTTCCTATGGGGACTGCAGAATGCACAAGGCTGTATCCATGCTGGTTTGGAGATATTAAATAAATATAGTACATCTGCTCCAGAGCATCAGGATAATCTGTCACAGTGGGAAGCTCCAGGATGATTATGTACATTTAGCTCTTCTTCTGCACATTCCAATTCCTCCCCTTCATTATCCTGCACACCAGAAAATCTGCCATTAGCAAATGAGCAAAATCAATACTTTACTCAATCCATCAGTCCTGGTGGTACAGTGAAGGACTCTAGGAATGCAGAGTGATATCCCAGGATCACTGAGGTTGGGAAAGCCCTCCCAGACCATGGAGTCAAATCCCCACCTTGTCACCAGCCCAGAGCTCTGAGTGCCACATCCAGGTGTTCCTGGGACACCTCCAGGGATGGGGACTCCAACACCGCCCTGGGCAGCCCTGCCAATAGTGAACAACCCTTTCTGTCAGAACCCAGGACGTTGCTCTGGCTGCCCTGGAGGACTCAAGACCCTGACAGGGGGCTCAGAGACATTGGCATAGAGTCAAAAACACCTGTGCCTTTGATTTTAGCCATGGAAACAAGGACCAACTTTGTGTGAAGATTTACAAGCCACTAGAGTTTGAGTAGGATGATAGTTATTTTATCACAGGGTGAAAAAGTAGAATTTTGGGGGATTTAGAATGGGAATTCAAGTGGCAAAATGGAGGAATCTGGGCATGTCCTTTCTTCTTCTTCTTCCTCTTCTTGTCCTCCATCTTCTGTCATGATGGTGACACTTCTGGATTGGATTAGGGTAGAGACAGACTGTCTAACATAGGTGATAGGTATTGGGAAATTATTGTAAATAAAGTACACATAGTTCTTAGTATAAAAAGCTAACACCACTCCAAGGGCAGTCACTGTGCCACAACCCGACCTGCTGGACAGATCTCAGCAGGTCAGAAAGATAATGTATTAGATAAAAGAAAATAAACAACCTTGAAAAGCAGAACCAACAAATCTCAACTTCTTCCTTCAGCGCAGGTCAGGGAAAAAAGACTTTTTAATACCTTGGGAGCCATTTCAACAACTCAGAACCCAAGACCTTTCCATCAAGAAATTCTGCCTGGTGTCCAACCTGAACCTCCCCTGGTGTAACCGGAGGCCACTTCCTCTTGTCCTGTTGAGAGAAATGGGAAGAATTCTCATTTTACTGTTTCCCATGGCCTGTTGCAAGATGGCTGAATATTTGAGGGGTTTAAGAGCTGTGTTTGTTCCCAAAAAATTCAGCTACCTATGAGTTCATCCAAGTTTGCTGGAGGAAATTCTTTTTCCAATGTTGGAATCATGCACTGGCAGTGCATGAGGGAGGAGTTACACCGGGCATGCTTAGCAAACATAAAATAAAAGGCAAATGATTACCAGGTTTTATGGAAATCTGCTGTGGTTCTGTGCTGTCGTATTGTTTATGATGCTTTCATCTGACACAGATCCCCTATTGTCCATATGGGAATCATTAGAAAGAATTGCTGCTCCTCCATTTGCTTCAGAGGAGTTATGTATTGCCTGTGCACGTAAGGAATCAGCTCATGGAGGAAAAGGAGAAGAGAGGGAGAGAGAAACACTTCCCAAGAAACAAACTCCTATATTTTTTATTTTTTTTTTTTGGGGGGGGGGGCTGTGCACTAAGTGAAATAAAAGAAGAAAAGGAAAAGGAAGGAAAAAAGACCCATAAATATTTCCCTCACTTACATAGCACACTAAAATCAAGGATTTCAAAACTTCCATTATCACAGGCAGAAGCTTATTATTAATGTGTTTTTCTTTTTCAGAGCTTCTTCCCTGAAATAGAATTCCAAGCCCATGCTGCGACTGTGCAATATTGTTCACTGCAAGCAACTATTTTGTTCTGCCTCAGAGGCAATACATTTTTACATTTAATTTTGCTGTGGGTATATACAACACTTGTTTATGTCCTTAAAATGTCTTTTAAAGAGATTTATTTCAATGCTTCTCTGGCAAATCCAGCTATGAAGGTTTAATTCTCTGCCTCACTCAGCGAGGCAGCTCTGATATTTCATTTTGGTGGCTCATCTGTCTGCAAGGTAACACTGGACATATGTAATCATATACGTGGAGATAGATGCATGGATTTGTTTCATGTTCTCAGTGGAGCTTTAATTACAGAGTTTTACTCCAAGTTTTATTACCAGCTTCACGTCTCTGTTTAGCCTCAAGTGCTGCTACTGAATTTCCATCTACAGTAAATTACTTTCATGTAAATAAATGCTGTTTCTCTGAGAAAAACACCAGTAAATGGCACATGAAAGATTTTCATTTGACCTGGTGCTACTCCTTTGGGAATGAGCATAACTTGAAATTTAACATGGGTGTGTGGGTGTGATTTCTGTCTGTCTGTGCTCCTCTACTCCCATTTAATATGGATGGGATGGAAGCAGGAGCAGAGTTTATTCCAATGCTCACTGTGAAAAACTGAAGAAGACAAGCCTGCACTCATTTATCACTTTACATCATGAATGTTGTTTATTATAACATTTAAAAAAATTCAGGGGGGAAAATGCCAATGTCACGAGTATTTCTCAGTATTGTTCTGCTTGTTGCTCCAGCCTTTCAAACCTTGGTTCATTGGCTTCATATCTTGGCATTTTATACATGTAACAGGGGAAATTTTCCTGTCACCTTCTCAGGAAATCATTGTCCTTTCCAAAAGCTCAATCACACTTTATTCCAAACACTGTGCGACTGAAACCAAGTCATCACCTTCAAGCAGAAAGTTGTGTGTTAATGGCCCTGTTTATTTAAGCATAGGAAAATATTTGCTTTAATCAGCAGTCTAATTAAACCTGATTGTTTTAATCTATGTATAATCTGTGCTGTTGCTTCATAGTCAGGCAAAGAGCATGAAAAAATTGATATAAAATATTGTCAAGCACTAATGCAAATGTCTGCTGGATATTCCTTGTCTTTCGGGGTGAATGGATAGGAAAAAGGACTTCCAGAAATTTAATGAGACTTGAAGGTGGGACACAAAAACCAGAAAACTTTTGTGCTGATTAACAGCAAAAAATGTTCTTCCTTCAGTGGGTTTCCATTTCGGACAGAGACCATCTGCTGGTGAAACTCTCAATAAAGGCAAGTTTTGCTTGGATAGTTCCATTATCAAAGATAAACCCCTGTAGCTGAAACTGCACATTTTAATTTTCCATTACTAGATTGCATCTCCAGATACTGTCAGATCCAAGCAACTGCCATTGAATAAAACTAATAAATACAATTCCAACAAAAATTGAGATAATCCTCATTGCTGCCTTAAACCTACATTTATGCTGATATGGCCAGGCACTTGTTTTCTTTGTCTTTTTCTAAGCAAGCACATTTCTCTAATTCTATAGATATTGCAACCTGCAAACTGGAATTACTTTTCTATCAAAACTGTTCCCCATCAGTGGATAAAATATATTTGCCTCAGAGAAGTGCAACTTTCAGCCCACACCAAACCTTGAGCTGAATTGTGCCATTAGAAACTGATTTGAAATGGTTCTCCATGAGTAATTGTTATTTTAGGAGCTGTCGATACAACTTGTTTTCAAATTCAATTTTTTTACACTCTCCTAAATGCTTGTTAATTCATAAAACTGCTATAAAAGATTGCTGTTCTTTTTGTCAAAGGAACAAATTATTATTACTAAACATCCCATAATTGAATTATGTCCAAATTTTAAATAAAATTTCTCTTTTCTTGGAGAAAAATAAGAAAGAAGGAAACATTCTGTATCTGTGTAGAATTGGTCTCTGAAACCCAACACTTGGCCCTTTATATTTCACCTGTTAAATTTCTGATTCCTGTTTATGCAATTGGGACGTTGGAGCTCAACAGAATTTACAGATTACATAAAATAAATGAGAGGTAAGGGTAACCATGGGTAAGGATTGCAGCAGGGATTGCTGAGAGGGAATATTAGGATCATTTAGCTGCAGATGAGATTCATTGTAAGAAAAAGGAAAATAAAACACATTGAGAGAAAGAGTTTAACTTCCAAATGAGGGACTGAAATCTTCATATCAGTATTCTGGAATGAGTTCTTAGGTTATGCTGGGTAATTCCAAGAAAAGTATCAGTGGATACTTCCAAGAAAAGGCTCAGTGCTCAGTCACTGTCAGAAAAAAATAGTTGAAATATTAAGAATAACTTGTAGAGGAGTGAGGATCAAAACATCATAAGGCTGCTTAAAAAAAAAAAAAATTCAAGAGGAACCCAGATCCTTGGGAATGCTGTGCCTGGAGTTCTGATCTCTTCTCCAAGACATCCCAGGAAGTTCTCTGGATACAGAGAGGTATTCACAGAACCACAGGATGGTTTGGGTTGGAAGGAACCTGGAATGGGGTCCCCAAGGAGCCCCAGGAGGGGAAAACAGGAGGAGGAACCCAAATCCCACCTAAAGCCTGGCCCAGGGGCCACCAGGACATCACAGGCTCATCCATCCAACACACAGCTCAGGATACATAGTGGAGTTGAGGCTCCAAAACCAGGGCTCCCAGGGAACAATCTTCTTGTCTGAGTCCCTCCCAGAGCTGTCCTGGCAGATCCATCACTCCCAGGGTCCAGGATCCATTGGGAGCAGCCCTCCAGGTCACCTCTGACCAGATCTAGGGGACTTCAAAGGAAGATAGAAAACAGCAGCTTTAAAGTTAGGCAAAAGTGGCTCTTCATACAGGATTTAATGAATTTACAGACTCTAAAAGAGAAACAGGACAAAGTGACAGAATTAAAACACTGAAAAGCAGAGCTGATGTAGGAAGTCCTAAGCCTACAATGAGTGAAACATTACTGTGGAGTAATGAAGTAATAGTAGATTACTGCTAGTAATGAAGCTATAAGAGGGAAGAATCACTTCCCACTTAATTTATTCTGACATTCCAACCTATCCACCAGTGATTATTGGCAGAGACTTAAGCCAGATCTATCTGTGGGTTTAGTTCAGCTGCACTTTCAGACAGAGTCTTGCAGTGTGAGACTGCATGAGGGGTTTATTTAACACAGCCCTAATCTGGTCTGTGGGGTTGTTTTGCTTCTCTCAGTCACTGTTCCAGCAGGCTCCTCTTCAGCTGCCTTGCACAGCAGTTGGAATTTTGCTTCCCTGCTTTTCAGGCAATCTTCTTGGAATTCAGGCTTTCTGGAACGGCCTTGATGCAAAGGGGCTTTTATTATACTGCATATAGATTATCAGCTTTTGTAGCTGAATTTTCTTATTTGTTTTATCTTCTGATAGCCTTGGAAATTGTGATGCAAATCATGCATGGAATAGTTGAGTAAGAAAGAAAAATAAATCAGAAAATATCCATGTCCCACTCTCTGCTCATTACTCTGTTGGAAGCTGGTGGAAGTGCTGCTCAGTCAACAAATTTACAGTGACAGAAATTGGTAATAATAATTGGTAATAATAACCTGATATGCAGGTTTCAATATTTGCTGATAAAGAAATTAAGCATTTTTGTCTTTCTCTCACATTAAAAATTTCTTTACATTCACTGACTTTCTATGGTAATGAAGTTGATAAAACAGAAAAAAAAAGATTCCTTTGGGAATAAAGAGCCTTAAGTTTTCCTATAGTCAGGTGTACTATTAACTCTGGGAAGGCAGTAATATCTGAATACACATAAAATAAGATCTTGTAAAATCTTGCTGTCCCAGGTTCACTGAAGTCCAGTGGAAATCACTTCAGTCTCTACTTTCATCTTTCTGGATTTCTCCAGACTCAAACCTGCTTTGACATTACCGTGGGCCAAACCTCATAATACAGACTCAAAAAGAGCTGAGTGGGGGATTTGTCCTTTCAGGGGCTTGATCCATGGAATCACAGGTCAAATCCCAAGGTCCTTCATTATCTCAGATCCACTGTTAGCCTGGCCAAACTCCCCCTGACTCTAGGTAAGACTGGAATTAGTATTAATATTTCAAATGGGAATGGAAATTATTGGAACTGAAAAACCATTGGAATATCATCATTCAGCACAGGACATGTGCATCTGCTGATTGAAGCTTTTTCTCCTGGGATTTGATTTTTTATTGGCACCCAGCCCATAGAACAGCTGATGGACACATTCCTGAAATATTTCTGTTGATATAAGAAATTAGATTCTCACCTTTGAAGTGCTTAAACTGATCTTTTCCCAAGGAGCTTGCAGTGAGTCATATCTTCATTAACCTTTTGCCTAATAAGAGACTTCATAAACAAAGCGACATCTCAAAAATCTGTGGATTATTTTAATTAACAACAAAAGTCCACATCACACCTTGGATTCACAAGGCTGAGACAATTCCTCCCACAGAAAAGGACCTTGGTGGCATAAAATAAACTTCTTATTCAAGACTTCCACAACTGTATCCATTTCCTTCCTGATTTAGTCAGCTTTGGGTGCAACAGGCTCGGTTTATGATGTTTAATTGGAGCTTGGAGATAAAAAACATATTGTTTGCTTTCTAATTCCACATTGCATTCAAATTCACAGTGAAGTGAAAAATTTGTTGTGGGAAGACTTGAAAAATGTCTTTGAGATTTTTAATTTCTTTTCAGACAGCTTTGAAGAAGAAAACTTGGGAAAACAAGGTCTTTCTGGAGCACAGGCAACATCATCTTATATAATGATTCAGATTGTAGCTACACCTTTTTGTAGATGAGAAGTACATGTCATGCATAAAAATACACACTTGGGGAGGACTTGAACAGCACTCTGGCAAATAAACTCAGAATGCTGCTTTTCAGCTAGGATATACTAAAAATTATTACTCTCAATTAAATAAGCAAGTAGAATTTATTGCTGTAATTGTCCTTGAAAAGGAGTGTCCTGGTGTAGGATATTAAAAAGTGTAGAAGCACTGGCATTAAAATCAAGCACTCCATGGAGCTGATGATCCCCGGGGGTCCCTTCCAGCTCAGGATATTCTGTGATCCACCACACTTCTCTCTGAAAGGGAGAAATGGCTCTGTTAGGGACACAAATATGGCAATTGCACTAAGAATTAAGACTTTATTTTCAAAAGATAATAGTCTTCCTGAAATTTAGGCTTAATGTTTGTCAAAGCAATTTTAGCTTAAGGTTTGAGAGAGGAAATCTGGGAAGTTGTGCCATTTGGGGACAAAAACCGCCAGAATAGAAGAGTTGCGTAGGTAAGTGAAGCAAAATATAACCATGGGAACTGCTGATTTTGTTCTCTTCAAGAATCTTGTGGGGTTTTTTTTAAACCAGGAATTCATGAACTTTTTAAACTTGGCCTTTTTTGGCTTTTGGTAGGGGAGTTTAGAAGTATATGAGTCCAGATGAAGAGTGGGGAGAACACTGGCAAACAACCCGCATGCCCAAGTCATGTGGACATAAACCCCACATCCATCAGCCTGGAAATTCCTTCCTTCTCAAGGCTAATAATGACTTCAGCTAGTGAGAGAATCCTATTTATAGCAGTGCTGCACCCTCAATTCTTCCTTTAGAGCACTAATGAGGCATTTCAGCACTGCTGAAGGGAAGAGATTTTAATTCTTCACGTTAAGCCCATGGCTGGGCTCCTGAGCTGCAGTTCCAAGTGTCTGGTGGATCATTTGCTAGCTGTCAGCAGCAGAGACTGTCTATTCTCTGGATCAAACCAGCAGAATATCCCAGCCCTTTAATTGGGGCTCTGAAAAAAATAAAACTTGGAGGGTCATAAACTTTTATAGAGTAACGCAGCAAAACAGGGTAAATGATATGCACATCTGCCCAAAACTGGGACAGGCTCTAATCTTTTCCTTCACCACATAAAAGGTTCATTTTCTGCTGCAGATTTAAGGAATTACTGTAGGAAACCCCAGGAGCTGTTTTGAGCCTTGGAAAATATTGGGTTTATAGCTGTAAAAGTACTGGTAGGGAAGTGATCATTGGAATCACAGAGTCATGGAATAATTTGGGTTGGAAGGGACCTTAAAGCCCATCCAGTGCCACCCCTGCCATGGGCAGGGACACCTTCCACTATCCCAGGTTGCTCCCAGCCCCATCCAACCTGGCCTTGGGCACTGCCAGGGATCCAGGGGCAGCCACAGCTTCTCTGGGCACCCTGTGCCAGGGCTTCATGACCACCTTCAAAAATATTTGAGTTCCAAACCTATTCTGGTGGAGGACTATGGCAAATTAATTCTCCTCAGCTTGCTTTTATTCCCTTTTCCATCTACCAGAGATCCAGCTGGGATGGACCCTCATCAGAAGTGTGGGAAGGAAAGGAGAGCTGGGATGTCTTGAGCAGAGTAGACAAATTGAAAACTGAATAGCTGAAAATTTCCTTTTGAAAATTTGTCTTGTCAAAACTGAAAGCAAGAATTGTTTTTTTCCCCCAGTTTGTTTAGAATCTTCCAGTGTTTGCTGAAATGGATCCTTTGGAAGCCATGGTTTGTGACATCCAAGAGGTGGAGGATTTTCCACCTTCACTGGGCAGATTCCTCAGGTCTCTGCCTTCAAGCGGAGATCCAGGGCAGAAATCAGCCTCTGCTCTGACCTGGGGAAAGTCCCCTCTGAAATCCAACAAACGCAAAATTTTGTGGATTTTTTTTTTTTTTTTTTGGTTGGTTGGTTGGTTGGTTGGTTGGTTTTGTTTTGGTTAGTTTTTCTTCTTTTTGGGCTAGGGATGGTGGTGGTTGGGTTCTTTGTTTATTTGGTTAGACTTTATTTGTTTTCTTTGGAAAATTCTGTATAAAGTCTTAATACGACCTTTCCATAGAATCATGGAATCATTAAGGTTGGAAAAGACATCCAAGATCATCAAGTCCAACCTTCCACTGAACCTTACCATGCCACTAAACCACACCATGGAGTTCCACCTCCAGTCATTTCTTGGACACTTCCAGGGATGGAGACTCCACCACTGCCTGTGTCGGGGCATGATGACCCTTTCCATGAAGAAATTTTTCCTAAAAGCTTCAAATCCTGTCCCTTAGTAATATCCCATCCTAATACCAAACAAACTAATTTCCCCACATGAACATTTAACAAAGATTTTTATGCTTCATTCCTGCCTGGTTTTTCTTTTGATTTTTAACCTTTAATTATCTTGAAGGTGAAGGAATGATTTCCCACTTAAAAACATCAGGACACTTTACCTAGGGGAATAAACTGACCTATGCAAAGAACATCTTGTTCTATTAAATAAGATTCTAATGGTTTTGTTAATAACTATTTTAGAATAATTAGTATCCTACAGGGTTATCATGTTTGACAGAAAAGGTAGGAAACTGTATTGCTTTACAAGTATTTCCTTCTAAATTTTTAGGCTAAACAGTCACCTTATTGTTAAAACCATTCATGTTTCACAAATTTTTTCTAGCAGGTTGTTATTATTGGACCAGTGTTTTTATTTTATATACCATTTTTTACTAATGACAGCATATATGAGGCCGTTGTTACCTCAGAAAATTCCTGTGTTAAATCATTACCACTAGAATCTTTAGATATTCCTCTATTTAATCACATTTTTTTATTCAGATATGCATTCAGTTAAAGCTTTCTCCACAGCTGGAGAAAGTTATTTCACACTTCTCCAAGCAGTTTATCAAATATTCCACTTGCCAAGTTGCCTATTAATTTAGTCATCACCACTTGTCACCAGATTTGGATAAATGAGCATTTTCAATAAACTTAAGGCAGCTCTGAAAGCAGATGTTAATTTTGTATTCATGCTGCTTTGAAAATAAGAGTCAAAATACTCAGATAATAAAACCATCAAAACAAGAAAAAAATGTGTTCAGTTGTTCTCTTTTAAGAAAGGCACAATTATTATTATTTAGCTTTCTTTCAGGGGTTTATTGATACCTCATATACAACCTTGCACTCCAAATGTGCCAAAGCTGTTTGATCCTGATTGCCCACCAAGGCATACCTTCTGAGAATTAACAGGCAATTAAACAATTAGACAGAAGTTAATAATGAAGAACTAGGCATATCTTTTGAAGTGATAGAATTGAAACATTCTAGTTGTGGTTTATTGTTTGTGATGGAGTTTTGTCAGTCTGTGCTCCTCTTTCCATGCACCTTTCTCAAGGGAGTCCCCTGTACCTGTCCCATCAGGGTGTGCTCACAATCTCCTGGTTTGTGCAGGAAGCTTCTGTCTCCTCAGCTGTTCTCTTGCCTCATTCCAGCTTTGTGCCACAACTGGTCTTTTATTAAAAGCACTCCTGTAATTTTTTGGCTTTGAACCAGCTCTGCTCACCTTGCACTCCTGGAGCAGCCCACATGTGCTAATCCTCCTGATTTTCTGTCTCATTATCATCAGCTGAGGTTATTTCTTCCTGCACGGGTGCGTTCACATGACAGATGAGTGTGTCAGTCTGATCTGATCCTTCCAGTCTGGAGACTGGGATGTGGCAGAGACAAATGACTCCTCCATTTCCACTGTCTAGTGGGCACTGGCTGTGCTTACTTTTGCTTTGCCTGGCAAGATTGAGGCTGCCCCATCCCTGGAAGTGTCCAAGGCCAGGTTGGACAGGGCTTGGAGCAACTTGGGAAAGTGGAAGGTGTCCCTGCCCATGGCATGGGATGGAATGACATTAATTTTAAGGTCCCATTCTAGGATTCCATCCAACCCTTGGCAAAATAAGCTCCCCTGCCATACTTGTGGAGCCCCGGGTTTATCTCTGATCTAATAAATAATGCAAGGAAACTACAAATAACAATAATTGTGAGTGTCTCAGCAAAGAGAAATTAAAGAGTGAGCATTCAGCCTTACCTGCGAGAGCACTGCCAGAAAGGAAAGCTCCTTCCATCCACACCAAGTGATGAATAACTGTAGACAATCCACTAAAACTTATTCCCAAGAAGCTCATCCCACCTGTCTGGGCTAAATGTGCTGAAAGGAGGAACTAATTAGTGAATAAGTTGCTTCCACCAAGTTGAGTGGGCATCAATCACATCCTGCAACTGCAGCAACCCAGCACTGGGCATCCCTGCATGGCTGCTGTTTTTTGGGAATGGGACCCCAAGGTGCCCAAGGAGCTGTCAGCCAGCACCAGGTAGAGGCAGTGTGTCATTTGTCTTGTAGGACATGAGAGGATTTTATTTAGTTCCTTTGTTGGGTGTTTTGGTGTTCTTTGTTTAGTTTTTTTGGTTTTTTGTTTGTTTGGTTGGTTGGTTGTCTTTTTTTTCAATGCAGGAAGACAAGCTGGAGTTCCATGATTAATATGGAATCTGTTGCACTTCCAAGTCACCCTGGGTACAAATGTGGATTGGGATCAAAGTGCCTTTGTGTTGAATGAGCCACATCATCCAAGAGAGAGTTTGTGTTGGGTTTGTGCTCTCAAGTGGCTTTGTGCCAGCTGTACAGGGCTGGTGGGATTCGATCTGTCAGGGAATCTGCTGGCTAAAAGTTAATACATCAGCAGTTTTGAACAAATCAGAATCATGGAATCATTGATATTGGAAAAGAACTCCAAGATCAGCCCTGGAATTATTCAAGGCCAGTTTGAATGGGGCTTGGAGCAACCTGGGATAGTGGAAGGTGTCCCTGCCCATGGCAGGGGGTGAAATGAGGTGACCTCTAAGATCCCATCCAACCCAACCCATCCTGTGATATTAAAGCTGCCCTGCTTTGTTTTCCAGCCTCCAAAGAAGAAATGAGCAGGTTACAGAGAGCCATGGTGAGCCATAAATTGGGATCAGACTGGAGAAATGTTTCTCAGCAAGCACAGCAAAGCCTGTGTGTGGGCAGGCAGGGGTTTTGGAGGGAGCGCTTATTTCTCTGCTGCTGAAAGGTTTCTTGCTCTCCATTGTCATGCAAATTCCAGCTCGAGGAGGTGAAATGTTGGAGTTGACACTGGAATACATTTTGTGCACAGTCTCTCCTTTATTTCCAGACCTCTGTCAGTGCCTGCTCACTCCAGCACTGCTTTGCAGTCACAAAAGAATTAAATCCTGTCAGCAGCTCCTCCAGGCAGCAGAGCCAGCACTTGCAGCTGAACAAAACATCTGCATTTTCTTCCAATTACCCATTTTGGGGTTGTATTTCCTGCAGTCCTACTTGTGCATAGATGGCTTAAGGGCAAACCTTTTTTACCAACCCACAATAAACTGTTCACCTGAAGTAAAAAAATCCCCACACCTGTCCCTGCAGAAGACTCTTGGTTTCACAAGAAGTGTGGACCAAAGTGAGCTCCTGGGGAATTTGCTCACAATGTGAGTTTAATTCTGAACATTCAGCTCCCTTTTTTTCACACTGAAGTGCTTCCATGGGTTTCAGGCTATTTCTTTTTAAGCATTTAAATAAATAGTTTATCGTGGAGTGACACAAGACAGCATCCTTCTTAACAGCCTTTTAAAGATATTCAGTGGCTTTGTTTTATTCAACTTAGGCAAAAGCACAAAGCTTTAAAGGCATTTTAAACTGTTACATTATAAATGTTCTTTGTAGCAAAAGAAAAAACCCAAAACTTAGGGATTTCTAAAGATTTATGGGGTCTTTTGTTTTTCTGTTTTTCCTCACTCTTTCAAGCTGCTAAACAAACATCAAAGCATTAAATGAGGAGGCACCATCCAAGTGCATTTTCCTAATATTGGGTGGGAGGTGTGTGAAAGGAAACGAAAAATGAATTTCCAGCTTTGTTACAGAAAAGGTAAGGACAGATATTGGTGATATAGATAACTCCTGCCTGCAGCACCACCGTGGTCCTCTCCAGACATGGAAAACTGCTCCTTGCAGAGCCTTTTTGTCTCTTCAGCCATTCTGCTGAGATTGTGGATGGAATTACCTGTGGGGATGTCCCCACTCAGGTGCAAATTACCTCGTTCCAGTGTGGCCAGGAAATTCAACCAGATAATACAATTACTGTGAAGCCAAGCAAGCTTCAGGTCACAGCCCACCAATGGAAAAAGTTTGGAGCAAAGGACACAAAAGGTTGTTGACATGTGAGCTTCAAACTTCTGTGAAGCTCAGTGTGCTTAATTTGACCCAGCTGGAGTCTCTGGGAACATTTTAGGGACACACATGATGGGAAAGGTTGAAAAACTGCTGCCCAGTCTCCATGAAAGATAATTGTCTGCACTGGAGGTGACTCATAACTGCCTTTTTCTCCTTTAAAATAAGAAACCTTTCATAAAATATAAGCAATTTTCTCTCTCACCTGTCTTCCACACATGACAGATGAATTGCTGTGAAAAGTCTTTCAGAGAACCATCTGATCAAGGTTTCCCCTCCACCTTCCATTTGAAAAACTGCTAAGTGTGCAAAAATTCCCGGGAAAGGAAACAATCAAAAAAGTCAGGAGTGATCTGAAGTTGAAAAATCAGTGTAAGAGCATCCACAATTCCCTTATTTTTTGAAATGGAAAGACAAAAGCTTTTGGGTGGGAGATTTTTAGGTCTGCAAATCAACATTTTCTTCAGCTTTTATAGATTTTACCATGGCAGGAGAGTGTTGGTGAATGCCTGCCTGTGACTGCACTCCCAGGAGGAACCTCTCCTTAAAATCCTGAGCTTATCCTACAGAGATTTCCTCTGGTGAGCTCTGCCTAAATGGGGGAAACACAGCTCAGACAATTCCCTGTTTGCCAAGGGATCAGAGGGATGGAGATGGGGATGACTGGGGCTGAAGGATGCTGAGAGCAGCCTGACTCATCCATCCCAAATTCAACATTCTGGGGAAGAGCAATATCTCCTGAGATCCTGACAGAGGAACCAACAGGTGACAGTGCTGACACCCGGTCTAATCCAGCCTGGGGACATCTGGCATCAGTCACTTTGTGCCAATAAAAGCCCAGCCCCACCTTTTAATGGGAGGATCTTCTAACATCCCCCCTCCTGGGAGTGTGTGGAGATTCCTCCCTGGAGTGGGGACCCCCTCAAAGTCACTCCTTGAAAGAGATTCAGTCACTGGGATAGGTGAGTGACATCAATCTCTACTTAATTACTGTTTTTCTTGCTTTAATATCATTGCTTCAATAAATAGTGCACCACATCAGTTATAGCTGCCTGTACTATGTATTAAATAATTCTGATTAAGATCTTCCAGTTCAAGCATTCCCATTATCACTATTATTCTAATTGCAGGGATGCAACTCAGGAAGGGCAAGGAAAGGGGAAGAGGATGGGGTTTTTATCCTCTTATTTGAGAACTTCAGCCTATGCTTCTAAGGTAGGATTTATTTTACACTCTTCACCTAATAAACATTTATTGGAGAAATAATTTTCCCTTTGTGGGCCCTTTTGGAAAAAGCCTTCTGAACATTGAAATAATTGGAAATCTTGGCTGTTTGGTACTCTCCAAGGCCCCGTGTTTTGCTGACACAGAGATGTCTCTCTGGCTCCTGGGACAAATAAAAACTGTGCCCCAATTCAGGGGTTCCCTTTTCCTAATCTTAAAACTCTGGAGAAATGAACACCACTAACTGTGAGTTTTCTGAGCCAACTGGGAGCTGGTTAACACTAACCAGTTTGCACTGGTTAACAACAACTCAGCATTCCCTTTTCACCCTGAATTTCCTGAAGGAACTGAAAATGTAGATCAGGCAAAATTCTTGATGTGTGTGTTTCTGATTGCTTGTGTAGGAAAGGCTGGTCAGACATGGGAAAGGGCCACACCACCACTCCTGGAAGTGTTCAAAAAATGTGGATGTGCTACTAGTGGGCATGGTTTGTTGCTGGGTTAATGGTGGGACTCAATGATCTTGGAGGCCTTTTTCAACCTTAATGGCTCCCTGATTCTATATGTGTGCTGTAGTTTTAATTAGACATTTTAAATAGACTGCTATGATGGGATTTTTATTCATTTATTATTCCTTAATTACTTAGCTAGTCCATTATAATTGAAATATGTGTTCTGTGGCCTCGTATGAAAAGAGATTGAAAGCTAAACATAGGAGCTTCTCAGTGGATGCATTAATTGGGAAGTCAGATAATCAATAAAGGGAAAAACTAAATTAAGGACAGTTTAAAATACTCATGGCAAAGACACTCAATCAAGGAAATTGAGGGATTTCTCCAGCAGAACCTGGGCCCTGTCCCCTCCATCTCTGGGGATGAGTGTGCTGATGTCCATCCCTGTACTGGTGGCTGGGGATGCACAACCTCACTCACAAAATCCAGGGGTGGGTGACCTCCATCCCTGGAAGCCAGGGAGAAAATGATGGGCTCCATATTCCTGCTAAATCAGGGGCACAGAGGGGTTGTTCTGGATTCCTGGCATGGCTTTTAAAAGGGGGCCTATTACTACAATATTTTAGATTAAAACCTGTAATCATGATTCTCTAACAGAGGACTGATGACCTGAAGCAAAGCTTTTTGTGTTTCCTGCTTTGTTAGAAAGCAGCAGGGTTTGAAATGTACAGGTTTTGCTGCCCTGCAAATGAATGAAAGGGTAGGAAAGTCCAAATAATTATCAATAATATTAAATAATCATCCTTTTACCATCATACAATCATTTAGATTGGAAAAGACCTCCAAGACCAACAAGTCTGACCTCTTGCTTCCCTCAGGCCCCATGGATTCAGGACCCAAAAATTGTTTAGTGGGTTTTAATGTCCCTTCCAACCCCAACCATTCTGGAATTCCACAATTCTTATGGAGGGAACTCAGAAGGACTTTTATCAAAGGGAGGAGAAGCCAAACTAATGAGTTTTAACATGAAACAAGAGTATTTGTTGCCAACTGCTGTTTTAACCTCCTCCATCCCACCCTACCTTTAACTCACTGCTGCCACATAATTTGGAATAGGAATTTCAAACTGCATGTTTGTAGAGGATCACATATATTCCCAAAAAATTAAATATCCCTCTTAGTGGCCTTGGAGTTAATGTAGAAACATGGGTGGAAAAAAGGCTTTAATTCATACATTACATGGGATATTGAGCAACTTTAAATAACCTTCTCTTCCAAGGCTTCATCTCTGGTCAGTGCAGAGATTAACCCAGAAAAGAAACTAAGTTCCAGCAATCAAGAGAGTGATGAGCCTGATTAATCCTCTCCATTACTGCAGAGGGAAGAAAGGGAGATAAGACTCATCAGAAAATGTTGGCCTTCAGGAACTCTTCCTTTGCATATTTGCATGCATAAATTAAATTAACTCAGGCAGCTGCATGAGCCCCAAAGTTTCAATTATTAAAATGATGACTATGTAAAAAAAGGTACAAGAAATTGCAAGGATTGCTGTACAAAATATTAATTTTTTAGGTTAAATGCAGGTTATGGGGCTCATCCCTGATTTTGCCATGTGTTTTGGCCATAGAAGAGCTCCCAGTAATCATTACAAACTAATATAATGGAGGTTTCTACTCAAAATTATAAAATTAGAATTACTTTAGAAAAAAGGCAGTAGGTGAACACTGTACAGATCACTGAAGTGACTGAATCTGACCCTAATTAGTCATTATTGATTATTCTTATACTTTAATTTGTGGGCATTTCTGCAGAACTGAAACATATCAATTAACAGATACATAAAATAGTTTAGATGGCTTTGAAATCCCAGCATTAAAAATTGATCCCAGGAGAAAAGAAAGTGTCAGAGCTCTCTCAAAATACGAAATAAATAGTTCTTTTTTACAGCTTAATCTTTGCTGGCAGAATGTATCTTCTTGATGTTATTTCTATATAAAAGAACAACATGCACCCTCTTTGGTAGCAAGAAAGTTCCATGGAGGCACACAGAGTGTTTTACAGTTTAGTTACAATAAACTTTGTGGCATTTAATGGAACTGGTGGACATTCTCTTGGCAGAATTTAAAATTCATGAGGGGAAACAATGTCAGAATCAGAAAGGACCGTGCAGAGGCAAATTCACAGCATTTCTGTAGAGAAAAGTGGAAAAAGAAAAAGAGAAACCATCAGAAGCCTGGATTAATGCACGTGCAGCAGCACAGCTTCCTAAATCCTGTGTGACGGCTCGAACATGACAACATGGAACAGCTTCACAGGACATGGCCAAGGAGATAAATTTGGCAGCAGCAGGTGTTCATTTCCCCCAGGAAACTCCTAAAAGTGCTTAAAACCAGTGGGTTATCTACTTAACCTTGTTCTCAAGGACAGAGCAGAGAGGGAAGTCGGCGCTTGCCGTGGAATTCTTGGGGAATGTTACATAAAAAAGTAAAGACACTGCTCATTATAACTCACTGCTCCTTTCAAAACTGCCAGAGATCAGCCAGGCCAAGAGCTCTGCAGGATTTAAAAATCAATTGGATCATTACAGTGATCCATGAGTCCTCATAGCAAAGACTAAACAAAGAGTATTTCCTCTCCCTCAATAAATAAACAAAACACCCGTCTTGGAAAGGAAAATAAAGGATCAACCTTCAGGGCATAAGCAGCCTCTAACTCATGGGGTTTGGGGAGGAATGCTCAGGGCCCATTCCAAGAGAATTTGTTCCCTCCTGCTTGGAAGAGCTGGACAATTCTGCCCCAGCACTTTGCGCTGGGACAGAAGTCAGGGCATTAAATAAAAGACTTTAATTCTCTGTAAAAGCGGGATTCTCCTTAACTGCAGTAATTCTGTCTGATGGGGATGGCACTTGTCACACACAGCACAGGGACAGAAGCTCAGTCCCTGAGAGGTAACTGGCACAGGGTAAGAGTTAAAGTTAGTTAAAAGGTGATGTAAGACAGGAAAAATAAAAGTGAGAAGGCCTTAATTCACAGCATTTCACAGGATTATTTATAAACTCCATCTAACCCCAAGTTAACACTAATCTCAGACTCCCTCAGAGGATTTTGGTGTTGCAGCACCAGGTTTCACACACCCTCCTCTGAGGGAGGTCTGTCAGGCTGGCAGCACCTTCTGACAGCTAAAAATGTCCTGTTTAGCCTTTTTTTCATCAGCAATCAAACCCCTTCAACTCATAAGAAACTAGTTTGGTTAATTTTCTTTAATAAATAGAATAATTTCTGTTTTCATGGTAAGAAAGAGTCAAATTTATTCCTCCATGAACTCCTCTTGGATTTTTGTGTGTGTGTACATGTGCGTGTGGTTTTGTGTTTGTGTGTGTGCAGAAGTAAAAATACAGGACAGACACAACATTTTTGCTTCCCATTTGTGACTATTCCCCTAAAAACATGGGTGACCCCTCAGGTACAGCCAGGAAATCCATAGGATATGTTATTCCTAATAATCTCTTGGCAGCTCCTGAGGTGTGAGAGCATCTCATGCAGTTAAATCTGAATTTAAAAAGGGCCAAATTCCCCCTTTTAGAAGGTGGACTTGCCATTTATGCATGGTGCCATTAAAATTAATTACCTGAGAACCATTCCATAATGTCCACAGGTATGGAAATAATAAAAATTAATTGACTGAAAGTATTCATAAAATATTTGGAGCAAAGGTCATTAATTTGCGCTCACTGAAACAGAGACCTCTATGCTTCAATTACCCAAATATTTCAGCAATAAGATAAATAAGAGGTGCTCCAAAAATAAGTGAGGGCAGTAAAGGTTCTGCAGTTTTGGGGGGTTTGGATCCCAGTTCTAGGAGGGCAGAGCAGGGGCTTGTGGAGTTTGACCCTCTCCTTGAAAGCCATTCCCAAGGGAAAGTGCTTGGACCTTCCTTCTCTTGCATGCAGACAAATCCATGCTAAAGAAAAGGAAAGAAGAAAAGGGAAAAAAAAGCTTTGTTTGCAGGTGGGATTTTCTGAAGGTACATTTCTTGTCACTAAATAATTTACAGCAAAGGAACAATTGGAGATGTCACCTCTTGAGGAAGGAGATTCTGTCCCCATGTGATTCCTCAAGGGTAAAGGAGGCAGCTATCAACCAAAATTATGGAAACAGATTATTTTTTAAAAAACAATTTTGACTTCTTAGTTGAAATCCAATTTAAGAACTAAGGAGGCTGGGATCTAATTTTAGGAGCCAAAATCTGAACCATTTCTTGGTATTGCTGCTGGGGTTTGTTTTTGTTGTAATTAGCAGAATGTACATATTTATATTTCTATATCTATTTAATTATGTGTCTGCTAAGACTGCTTATAATAATGATAATTATGTAATTTCTGCCACATTATCAGGGTGCCCAGAGAAGCTGTGGCTGCTCCTGGATCCCTGGCAGTGTCCCAGGCCAGCTTGGACAGAGATTGGAGCATCCTAGGCTAGTGGAAGGTGTCCCTGCCCATTGCTGGTGGGGAACTGGATGAAATTTCAGTCCCTTTCAACCCAAATCAGTCTGGGATTTTGTAATTGTGAATTAATTTCCCTCCTGTTCCTCAGCAGTCTCCCTGTGTATCTCCCAGAACCCAAAAACAGTTTTGGAGAGGTTAATTATTCCCAATTTCAAATCCAAAGTAGTTAAGCACAGCACTCTGTACTGAACAAATGGAATAAGAACCTTTGCTTTTTAAAAGCACTTTTGTATAGTGCTTTTGTATAGTGAATATTCCCTTAGAGCACTAAAATGAGCAGGATTTACACAGGCAGCTCCTGAAGTTTATAGGTAACAAGTTATACAATCAATTTTAGGACTGAAATTGCAGCACCTTTGTGGTAATTTATTTAATTGTGGACACTTGGATAAGTGTGTGCATCTTAATAAATATTATTAAATTACTAATTAAAAGGGAAGGCAAGTATTTGTCCTCAGTGGCATTGAAATAAATCCTATCATTTGATTATAGATCATTTTCTGAAGATTAATTATCTCTGTGGTTGAGGTTCTGGCCTGGTAACAATACAACCTGTGGAGTGACTGCAGAAATATTACCCCAATTTTTTTGTGTTTTCTTTTGACAGAATACTCATTTTGTTCTTTAATTTCTAGGTATTTTTTCCAGGAATTATGTACTGTTATTCTTTTAATTCTGTTATTTATCAGTAATACACAAAAATTGCTTTAGACTGCAACACTGGCAATACAAAAGAGGGTAATTTGGAGATTATTTCTTTTTCATGCAGTGTAATAATTGCATGTAATTAGGACTGAAACTGCTGCAAAAGTCTGAATGTGTTGTTATAACTTCTGATGTTTAGATTTATCATTAACAAAAATGTTATTTCTCGCCTTTAATTTTCTTCTCTCTAATTTTCTTCTACCGTTTTTTCCTAGTAAGTTAATATATATGTAATTTTTCAATAATCATGCTGTTGTGAGGAGTATATTTGGTAAACAGGACTTTAAGTAATCACTCCTTTAAAGACAATCACATCCTGATAAAATAAATGCATTTAACTTTTTTCAATGTGACAAGTTCTCCATCGTGCATCATCACAACTGGAACTGTGGATCTGGTTAAGTCCTTCCCTATTTCTCTATTTCCTCTGTACACTTCTTCTCTCCAAAGAACCTCCTCAGTCTCTTATTCCCTCTTTTTTCCTCCCCTTTCCTCCAAGCTGTACCTGCTTTTAGTGATTTTTAACTTGTCCAGGTGACATCCTTTACCTTGCACCATCCAGCAGTTGGAAAACAGGGTTCCTTTATTTATCCTCTTTCAGCTCAGATTTCCCTCATGAATACTAAGAAGTGCAAAACTCATTTAATTTTCCCACTTTATCCTGTTCACTTTATATTAAGTTTCTCCCTAATCCCTTAGTGGGCTAATTATTTCACTTTTCAGCCCTTTATCTCTTCCCCTTTATATATTTAAAGAATCTTATATTGTTTTTAGTCACTCCCAAGGTAATAATTCCCTTTTTATTGTATTTTTCCATAGCAGCATTTTTGAGACCCTGACATCCATCCTCCTCTACTTCCTTTATTAATTTTCAGGAACATTCATTTACACAGCTCTGATACATTTTCTCCATTATCCCTCTCTCTCTCTCCAGTGCCTCCTCCCTCTGGGACAGCCTCTTTTTTAAATCTGGCCCAGAGCAATTACAACACAATTAGAGGGGAACCAACTACAGGAAAATGTTAATTTCCCCAAAATATTGCCTGCCTTCCTCCCAAATCTGTGCCAGAGGCTTTTTGGGGTTTTTTGTTGTTTTTTTTTTTCTCTTCTCCAAGTCAGAAGCCAGGTCAGAATACTGAATTACAGGAATTCCAGAATGTGGAGTCCCAGGAAGAGGCACGTGTCAGGCAGGTCCTGCTGCTTTTCTGCCCAATGCCACTCCTGGGATCACCCCATTTCCTGAAAAAGCCACTTTTCATGGATTATCTTCCATCTGCTACACTTTAGGTTTCTCATGATCACAGGTGCAACATCCTCGGAATTCTGCTCCTGCCTGTGATACCAAACCTGGCCCCATAAAATAGAAACTGCAGGAACTGAGTGCTCTAAACTTGCTGGTTTACTTAGATGAGGAAAATTGGGAATTTCATCCAAAGCATGTTTCCAGAGAGATAAAACTAAAGCAGTTAAGCCTCTATGTCTCTCTGAATATATTTCTCTGCACATGTTTGTAATCCTACGGGCATATAATTATATAACAGGCACAGATATTTTAGAGTTTTGTGGGGGCTTTCACTGATATGAAACCCTTTATTCCAGAAATCTGAACAAATAATACATTCTTAATATCTTCTTTTCCCTTCTTGTACCTCAGCATTTCAAATACACCATGCTTCATTTACATTTTATTTTATTTTATTTCATTTCATTTTGTATTCTAGGGGGTTGAAGCTAGTCTTGCTAACTTAGCTCTGCTGTTAATCACCAACTCATCATGTTCTACCTAAAAAACTACATTTTAAAGCAAGTAAACTGCATTTGGGAATTTTGTTTGTTTTGATTTTAGCAATGCCATCATTCCTCAGGTTTTCTACTTCTCTTGGCTTTGTGGTTTGAGTTTGAAAGAGTTTTAAAGGAATTAGTGCCAGCATTTTTTAAACCAGACTAAAGCCTTTGAATGATTTTGTAGATTACCATTAATTAGTCTGGGTGGAATCCAATCACTTCCTTAATCTCTAAATAAGGGAGTGTTGTTTGAAGCACTACAGGCATAGTCTATCTACACATATTATCAGTATTATTCTACTCTTTAGTTCAGCCAAATTGGAACAAAAATAATCCTAACCTCTATTAAACAAGACTAATAAATATTCCTGGAAATACAGATTGATTTCCCCAGTTGATTCAGTGGAGAGCCCTAAAAATTTTAAGTATTTATCCCTTTTGAAGGCAGAGAAAAGGAAAAGATGCCTGCAGGCTTTCTGTGTTTAATACCTGCGTAGTTCAGGGCTTAGGCTCCACATCCAGCAGGTGGCAAAGGAAAAATTGGGAAGAGAAGTGAGGTGAAAGCAAGAATGGGCCTGAAGACCTGGACTCAGTGATCATTGTGGGCCCCTTCCAACTCAGAATATTCCATGATTTTGAGATTAATTTGCTGTTTGTTACTGTGTCTATCCATGCCAGGAGCAAACCAAGTCACTGTTCCAGTTCCATACAACATTTTTTCCTATTGACAGGGCTGTTTCCAGCCAAAGTAAATAACTTCTGTGAATTTACATTTATTGTTCCTGCATATTTTTATGGATATTTGGAATAACAGAAGATCCCAATTGGACAGCAAACAAGGAAATTTCAATCTGGAAATACAGAAACATGGCTCAGGCAGAACCCAGGAGAGGAGATCTTCAAACCCCAGAGCCTGGTGAACACAACTTCCCTGAGATGCATCTCCCAGAGAAGACAAAAATTCCTCTTGGGGAATTTCTAACAGCTGATTTTGGAGGTGATTGATGGTGGAAGGGTTTGAGTAATGTGGTCTTTAGGAAATGTGACAGTGAAAGTTCAGAAATCTGGAGTGTAAAGTGATAAAGAAATTAATAACTTTTAAGTGGGAAATATGACTTACCTTAGAGCTACAGAGAAGCCTGTCATGTGCAACCGTGGTTTATGGGTTCCAAAGCCACTTTCTTTTACGTGAGAAATTTAGAAACTGATTCATTTGCTGGAGGAAAAAGAAAACCCAACAATTTCTAAACTAATTGATGAGAGGAGATTACAAATGAGTTTGGTAAATAACAGAATCCTACCTGTTCAAATTACTCAGCTGGCCAAAAAAAAAAAAAAAAAAAAAAAAAGAAAAATAAAGAAGCCTTTCCATATGATTTAAAAGGAACAAACCCTCTGTAACTCTGTGTTTACAGAACATCCTGTTGAATGGAACAGGAAATTTGCCCCAGGTCAATCTATAATTTGGAAACACCAGAAGGTTGTGCATTTTAATTAACTTTCAGCTCTTTCTCTGGTGCCTTTCCCTCTGTTTCTTTTCTGTTCACAATGATTAAAAGACAAAATCCTGCCCCAGTTCCGTGCTCAGGAACGCTTCCTGATTTGCTTTCATTAACTTCCACTATGCAAACACCTTTAATTATTTATCTGCTGATTTCCACAGGAAATCCTACAGAGATGTGAGACTGCTTTGTGGGGATGCCATGTCAGCAGGAGCTGGAAAATCCAATCATCTATCGTTTAGGGAAAGGAAGTGATGCCTTCTCCAATCTGTTTATAGGCAAAGGAAAAATACTCCAGTTTAGGTTAAAATCTGGGGACCAGACACACTGGATCAGCTGGCACTTCTCTTAAAAGCTGCCCACTTTGTTATTTGGACTTAAATATTGTGAGACAAGAATGTTGCCATAGTACATGTGATTAAGCTGGAAACTCATTGCAGTCCCTAGGAATAACCTGTTCCATGATCCTGGACTAGAGCATGCCCTAGGTGGGAATTGGGTTTGTTCTTTGGGAGTAAATATATTGAAAGAAAAACAAACAAACAAACAAGCAAAAACCAGACTCAGACTACCAAAGTGATGACCATCTATCCTGAAATGTATTTAAAATTATTTCCAAATTAGAAAAAAGAGACGTGGAAGTAACAGCAGAGAGATTAAACTCTCTGCATTGATCAACATGGAATTTTTTGTGTGTGTGCTGTGAACCTTTATGAAAGCAACATCTGCTCCCATTTGTATGTTAATTTTTTTTTTGGCATTTAAGATTTGGCTTTTAAAACTCATCCTCTCTCTTTTCCCTGAGAGTGAGGAACTGAGTTACAAGGCAAGTGCTGCACAGAATGAGGGGGGCCTCTGAGTGAGACCATAAATAAAATTAGCACCAAGGAATAACTTCAGTTCTGTAGTGTCAAATGCCAGGTTAGGGCATGCTAATAAGGTTTAAACCTGCATTGCCAGATGAATATTTTATTTTTGGGATTAGTCTCTGATTTCTATTCTCCCTGTCCTGTTCTCTGTTCCTTCCCCAGGCAGCCATTCCAGAGGCAGAGGGAAAATCTGATTCCTCCATCCTTGCTCTGACCCCCTCAGCATGTGAGAAGCAGAGATGAAATCTTCAGCCAGAAAATTTATTCGATTTTCTCCCCTTGTGTTTTAGCTTTGGTGAAAAGAAATGTCTGTTGTGCCTTTACAGGACTGCTTTCCATGAGTACATAAAGATCATTAAGACCAAGAAATTAACTTTGGAGGGAGCTCCAGGGGCTGTCTGGCCTTGTCCAGTTGGCTTTGGGTATCTCCACAGAGGCACCTGGAGTTTGGTGATGGTTTTCCCCATATGGTTGGACTTTCCCAATTTCCAGCTTGGCCAGTTGCCTCTTTTTTATTGTCTTGCTGCTCTGAAATGCCTCTCTGTTGGTGGGGCAGAAGGTCTTTGCTTTTCAGTGCCAATCACCTTGACTGGAGCCTAGGACACAAGAAAAGCCTTCAAATCAAATTATTCTTTCTTAATTTCAGTTATTAGATTAAAAAAAAACAAAAACAAAAAACAAACAAACCAAAAAAAAAAAAAAAAACCAAAAAAACCTCAGTTCCCTCTGTGGGATCCTGGAGAGGAGCAGCTGGAATACAGCAATTCCATGAATTTCCTGTTCAGTTGGTCTGTATTTATTATTTATTATTCCTGATATAGCACATTATTCTGTGATGAATTGCAATAACTTTCTAAGTCCTCCTAAGTCCTCCTTTCCATGGATTTTTTTTTTCAGTTTAAGGTGCTCTTTCTGTCTTTTACAAAAATAAACCACTTTAAATGGACTTGTTGAAATATGAATAAACCCCACATTGTTCTTTGAAGAAAATGTGCCAAGCTCTGACCATCTCAGTCCCTCAGTGCACAAAAAATTCATGGAACAAAAGAGGGACAAAGAGAGGCCTCAGTCACATCCAGATTTGACAACCCTGGGGTAAGAGGTAATTATTCAAAATTAATTCGCCTCCCAAAAAATATTTCCTGGAGTTCACAGCCAAATAAATCTCTGATAAAACTCCCTTTCCTAGGAATAAAAATGCCATGCAACCAGCATGGGATAAAACACAACTTGGGAAATCTTAAGGACCTCAGAATTATTGCAGCCTCAATTTTCTCCTTTTCTGAGTGTGGAATTCAAAGATAATTGGCTTAAACTTATAAAACACAAAATTGGAGCTATCAACTGGAATTGCTGTTGTAACATAACGTTCACAGTTGCAATTATGCAAAAAACAAGCTCATCCAGCTCCACAGCACCTGGGTTTTTAACAAATCCCAAAGTTCTGCAGAATGAGGATTTCCCTCAAGAAACAAAGGTATTTACAGAGTGCAAAAGGGCAGAGATGCACAATTAGACTCACAGCTGAATCACTAAACCTTTAAGCAAGTGAATTTTGGATACATTTTTCAATGTTTTATTTTTTTAATAATTTCTATTATTATCCATTTTGCATTTTTCCAGCTGAGCTCTTGGCTATTCCCAGCTAAGTCTGAAGAAAACGAACATGGTCCCATGGCAATCTTTGATTCTCCTCACCCAGTGCCTCCTAATAAATACCTTAAACCTCTCTCATTTACTCAAGCCAAAAGAGCTTTATAATTTCTTCATAAATATGAATAAATATATTCATTTTCTATATTTATAATCTATATAATATATTTATTATATATAATTATTAATATATATTGATTGATATATATTTAACGACTATATATTTATTATTTATATAATAATTTATAGAATATATTATGTGTAATATATAAATATTTTAATTTATTTTAGGTATATCTATTTGAATATATATATATATATATATATATAAAATTAATATTCAGCCGTGTGCAAGGTTTGACATAACCTTAATAAAAGCCACAGCCAGAGGGTTTGGATCATAAAAATCAGTGTCACATGTGGAGATATGTGGGGGACACAGCAGTGGGGAGCAAAACTAGAGCAGAAATCTTATGCAGGGAGCTTTAAATTCTGTTATTCCTCCTTTCAAACCTTAGGGGTTGTCCTTCCACAAATTGTTTCAGTTTAGCCCCTGCAAAGTCTGATCTAAAGATTCAAATGCATTCTGTAAGAGTTAACACAGCATAATAACCCCCAGCATTCCTGATTGCTTGCAGCTGATGAATTTGGGATCAAATTCCATGTAATAGGCCATGGGGGAGTGTTTTTGGGGTTTGGGGGTTTATCAGAGCTGCTTTTCCATCAGTCCTTCCCAGCTCCTGAAATAAAATCACAGTGCTGATTGTGATTGAATACTTAATGAGTGTGAAACTGCTGAAGGATGCCATGGACATAACACTGTGGGGTTTTATCTTGGCTATTGGGGTGCTTTAGGGCTAATGGGAAACAGCCATTAGTTGTGAGATTTGCTTTATGGCCATGTGCTCAGAAAGCAGCAACTTATTCCATTTTAATTTACTTCTGCTGTTTGATCTGTTAAGATTCACATTTTCCAACTTTCATCTGCTGCCCTGGGGGACAGAAGTGCATTTTAAACCAAAATGATGTCTGGATTCTTTTATGCAGACAACAAGGCCGGGTTTCAATTAAAAAATGTGAAGTCTCTTGAGGCTAAGTATAAATTGACAAGTGCTGATGGCGCTTGTGAAAGGCTGTGACACTTTCTTGGGACGGTGTGGCAAAGTTTGGGCAGCTGGGGGCTGGGAGAGGAGATCAGGGACGGACACAGCTCATTCCAGCCATGTACAAAGCCAAGCTGGTGGCACTGGGGACATCTCTGGGATGACTTCCTTGAGGTGTCAATAAAGAAATGTGAAAGAGGGAGCTCTGCACACACCCAGGGAAAGGCAGGAGGAGGGGCAGGAGCTGCTGCAGGTGCCAGAGCTGGGATTCCCCTGAGATTCCTTGGGGCTGCTGTGCCTCTGCAGCCCCTGGAGATCCCCAGGGATGCAGAGATCCACCTGCAGCCCCTGGAGGAGCCCAGCCTGGAGCAGACGGATGTGTCCTGACATCCCTGAGCCTGGACAGGGGCAGGTCCTGGCAGGAGATGTGCTCCACAGAGAGGAGCCCACCCAGGAGCAGGTGTGGTTCTGGCAGGACCTTTGGCTGGGAGAAGTCTGTTCCTGAAGGAATGTAGCCCATGGGAAGGACTTCAAGTGTAAGCATGAAGAACCAGCAGAGATGAGGAATTATAGACTGGCCACCACCCTTGTTTGTCAGCTGATGTTTTATGAAAATCCCTTTGCCAGGATTTTTCTCCTGAGAAGCTGAGAGGCCTCAGAAGAGAAATGTAAACAAGAATCATCTGATTGCTTGGGAATGTGGTCTGGAGATCATTTACCAACAGGTGCATCTTTGATTGGTTCCATGTGAATTGTTTTTAATTAATGACCAATCACAGCCAGCTGTGTTGGACTCTGAGGAGTCAGTCAGGAGCATTCATTATCATTCTTGTTAAGCCTTCTGATGTATCCTTTTTCTTTAGTATAGTTTTATATCATATCATATCATATCATGTAATATAATAAAAGAATAAATCGGCCTTCTGAGAACATGGATTCAAATTCTCATCTCTCACCTTGTCCTGGGGACCTCACAGCACCACCCTCATTTCCCATATGGGAGGAGATAAAACAAGTGGGAATAAATTCCAGAATCCAGGATGGGTCAGGCTCATCTGGTGCCACCTCCCTGCTCCAGCAGGACCATCCCATCCTAGGTTTGTGTCCAGATGGCTCTGGAGTATCCCCAGTGAGGACACTCCACACCCTCTGTGGTATCTGTTCCAGAGTTTGGTCACTGCCCAGGGAAGAAGTTCTTCAATCGTGGGAAGAAAGGAGAGAGAGGAGAAGTTGTTATTAGATTTATCTTAATTCCTCACTATCTTACTGTGTTAATACTTGTCAATAAATGAAATTGTCCACCGAAGTCCAGTCTGGTTTGCCCATGACACTGATGGGTGAGTGATCTCCCTGTCATCCTCTTGAGCTTTCCCATGGAATTCTCTTCCCCACCCTGTGGAGGGAAAGCAGCTGGGTGGGTGTCTGGCAGAACCATCCCTCTTCTTCCCATCACAGTCTTTTATCTGCTGTTTCACTAAAAATAATATTACTAAAACATGAACATCTGGTTGGTTTTATTCACATGGCTGTGGCAGAGTTTTCCTCCTAATTTTCCATCCCTGCTGCCTTTCCTGCACTGGAGACTCCTCTTGCAGACACAATGTGAACATCATTAAGGCTGAATCACCTGGAAAAAGAGGTTTTCTCATAGCTGGGGGGGTTTTATGATTTCTTGTCTGCTGATTTGTATTACCCACTGATGATTTCCTGAGGAACCTGGCTGGAAGGGTCTCACCACCAGCAGAGCGTGGGAGGTTTGGCCTCTGTGATTTCCAAATTCCTGCTATTTTCAAAATGCATTTACTCAGCTGTTTGAAAATAGAGAAAATCCTGCCAAAATATAAAGGTCATCTATATTTTTGGTAATGCATATTTTATATAAAGGAAGTAATACATCAAGGGGTGAGAAGTGGAGGATACAACAAGATGCAAATCCCATTTTGTCTGATGCCATCTCACAGAACTTGTGCCATGACCCTTGAGCTGGTTTTGGTGCTAAATTTTCTCATTTTTCCTCCATTTTACAGCATTTCTATTTATTTAAATGACCTCACCCTGCTCATTGTGGTTAAATTGAACACGAAGAAGAAAGAGTTGACTTCACGCTTGTGCCTTTTCTTATGAGCTGTTGTACAATTTTATTTTTATTGCTATTTTTTCTTACCAAGTAGTTTAAATTCAGCATATTTATGACATAGATTAACGTTTTCCAAACTTGCCTGCTGCCCAAACACCATTTTTTTTACAGGGATGCTTTAACTGCTCTCTGTCCAGTCTCAGAGCTCTGGATGAGGCAGAGTTTTTGCTGCAGTATTGAACAGTATTTAAATTGAAAGAGGTTGCTAAGAAATCAATCTCTATGCTGGCTGATGCTTTTTGCCAGCTATCACTTATCAGGTGATGCTTCCAAATCTCCTCTAATGTCAGTGAATGACAGTGTGTACCCTCCTTAACAAGTGATCTATACCTTCATCTCAACATGCTGGAATTTATTACTTTTAATTACTTTAACTACTGGCTCAAAAAGCTTCTTTCTTTCCAAGCTGTTTTTTTTTTTTTCCCTAGCAAAACAAAAAAATGAAATAGGAGAACAAATGATGCATTTTAATTATGTCAATAACATGCAATTTGCTGGTCTTTTCTTCTTCCCTGAAGTTTAATTAATTTGGAGCAAGTAATAAATTGTCATAGCTTTCAGCTCAGCTCCTCGATTCAAAATGAATTCACTTCATTCAATGGAATTAGATTTGAGCTCTGTTCTCATCTCTGTGAGCTCCAGTTCCTGGCTAGGAGTCAAAATGTGAGCATTTTACAAGGCAAACAGTTCCATTTTCTGTGTTGATGGTAATGCTGGGCCTGTGTACCCATCCCATGACCCACACCCCATTTTGGGCAGATTTTAATCAGACACACACAGCAAGACCTTCCATTGGCAATCACAGCTTCTGATAGTGGCCTGCTGTAAAAAAAATAATTCAAATAAAAGAGATTAGGGACAAATCTGTTCAACTTTGTTGCCTTGGTAGGTTAGAGGACCTCAGAGTCTGGGGTATAAAAATGTGCCACACTAACAAGCTGAGATGTAAGAAATAATGAGTCCTAATTACAATGACTGCAAGGCTACTGAATTGAAAATCAGAATATTTTATTCCACTGAGCAGCACCTTCCAGCCTGCACGATGCTCAAGACACAGAAATAGCTGCAGTTTGCAAGGGAATTAAGTGTAATTGGCATTAATATCACTCTATCAGCGTTAATTTATTAGAATAAATGTTATCATGTTGTTATCTGCACCATCCAGTGCCACAAAGAGAGAAAGGAGAAGGGATGGGAAGTGAAAAGCTTGGAACAAGATTGAATTTTAAGGTGACTTTTACCTTGTGCTGCTGAAACCACTGAGCCATTTTGGGACAAGAAATGTCTTTCCTGGGTCAATCTCACAAAATATTGCCATCTTTAAGGCTGAATAACTCTTTTCATCAGAGCTCTGGTACTGCAGCACTGAATTTTGCCATGCAGCTGCCAATGAGACAATTTATGGCAGCCCAACAAATAACATTGCAGCTTGCCCAGGTTCTGACACTGGAATAAAAACTGTTTACTGAATATTTGTGTTTCTATGCTAAGGAAAACCCACTCCATTCTGGGCATCTCACAGAGGTGTTTTGGTCATGTTTTTGTTCTCTCACAATGAAATTGCAGGCAAATCCCATTTTCTTGCAAATGGAGTTACATGGCAGGTTTCGTTTTCTCCTCCCTTGTTTCTGTCATTCCTCATTTGCACCAGAACTCTTATTTCCATTTCTCCTCATCCAGCAGGACAGTGTTATTTATTATTTTGTTTCCTGCCAATTATTGATTCCCCTCTGCAGAACAGATTACAGTTGCTGGTTGAGGGATTTTTTCCCCCCTGGGAACTGAGAAAATCTTTATAAAAAGCAAGTGTTTAGTAGGCTGATATTGCTAGTTGTTTCAGTGCTGAGCTTCAACAAGGCCTGGCTGGAAATTCCAGGTTTTATTTCCAGGGAATGCACTGACAAGTGAGTCAGGAGTGCATTTCATCAATTTCTTGCAGCTGAGCTAATGTATATTTTTATGTAGCTCTCAGAAAGAAATTCACAGTATTTTATCCTCAGTCACAGAAGTTTTGGAGAGATTAGCACCTTTTAATTATTTTTTTAACAAAGATGTTCTTCTTCCATTTTTGTGGGGGATGGGAAAGCCGAATTAGCTAATTTTTTTGTTTTGTTTTGTTTTATTTTCAGGTTATGTCACAGGAGACAAAAGAGTGAACTGTTAAAAGATTTTGGAAAAGTAGGGAATCAGCTGGCTGTGGAGGTGGTGTTTTGGGGGTAGTTCTTCTGCAAAGAGGCTGGAATTCCTGAGGTTAATGCAGGACTCAGTGTGCACAGACAGGAAGAAAGCTGCTGCTCTCAAAGATTTCCATCAAATATCCCGTTTTGTTGGAGCTATCAGCTCCCTGGTGTAATTCAAGGCTGGGTCATGACCCTGCTTAGGGTTAAGATTTGAGGGAAGAGGATGTGAAGAAGACATTTTCTGTTAGATTCCCCTTATCTAGCACCAAGAGATAAGAGGTTATCATGGGGAGCCACTGTCTTCAGTTGCATTTTGCTGTAGGTGCTGCCTCCAGAGCTGTAATTACAGCTTTGATTTCATGCCCTGATCGTGGCTGGGTGCTCTGGAATCAGGGAAGGATCCCTGGGGCCTAAGCCACATCCTCCAGTGCATAATTTTGGGCAGAAATAAAGGGCATTTTTGGGGGGTGGTGCTGGGTGTCCATTGCTGGATGCCTGTGGGCTCAGCACTCTGCAAACTGCCTTACCTCTGCTGATATTTCCATTGTCTTTTCCATCTGCCCTCTAGATTTACCATTTACCCCTCAGCACTCAGTTTTGATTTAAGGATGGATAGTTACTGCTGGTCCAAATAACTTTGGACTGTGTTTAAACAACTAAAAAGAAAAAAATAATTCTATTTTTTAATTGTCCAAAAGTGAATTAACGTGTGCTCTTGATATGGTTCTGGTCAGATCAGAGCAGCCAAATGCAGAAATATCAATTTACACCCTTGGATGCAGCAAAACCATGAGAATTTTTAAGGAATGGGAGGAATCAAAGCCTATTTTTAGTGTATTGATAAGGCTTTGAGCTCTACATTTTTGATGGCAAGGGTTTTAGAACTTAAAGATTAAGGATCCCACACTATACATTGGATTCTGAAGCCTGCAGTGTTGGGCTAAGTCCAAGCATGGATTTAGGGGAAAGTTCTTGTCCAGGTAGGCAGATCTGGGCTGTGACACCAAACAAGAAATACAAAGGTTCTGTAGCCCAGTTTGTTCCTCTGCGCTTACAAATTCCTGGGGGTAGGAAGAGGATTAGTGGAGAGGTAATGACGCTTTAAAATTTGATCAGCATTAAGAGTAGATTAAAGAAAATTAAAGATTAAAGATTTATTGCAGTCTTCTGCAAGGGCTTTGGTGATAAGGAATGGCTTGGTGGATATTAAAGATCAAAATATGGGTTTTTTTCTACTACAGCCAAGTCGCTAAAATCCCCAGTGGAGGGTTATGGGACTGGCTGGTATTGGTTTAGGAGAAAACCTTATCCTACCTTTTATTTTATTGATCATTTAAGGTTAGAATTGATGTTTTGGAATCAAAATTGTGCAGTTAGCTGTGGCAAACCCTTCAGAGGCAGAAAAAAGACTCTTGCTAAGTATGATCAGAGTTTTACAATAACATGGCATGCCAAAACATGATTATCCATATTCAGAAACACTTTTTTTTTTTTTTACTAGTTGCTGTTGGATCTTGAAAGTGAGGAAATGGGCTGTGACCTTCCTTTTATCCCTACCCACACACCACACCTGGTGCTAATTGATATTTGGGAAAGAGGCACTGGGGGTGAGTTAGGATAATCTCACTGTACATTTCTACATCTCCTGGGTTTTTCAGAAACATTAGAGATTCAAAGAGAATTTATTTAAAGTGGTAGAGTTGTCATTTAACTCTAATGGCACATGATGAAACTGCTGGAAATTAACTTTTGGCTTAGGTTCTAATGTGATAAACATATTCCATAATTTCTTGGGCAGTGGATTACAGAAAGTCAAATGTAAGGCATCAGTCAATAAAAGCAAGTCTTTTCCCACACTGGTGACCCACATTAAAGTGCTGGTTAAAAGGCCTTGAATTCCCAATTGCATCACAAACAAGGGGAAATATCTGTAGGAAGGTCAAACACAAGTGACCTCACATTGCAGCATCATCCCAGGAAAATAGAACAGCATTCCAGGCTAAACCTTTCCTAAATCTCAATTCCAGGTGCTCTGATTCAGGGTTCTGATCCTGCTGTAAAGGACAGTGAAACTGTTCTCTCTTGACAGAGCCCTGAGGGACTGGAGCATCCAGCAGGAGAGTGATTGTGTGCTCTTTAGGCTCCCAGCCCTGCTCCTGAGCACTCTGCTAACAGCAACCTTCATTATACCCCACAAACAGAGCACAAAAAGGACGTGCTGTTATTGTCCCTCTTCTTTATTCCTGTGGCCCTGTAGAACAGTCACTTCCAGATTTCCAAGCCCTAAACCTTAATTAAAATCATCACCTTGGCTGTAACACAGAAAGGCACCATAAGGCTTTCCACCACTCCAAACCTCCAGCTCTAATCAGCTTCTTCCTGTCTCTGGCAATGATACAAAATTGAATTGAACAAAATTGAACAATTTCACTTCTTTAAGCTTATTTCCCAAAGGCTTCAGCCCAACGTTCCCAGCATAAGCTCTCCATCTAAGTCAGGGGGTGGGAAGTAGGAAATCAAGTAAAAAACTGAGTTCTTGGAGCTTTAATTTCCCAAACCCAGCTGTAACCTAATCTATGCTGTAACTGGAGAGCAAGTGGAGAATATAAAGCCTCTGCAGAAACCAACCCTCTTTCTGCCTCTGCAGCAACCTGGGCTCCTGAGGCTTCACTTTTCCAGTTAAACTGCTGGAAACCTTTCCCCATCACTGAAGGGTAACAAAAAGGAACACGTTTTTGGGGGGCTCTGCTCACTTCCTCATTTTGCAGGCCTTGGAGGGTGCAGCAGTTGGTTCTTGAGTGTGTTTTGTTCACAAGCAACCTGCTTAAAACTGATCCCAGCAAT
>JAHXMQ010012336.1:23450798-23487293 GCA_020466415.1 Ammodramus savannarum pratensis | reverse complement strand
TCCCCCCAAGCCTCTCCATGATCCATGATGCACATTAACAGCCACAAACACCCAGGCACTCTGCCTGAGGCAGCTCCTGTCACTCTGTGTGCCTCTGCTGCTGGGAATTGCTGTAACAGTTTGTTCTCCTTTACACCATTATTTGCAGTGTAAATTCTGCTGATGGCTTTCTGTTACCAATATGCAAAGCAAAATCTGCCCCATATTTCCTGATGAAGGAGGAACAGCTGTCTGAGGTGCCTGGGAGAGCACAGAGACATTCAGTGAGGTACCCAAGGATGCCAGAATGTCTCAGGCACTTGAAGTACAGACTTTTTCAGACAGACAGGACATAACTTATCCTTACATGGCCTAATGCGGTTGCCTGCAAGTGGGAGCAAAGCTATGGATTCTGCTCCTAGACCCATGCAGGTGTTCATTTATTCCCATAATCTTTCTCCAGGAGCCCTCACTGATTTAGCAGGGATGCAGCAGCACGGAGCAGTTATTCCACCCAGCTCCTGAGCTAGCTGTGCTTCCCACACTGCTGTGGCAGCTAGCTCCAGGCTGGAAAGCATCACTAACACCACAATGATGTGATTCTTCCTCACCATTGGTGCTTTCTAATCCCTGCCCTGCTCCATCCTCTCTTTGTCACTGGCCCTACAATTACCAGAGTTATTCATGGCATTACGCTGCTGCAGGAGATAAGGTCAGACTGCTGCACAGAGATATCCCACGTTGTGGCTGATGTAGGCAGTTCTAATGCAAAGGGAAAATAAAAAACTTACAGAGAATTAAAAAAAAAACCAACCCAAACCAGTCAGCCTGACTGTGGAAACACTGTAAAACACCAGCAGGCTCTCACCAGTTTGTACCCACACTGATTAAACAAGCATTTTATGGACATCATTGCACCTACTCAAGTGCTTAATGGTATGGTTCTCTCATGTTCCTCCCACTCTCAATTGGGACAACTTGGAATTTATATGGTAATTAAATGCACCCCATTTTAATTAGCCTTTTTCTAAAATATATAAATATGGCACTGCTAACCAGGTGATTTTATTAACCCTTTTTTTGGTCAGAATTCATCCACAAATAGCAGCAGTTCTTTCTTGCTCTAATATCTCTGCTTCAGATAACAGGAGATGATCTCTGTCGCAGACATGTTTTATGAAAAATCCTTTCCTTAGGTTTTTTTCTCCTGAGAAGCTGAGAGGCCTCAAGAACAAAATGTAAACAATGGTTATCTGCTGCTGTGGAATGCAACAGGTGCATCTGGGATTGGTCTCATGTGGTTGTTTCTAATTAATGGCCAATCACAGTCAGCTGGCTTGGACTGTGTAGTCAGTCATAAGATTTTATTATCATTCCATTTCTTTCCTTTGCTTGCCAGCCTTCTGAAGAAATCCTTTCTTCTATTCTTTTAGTATAGTTTTAATATAATATATATCATAACATAATAAATCAAGCCTTCTGAAACATGGAGTCAGATCCTCATCTCTTCCCTCTTCCTGGTACCCCTGCAAAAGGCAGCACAGATCTCTGGGGCAAAAATGATTGGTCACAATTGTGATCCTGATTTAGAGAGAGAGTGATATTTTTCAATTCACGTTACTGCATTTGACAGCTTCCAGCTTCCCTGTGCCTTAGCAATAACAAAGCCATTGGCAAAGGTGTTTAACAGGAAAAAATACCCACTCCAAAACAGGCAAATGGAGCGGTAATCACACTAAATACTTATTTTCAGCTCAGGAATCTTTCAGAAGGACAAGCTGTCAGCTCCTTCAGATGTGGAGCCAGGTGTAAAAGGGCACAGATCAGCCCTTTGGAAAAGAGCTTTGTTAGACACCACCAGGGGCTGAGGCAGGATGTGGAACCTTTTCCACATGGTGATGGGACAGAGAGGGTCAATGAGTGTTATTTCTGAAAAATCCCTTTGCCAGGATTTTTCTCCTGAGAAACTGAGAAGCCTCAGAGGAAAAGAAAAACAATAATTATCTGCTGCTGTAGGATGGAACAGGTGCAGCTTTGATTGTTCTCATGTGGTTGTTTCTAACTAATGGCCAATCCCAGTCCAGCTGTCTCAGACTCTGGTCAGTCACAAGATTTTATTATAATTTCTTTTCTATTCCTTGCTAGCTTCTGATGAAATCCTTTCTTCTATTCTTTTAGTATAGTTTTAATAGATCATTTTCTTTTCATATAATATATATAATAAAATAATAAATCAGCCTTCTGGAGCATGGAGTCAGGATTCTCATCTCTTCCCTCATCCTGGGGACCCCTGTGAACACCACCACAAATGAGAGGAAGGATCTGGGAGGGAATGGCTGTTAAACACTGCCATGCAAGAGGAGATGTTAATGAGTCCTGCCGAACACCAGAACTCTGATGTTCCCCTGGCAGAGCCGAAAGGTCCCTCCTGAGTCCCCAGGTGTGATGAGATGAGAGTTGTGCTGGGGAACCCCAAAGGCTGGAGGAGCACTAAAGATCATTTTGTGATGAGCAGATAGAGCAAGCCCTTCTTCAGGCTTGCCTTGCCAGCCCAGAGTTTAGATGTTTCAAATGTGCTTTCTGGGCTGCCATGAGTTACCTGCTTCAGCAGCTCAGAGCAGGAGGGAGAAGTCTCTGAGTTGCTGTGTTCAGAGTTATTAGGGGAGAAAACAATCCCTGCCTGGCAGATTGCCTGCAGTCAGCAGCTCTGCATTGGAGAAACACCTTCCTTTTGTTTCCCTGGGTTCCACACCACACTTCAGAGACCAAAGAACAAATGTCACCCCCAAAACATGCAGAGGCTGGCACAAGGAATGAGCTTTTCTTGACAGTGCAACTCAGGGGTGAGAGAGAGGAGAGCAGCAGTTTTGTCACCACTGCCACTGGCACATTTCCTGGGAAAGGAGGTTCATGTCCCAAATAATCAAAATAAATGGGAGCACCAGTGCTCAGCTCTGTTACAGTGCACATGGGCAGCAGATATCTCACCCATCCTTGGCTGGGGAACATGGGCTGCAGAAAGGACAGGGGCAGAAAATGAAGAATAATTTAACCATATGGCCCTTTACTTTGTGATCTATCTCATTGACAGGATGCAGGTACTTTATGTTGCACCTGGAGCAGAGACACCAACCAAAAAATGGGGTTTTACTACTAATAAGGTTGGAATAAAGACCAGAGACTGACAAAATCTCTTTGTTACTTTTCATTCTAGAGTTGCCCTTTCTCTTCCAACTTCTGGGTGCATTATAATGCAAATCAAGTTAGTTTTATTAATGTTAAACATTTACTCATTAAACTGCTTTTGAAATTGTTTAGTCCTAGTGCAGAACACAAATACCTGATTAAAGGTTTGTTAGCTATTTGTGTTAAACATTAAAAATTTAAACTGGAATATTAGAAATGGGTGAAAAATTATAATATTTAATAAAATTTTATCAGAATTTTAAATGTACATTTACATTTCCACAAAATCATGAAAGTTGGAAAGACCACCAGGATCCTCAAGTCCAACCTGTGACCAATATCTTTCCATTGTTAAGTGCCACATATTCTCTTTTTTGAATATTTGATGTATTTAAATCCCATTGGCTCTGAATTCTGAGCTAGGCCGATCACAGTGATTTATTCTTATGAGGTGCATGCTCTTTCTGGTAGTTTTTGCAGAAAAAAAATTCACATTTAGTAAGATGGCTTATTCAGAATAATAAGGACTCGCAATAGGAAAAACACATCCTCTGCTTTCCTTCCTTGCCTCCTCCTCTCCTTCTCCCCACAGCTCTTTTTTAAGTTTGTTTATAAGCAGAGATTGTTTTCATCCTATTTGAGTGATTTTGTGTAAACCAGCACTGAGAGGGAACAGGACTTGGGAAAACTCAGGGGGGTCAAATCCACAGCAACAATTCGTTGTGGATACAGTAAAACATTGCTTTTCCTTTAAAAGTTTTGTTCCAATTTCAATGACACCTCAGTGATCCTTTTACTTGCTATTTTACCTTAATTTATCCCCTAAGGTCTATAATTTCATGGGGTGATACTCTATTAAGAATGTTAACAAGATTCCAAACACCAAAAAAGGCACCACGCAGAGCTGCAAAGGCAAAGTCAAATTTATCAGGGAGAATTAGAGCAGCCATTATAGAATAAAAATTGCATATTATAGTAAATATTTCCCTCACTGTGTAAAGAACTTATTTAAAACAAGGATACACCAGAACAGGACTCATTATATATGCACTCTAAATGTATCATATAGCAACCTTTTACCAATAAACTGGGAAATTTCTCATGGAGAGCTGGAAATTTGTTTTTAGGTTATTACAAAAGGCCATTGAGAAAAGTGGCTGGTACCTTAGACCTTCAATGTATATGAGTTGCTAAAAATAATGTATGTTTTTTGCTCCTTGAATGAGATGATGCTCAGATTCTTCTAAGATGCCATTAATTTCAGTATGAACTGAGCTGAACTGGGTTGAATTCAGGAGAATTGTGTTCAAAAGCTTAAAACCAGGCCTTGGTCTTGTGGAGTTTGGGTTGTTTGGTCCATTGGCTTCTTTGTGCTTGAGTAAGACTGAAACTTTTATTGCTGCACATTCAGTGGCACTTCCAGAAATTCAACTTTTATCTCCACATTATGATTTCTTCTGTTGTTCATTTCATGTGTAACCTCAAAAACACCCTTTGTCCTCCTAGGGATCAACAGCAGAATCCTTTTAATTCTTCAGGAAATAAGAGAGACCTTAAGAAATAAAGCCCATCCTTCTTTGTGTGTGTAACTTTCCTTGTTGAAATCACAGTTTGTTTAAAATCTTTAATTACTTTACCTCTCATGTATGCACAGTACACAAGGAGATGTAGCCATCCGGATAATAAGGCCATAAAAGATGAAAGTCACAAAATAAAATCTGTGGTTTTGTTTTCTATCTTCTCTCTTCAAAAGAAATAATCTCAGGCAATACAGAGAGAAGATAAACACAGAATGCTGTTAAAAGTGAAATGAGAGAGAAAGAAAATATTTACTTCCTGAGGTATTCCCACCTGATATAAAAGATAAAAAAGTTGGACTTTCAAGATGATACTGATGGAAATATTTCCCTGATTTATTTTGCCATTCCTCAGCCATAGTGTGCGTGTGCAGAATGTGGTGTCCATTAAAATAATCACATTTTCTGGTTTTCCAGACAGTGCTCACTAATCTTTCCCTGAGCAGTGGAAACAATAAGATGTGCTGGATGTCATAAAATAAATATTTTGGTTTCTTTTTCTCTTCTTTGTGATGCTGTCATCATAAAAACCTTGCTGCTTTATGCTTTTTTTTAAATTTTTATATATTTGATGTTTTATAGGTATTGAATTTGGTGGGATTAGCAGTGAATATATTTGGAAAATCATCTCACACTCCCCAAAATGCAGCTGCTGCTGGGGGAAAATGTGCCATCCACTATGATAACTGGAGTAATGGAGGATAAAGAAGGGAAGAATAAACACCCAGGAAAGTCAGGGGTAGGGAAAACTTGTTGGAACTGAATTACCAAAAGAAGTGAAAGTGGAAATATTGTCTGCATCTCCCAGGTTCATATCATCTTTGATTTTTGAGTGGCTGCACCGAATTATCTGCCATTCCCTTGTCAATAACTCCCTTAGTTTAAAACTGAGAGCTAAATCATTCCAGAATTTTAAAAGATGCACATGAGATGGCAACTGAACCTCTCCTTGAGCTGTGGTGCAAATTCTCCAACAGTTTGTGTTAGAAATATTCCAAAATTTAGGAGAAACCTGGAGAGTTGATCTAAAAATGCATCGTAAAGTGCATTTCTTTGCACTTTAAGATTCTTTAGGAATTAAAGATTTAATTTAAGATTAAATATTAAATTTAAGATTCTTTACTAAACTTGACCAAAGGAAATTTTGTGGATTACTAAGGTCATTACTGTCTCTGGGCACAGCTCTGAATGAGGAAAGGCTGGGAGAGCTGGGATTGTTCACCTGGAGAAGAGGAGGCTTCAGGCTGACCTCATTGTGGCCTTCCAGCACCTGAAGGAGCCAACAGGAAAGATGGAGAGAGGCTGTTTGCAAGGGATGGAGGGACAGGACAAGGGGGGATAATGGATTCCCATTGCCAGAGGGCAGGGTCAGATGGGCTATTGGGAAGGAATTGTTCCCTGTGAGGGTGGGCAGGCCCTGGCACAGGGTGCCCAGAGAAGCTGTGGCTGCTCCTGGATCGCTGGCAGTGTCCAAGGCCAGGCTGGATGGGGCTGGGAGGAACCTGGGACAGTGGAAGGTGTCCCAGGGGTGTGGGACTGGATGAGCTATAAAGGTTCTTTCCTTTCCACACCACCCATCTTTCACACATGACCATCCTGCTCACACTCCAATCCTCACTTGTCCTCTTCAGTCCTTGTTTTCAGCTTTTCCTTTTTTCCATTCCCTTTTTTTCCAACACCAAATGCCTTCTCTAAACCATAAGAAATGTAAATAAGATGGGGTTTCTATTTATTTTAATTTGTTCTTTCAACTTTGAACATTTAAACTTTGACACTGTTGTTGTCTCCTCCAACAGAAAAGCTCAAAGCAATTTGAGAAGGGCTGAGTTTCTGGAACATCCCTGGTCACCCCTGCTTCCCGTATGAGCTGGGAAGCATTTGTACAACTAAGGATAGAAATTCAATGTGAGCTGAGACCTCCTTCTTCCTGTCCCTGGAAAGACCAAACACTCTTCTCCTCACACTAATCTTGCAAGAGAAAAATATTTCAAGCAGTGCAAAAAGCACCCCCCAACCTCATTTATTTAAAGCTTGTCTCCCATTTCTCTGCTGAAACCCAGTTCAAGGCTGTTCATTTATGCAGGCACAGAGACCTTTCCCCACAATGTGCTAATTCTCAACAACCTATTAAGCTGCACCACAGGCTCTGCTGTGTGCTGAGACACAAATTGCTGAGAGAAGATGTTGGAGTGCTTTTCATTTCCCTGTGTTCAGCCACAATGTGTTTACAACTGGGTGGGTTTCAAGGTGGATGTAAATAAGCTTCTCCCTGGTATACAAGCAAGCACTTTGTGCTAGATTTCCTTGCTGATTGAGAAGAAATGGATAGCAACATTACAGTGCTGTAAATCACAATTTGTGCCTGGCTCCTCGGATCATCAATTTGGAAATCTATCAGAACATATTGTTACAGAATAAACAGCACGACTCCGTCGGAGCTTTCTGGCTCCTCCAAGTGCTCCTGGATTCAGGCAGGTGCCTCCCTTCAGAGCAGCTAATAAACCCAGGCTCTCTCTCCCTGTCTCTGGGATTAGGCTAAATCCAATTGCATCTTTCAAAACAAATACAGCTGCTGGTTAAACATCCTTTCTGATCTAGGGGAAAAAGGAAGAGTCAGGTTCTTCGTGTCTTCCCAAATCCGGTTAAAGCACAGGTGCCTGCAGGGTCTCTAATCTTGTAACCTGACACATACAGAAAGTGCCCATCAGAGCCACAAACCAACTTCTGACACACGATGGGAGCCCTTCCCCTCACCTTTTAAATGGAATCAGTGCTGAGGGAAGTTCTTCTCCAGGTCATTTTAATCACTCAGCCAAGAGCACCGAAAATCATAATCCAATTGATCTGCCTCTGTCTTCTCCCATTATTTGCCTTACTGACTTTCTTCTCAGCTTAAGTTAAATCAAGATCATCCCTGGTCAATCTTGTTGACCTACACTCCTCTACTAATCATATTTAATGAAAATTGCAAGCATATCAAAAGCATTTATAAGATGCAAGGGAAAAGAAGAGCCCTTCTCACCAAGGACAAATCATGACAAATCCAGGAGGTGTTGGCTATCCTGACTATAAAACCAACAAATTTTTAAAGCTTATTTTATCTCTGCAGGTCACATAATGAATGATCACAATTTGAAGCATGTCTGATTCAGAGAAAGAGCTGGCCCAGCTCCTTATATGCATAATTAATACATAATATGTAGGAATAAGATAATATTTGCTTCCAGCATAATTTTATATGTTGTTTCTCAGAAGTCTATTTTTCCAGAAAACAGTCAGATATTCTTCTCTGCAAACCAAACAGTTCCTATGAAGACAGAGAAATCAGACAGCCAAGAAGCAGTGGTCCATCATATTTTAATTTCTCATCTATCTATCTATCTATCTATCTATCTATCTATCTATCTATCTATCTACCTATCTATCTATCTATCTATCTATCTATCTATCTAGCAGATGAAGCAGTCAATCTGCTTCAAAACCAGCTTTCTGCTTTCATTTGAGATCTTTCCTGCAGCAGCTCATGTTCCTCTGGTATTTCCAGGTCAGTCAAGGATATTTCCAAAATGTTTCTTCTTATCACTAAGATAAAAGTGGGAGCTGCTTCACAGGAGCTGTACCAAGGAAAAATTGGGACATCATTACCATCTCCACCACTGCTGAGGTGCCAGGAGATGCAGCAAACTGACAGGAGAAAGTCACATCCCACACACCTGCTGGAAGGACAAGGGAGATTAAAAAGCCCAGACCTGTCAGCTTCACCTCATTCCCTCAAGCTTCCTCATCTTGTTAAGAATCCAGACCCACGCAGAACAGTTTGAGACCAATAAAATCCATCAAGAGTCTTCCAAGGGAAAACCAGACCAGACCTGATCACTTTCCACAGTGAAACAAGGGGCCATGTGGGCCAGGGAAGGACAGTGGGTGTTCTTTACTTTCTTTAAAGTAAGGTCATGGACAGAGCCTTCCATAAAAGTCATCTGGCCTAAGTGGGGAGATGTGGGATTGGTAAGGGCATGAGGTGGGCAGAAAATGGGCTGGAAAACTGCTCTGAGGTGATTGGTGGTACAAAGTCCAGCCAGTGGGTGGTAAATCCTATTGAGGAGCCCCAGGGGCTGGTACTGATGTTGGGATGACAGGACAGGGAACACCTCAGCAGGTCTGCAGACAGGGTCAGACTGGGATGCAATCTGGAAGGGGAGGGCTGTGATTCCAGGAGAAATGGCCAGAGCCCAGGGCAAGCACCTCCATCTGTGATAAACTGGAGATATTGCTCTCCACAGTGGCCTAATGGGAGCGTGGAGATGAGACAGAGGAGACTCTTCTCAGAGCCATGCTCCAGTGGACAAAGAGGCAGCAAAAACAAGCCAAAACATCGAAAATTCTGTTTAGATAGAAGGAAAAACTGTGGCCAGCGGTGTGGTCAGATTTTTCCCCAGATTTCCCAGGGACACTGTGAAATTTTCATTGTTAGAGACAGCAAATCCTGGGGCTGGAAAAGGCCCTGAGTGACCTCCTGTAACTGTGCCTGTCCTGATTGACCATGGACTAAGTGACTTCTGGAGGTCCTTCCCATCCTGTGATGTTATTCTCTGTCTCCAAGGTGTGGCAGCATATCCAGTGCTGCTACTTGTCCTGGATGGAGTGGGAAAGCAAGGAGAAGAGGGAAATTTGTTATAAAGCACATGTGTCTGGGTTAGCAGTTCTCTGACATTCCCTTTCAATCATTAGCCAGAGGCCATTATTTCTGCTTGTCTGAGTACCCTTGACATGTAGAAGGTAAAAAAAAAAAAAAAAAAAAAAATAGAATAAAGTGCCTAAAATGTTTTGCCAATGAGAAAATTCAATGATAGAATGTCTCCTCAAACTGTCCTTGTCCTGTATTCTCCTGCCTGGGAGAAGTTTTTAACTTCTCTTACTTTCTGATTTAAAATATCTCTGACTTTGTCCACTGTGCATCCCAATTAGACAGAAGAATAAGCTGTTGTTAAGCTGTATCTTGTCAGACTCCTGCAAGAACAGAAAGAAAAAGAGAGAGTCTGCTGCCTTTTCTCCGTTCTTATATGACTCAGAGCTCTTGCATAACAAGTAAAGCAAAGTCATGCCTTGATGAGAGAGGTCAGAGCCTTTGGAACAGAGAAGAAAAATTCAATTGAAAAATCAGTTCTATATTTGGAGCAACAACAACAACAACAAAAAGCTTTTTCAAAGGAAAGGTAAGTTCATAAATATTTTGTAAACTTTCTGTAAGCTTGATTAGGAACCTGAAAGTGCCTAACTTTATTTAATATCCTGCCAGCTTCAATCTGTCTTTTACTCTTCTAAGCAACTGTCTGCACCAGGATCCTGTTCCCTGTCCTTGGAAAACATGTGTTAACCCTATTAGCAGAACAGAAGGGAAAAGCTGAAGTGAAAAGCTCCTCTCCCTTGATCTGCACAAACACCTTGAAAGCTGTTGACATGTTTGGATTAGAGTCTAAGTCTACAGCATGTTGGAGCTACACATCTGGCATTTCTAATGACACTGTTTCAGGAAGCTCCATAAACTCTGAATCTTCACCTAATGGGGAGTTGGCAGTGAATTAGTCCCTTTAAACCTGACAGAAATGATCCAAACTCCAAGTTAACAGGCATTTTTTAACTGTTTTGCCATGTTGCATCAATGTGTGTGCAACACTCTGTGATGGAACAGGCCTTGGTTTCTTTTATGTCAGTTAAGTCTATTAATTATTGATACTGATCCAGCCTGGGGATCCCAGCACAGGAAGGAGCTGGAGCTGCTGGATCATGTCCAGAGGAGGCCCCAGAATGGTCAGGGGGATGGAGCAGCTCTGCTGGGAGGAAAGGCTGGCAGAGCTGGGATTGTGCAGCCTGGAAAAGAAAAGCCCAGGGGTGACAGAGAGTGGGTTTAGATGGGACATTGTGAGGGAATTGTTCCCTGTGAGGGTGGGCAGGCCTTGGCACAGGGTGCCCAGAGCAGCTGTGGCTGCCCCTGGATCCCTGACAGTGCCCAAGGCCAGCCTGGACTGGGGAACACCCTGGGACAGTGGGAGGTGTCCCTGCCCATGGCAGAGAGCGGAACTGGGTGAGTTTTAAGGTTCCTCCATCCCAAACCAATACATGATTCTTTGACTTCTCTATGATTTACTGCTGACTGTAAGTGTTGTAACAATTTACTTATACACACAAAATGGCCATTCCTCACCCCAGGGATGGATGGGGGGCTTTCCCCAAAGGTTTTTCTAAAGCTTTTGATCCCTTTTCTAAGCACAGGTTTATCTCTAATGAGGCCCACAGTGGGCTGGGATGGTTCAGTGCATCCTTGCAGATCTCTGGTGTTCCCAGGCCGCAGGTTCTGATCCTGGGCTCACTCAGCCAGAGCCTTCCTGGCCAGGAATCCACTGTCACAAGGATGATGGGCACATCCAGAGAAGCAGAACTTGCACCCAGTGGGAAGCTGAAGAAGTTTTTAGCCAGTTTTACACTTCCTTGAAGTATTTCCTGAGACTTTTAGAAGCTGACAGCCTGATTCCCAGCATACAATCTTTCCTGGGAACTGCTGACATGCTCAGGACACAGCCTTGCAGCCTTGCACAGTCTGCTACAATATAAGACAGAGCAGAGGTGAGGCCCTTCCCACATTTCCAGATTTTCCCTGTCCTGTATCTCCTAACTATTTTAATGACCCACAGAAGAGCTGTATAAATAAACTTCACCTGAAAGTTTGGTGAGGAAAAAACCCCATGGGAATTTGGGGAGTGATAACTGAACACCTGTTTTTTAATGATTTACACAATAAAAACAGTATGGAAGGAATTGTCCAATTTATTTTGAGGCCAAGATTGATTCTGTTGTCCTGATATGGCAATAATAGATACCTGGAGAAAATAATACATTGATCACAGAGCAATGAGACACCTGAATAAAAATTAATAACAATAGTTCCAAAACTGCTAAAGTTCAGGATTGTTTTAGACATCCATAAAAGCATGAAAAAGAGGCCATCACCCTCTTTCCTTTAGTGTATTCTCAATTGCTTCAGTCCGGTCTTGTATTTCTGTATGCAAGCCCATGCTTATAGGATAAGCACAGGCAGAATTAACACATCATCCAGGACTTCTGAAAACCATGTAAGCACTGAATTCCAGGTGTCTCATCCCTACCTAACTTACCCATCAATCATATTTTTTCCCTGTAAAGGGCTTTCCTAGCAAGACAAATGCATGAGGAGGTGGATTGGACTCACAACTCCTTAAATTATTCTCCCATCTCTGCTTCAATAGTCAGCACTTCCATCCTCTGGAAGTACTAAAGTGAGAAAAAATCCCCCGTTTCTTTTAACTTGTCTCACAGCAAAGTCTCACAGACAAAATGGCTTTTAGAGAGTGGAGAAAACAATTATTTTGTCCTTCATTTAAATAATATCGAGCCATCGTTCATCTCACAAGGAACTACAGAGTGCCATTAAAGAGTGACACTAAAATGCAATGCAATTTGGAGGAGAATAATAGGTAAAATAAATATTAAAGGGATGTGTTCCTTTTTCATATTTTTGTGTCAGTAACTCTGAAATTTCCCTAGCATTGAAAAAAATTTTAAAAGCATTTTTGTATTTTTCAAAGCAGTGGAGCAAAGCTGTAGCAGTGAAGATTAAAATCAAGACCACAAATCTCACTGGCTTTGGTATTTTGAAGATGGACTGATTTTTATTTTAAATTTTTTCCTGAATTTGTGTCAAAAAACTTTCATTGCCAAAATCTCTGCATTTTTTTATACCACATAAAAATAAAGGTTTGGATTTAAGACCTCCTGCTAAAAACACCAGCTGCAGATGACCCCACATGCTCATAGAGACCATGAGTGTATTTTCACCTTGTCTCTGCCATGTGGAACCCAACAGGTCTGATTTCCCCTGTAACCAAAGCCTCTCTGGATGCCATAAGGACAACCACCACTTTGGGAATTGAAGGGAGATGCCATACCCAAGAAGATCTTTGTGTGCCTCCAGCACAGAAGTGTTTGCAGGATGGAAGCAGAAATGTGTAAACACAGCTGAGAGAGCTGGAAGGGATTTCAGAGGATGCTTTTCTGTCTGCAGAAAAATCTGGGATGTTCTTGGCACACCTTGTGTTCTCCTCCACCTGTGCTCCCAAATTATCCAGCACAATCCTGGGATGACTGCTCCTTTGCTGGGAATAAGTGGGAGATTGCCTGGAAATTGCCAAGAAGGCTGAAATATGGGAAGAGGAGAGTTTCTATACAAAAGTAAAAGATGGCTAAAGTAAAGATTTTCCTTGGCTTTAATATAAAATGCTGCTGGAGTACATAAATTGGCAAATACTTGTGCTGCTTTATTGGGACAAATGGCTGTTGTCTGCTTTAATATACCCCTAAGTACTCCAATAAGGACAACAATAAGTCTGGAATATCTGCTTTCTTCTTAGATTGATATAAACAGCAAAAATGCACTCCTTTGTTCCTGCATGCTGGGATTAAATGGCTTTTAAACACTATTTTTGCATGTCTGCGTGGGAGCAAAGTAACAAAAGAAAATTAAAGAAGTCTTCCCATCCCTACCTCTTTCTTTCAGTTGAGCTCAGGGTGGAATATTGCATTTACCCCAGAAATATTCTCCTGAAAATCAAAGAAAGTCTGGTTCTTAAGCAGCCTGTGGATTCTCTTTTAATAGAATCTAAAGTTATTATCCTATTTTTATTGGAGACATCCTGAGTGCACATGTACTCATATTTAGGGATGTGGAAAATGTGCCAAGATAAAGTTATCCATAAAAAACCTCTGTGTGTAGGAGCCATGCACAGTAGGCAGAGCCCTTTGACTTACCAGGAATTTGCTCATTACCTCAGGCTGGTTAAATCACAGAATAATGAAAAATATCCTGAGCTGGAAGGGACCCACAGGGATCATGGATCCATCTCCTGTCCCTGCCCAGACACCCCAGCAATCCCACCCTGTGCATCCCTGACAGCATTGTCCAAACCCTCCTGGAGCTCTGGCAGCCTTGGGGCTGTGCCCGTTCCCTGGGGAGCCTGGGCAGTGCCCAGCACCCTCTGGGGAAGAACCTTTCCCTGATCTCCAGCCTGACCCTGCCCTGGCACAGCTCCTGCTGTGGAATGTGCTGAATTAACATTTATCCAGATTGTTATGTGACCCTTCACTTGTATTTCCCCCATTTTAGCCCCACCATTTCTCTGGATGATGTCAAAACCCAAACAAGTTCCTTCTTCCTGGACTACTGTGGCATTTATTTCCTTGGGGTTGTCCTCCCAGTTATAAAAGGAAAATAAAGTCAACCTACTGAGCTTAAACTTGTTACTGGAACACATTTAGCTCAATGCTGTTGTCTGATACATCTGGTTGTGCCTGGACTCCTCACTGGACAGATATAAGATGCTTGGAACATTCCCAATGGCATTTTATGCAATAAAAGCTTGGGAACCTGGGGAATTCTTCAGGCAGGCAGGGACATTAAACATCAACACATTTCTCTGTCTAGCACTGAACATGTGTATACATATGTTAGGGTTACGTATTTATATATACATATTCTTAATATATATGTTTTATATTTACATATAATTTTATTTTTCTATATATATTTTATAAATTTTATATTTATATATCTATATATCTACAGAAATTTCTATTTTAAATGTATAATATTTGATATATATTTTATAGAATTATAAAATATAATATATAAACATATATATTTTATACATTGCATATCATATATATTTTATATATTATATTTATTCTATTTATATTTTATTATATTTATATATTATTTTTACATTTTTATATCATTTATATATTATAATGTATTTTATATATTATATAGGTAATATAATATATACAAATATATATATATGGTTATATATATGGTTAGGGTTTGGGTCAGGTTTAGGACTAAGGTGTTAGTGTCATAGATATATATACACACATATATATATGTACACATTTATACATATATTTACTTTTATATATACATACTTATATATATAAATATATATGAACTGCAATGCTTGCAATATTTTATCTCTGCTGTCCCATGAGAACTTTCTCACTAACTTCCACCTTCCATTTTTCTGACACACAGACCCTGGAGCACCTAATTAACTCCTGCAAGGAAGAGTTTGGAAAATATGATCCCAGATTCTCTCAGGATTAATAACATCCTGACTGGGAATATCCCGGAATTTGAACAGGCTCATCCTGAATATTTAAATTTTATGAAAGAGGTCTGCTCTGCTGTGCCACTTTGGACAGAACTGGGATATTTTAAAAATAGTCCCAGGATTTATTTTTCACTATGTAAACAGGGTGGAATAGCACAATTTTAGTTCCATGTGGAAGCACAGCCATGTGTTCAGTAAACAACAGTTCCTTGGTTCTCTGCCAAAGCCTGAAACAGAGAAAAAAACAGGTACTTGTGTAAATACACATCACATTAATTCCCTCTACAAATCTCTGTATAATAACTTATTTCACTTGAATACATTTGCAGTTTTCCCTCCTTTCCACCACAGCACTGCAAGTTACTTGTTTTGTTACAAAACATGTCAGTCCATAAGAACTCTGTGGTTTAGATATAAAAAGCAAGTACAGAATCTCAAAAAATCTAATAAAATCTGACAAGCTGTTACAAGCATAAGAGTTCTGCTAATTCTGGTTTTTCTGTGCTCATAGAGGTTTGGCCATTTAAGGGTTTTAACAGGGCAGAACATTTAAGCTATTCCTGCAATCAGTTGCCCTGTGGTAGGTGATGACACTCATATCCAATTAGAAGAGCAGCAATTATATAATTTCTGGAATTTCAAGGAAAAAATACTGATATTCATGTGTAGTGGTTTAAATTACGCCAGTGTGAAGTCCCTTTTTATGCTGTGGAATATCAATTAAATATATCTATTGGGGTAATGCTATTAAAAAGCTGGAATGTTTACTTCAGTGACTAAGCACTTGTAGAAATAAAATGTTAAGTTGTGAAAAAGCTGTTCTAACAAGGCCAGTAAATCATGTTAGGGCTTTTAATGAATGAGCAATATTCAGTTTCTGGGTTCAGTTCTTTGCTATCTCTGGTGTTTGATGTGGGAGTATCCACCAGAACATTAAAAACAATCCCACTGCACAGACAGCAAGAGAGTTTAATCAGAAGAAGTGAAATTATAAAACAAATCATTAGGTAATTTCACAGATTCTCAGCAATAAAGAGAGATTGCAAATACTAAGAAGTCCCAAATTATTTCACTGACTCAGAAAGTGACTCAAGGTCAGAATATGGAATTTGAAGGACACTTCCAGCCCCAACATTTCATTGCACTTCTAGCCCCTCATTTATTCTCATTTCATGAGATCTGTCTTTCCTTTCCTTGGGAAAAGAGGGAGACAATGGGTATTCCTTTGGGTGGTGTACTGCATGACTTACAATCATAGTCCTTGTTAGAGGGATTGGCTGATAAAATAAATACATTTTAATTGGACAGCTTCAGGATCTGCCTCCAGAAGCTGCCTAAAAATGATCATTTGTTATCAAATGAGCCTCTTGGCTCCAGCCAACAGAGAAAATTCCACTTTTCTTTGCTATGGCCCACACTCACCTCTCAGAAACCTTGACCATTTGCTTCAGAACTTCTGAAACTGAGCCAAAGAGTAAAAAACTTTTCTTTTTTTCCAGAAAGCAGGAGAAATACAACACAATGACCTTGCAATTTCCCCAGCCCCAGCCAGGCTAACCCTTGAAAAATGCAGCACTGAAGTGAGCAGAACAGCTTGTGGAAAAGCCTGACATCCCCCAGAGTTCCAGTTACACTCCCATGCTCAGAACAGCCTCTGCAGCAGAAGGCTGGCCCAGATGACAGGAAAATAACAGCAAAAAAAAAAATAAACAACCACATTTATTTCACTTTGAACCTGAGAGCTCTTCCAACAGCTGAACCTTGTCTCATTCACAGCACTCTATTTCTACATTATAACTTCCTCACTACAACAGGAGTTTGCCAGACCTTAAATAAGCACTTTTACTGAGAATGTAAAGATTAATCCTTTTTGCTATTACTTTCAATATTCCTCGTTAAAGAGCCACCCATATATGACATTTATTAATGTGTGTATACTGCATATTAATTCCAATTAAGTTCTACAGTGAATAATGCTAAGGCCCTCAAATTAAGTGATTTAATTCCTTTCCTCATCTAATTGCTGAGACTATTATTTAATGTCTCTTGTTTTTCTCTCTATTAATCTGTTTGCTTTATTAAATTGTATTCTGTTGTTCCACTCAGAACTTGTACAATTAAAAGAGGCAAAGAGAAGGTTTTAAACAAAGGAGCAAAGTATTTGCAGGGAAGGAGAAGAAAAAGCTGGTGGAGGAAACTTACATATCATGGTGTACCTGTCACAAGTTGTCCTCTGTAAGGGAGGGAAGAGCTGGAAAGGCTCAAATTGCAAGGATTATTAAATAATGGCAAGGAAGATAACCGGGGACCTGGAATGCACTGCTGGTGTTGGGCCCCCCTGGGGCTGCACAGGAAAACAAGGATGGAGTTCCTGAGTCCAGCCCAGCCTGGACTGCAGCTGACACAGACAAACTGCTAAAGCCAAAAAGACAAAGCTCTGTGCTTAACATTTTCATTTTAAGCACAACTGTGTCACCAGGCTTTTCAGATGCTGTTGTAACTAATGGTTACAAGCCTGCACTGCTCTGAAAAGCTTCTCCCTCTCAGTGTTCCCTGCCCAGGAATTGTGAATTTTTCCTTGCTTTTAGCATTATGGGTTTTTTTGGTTTTGGTTTTTTTTTATTATTTCATTTTTCCCTTCTTTCCTCTCCTCCTGAAGGAAAGAAGTAGAGCAGGAGTGTTATGTGGGATAAAGGCATGGTTCTTGTTCACTTCTAAGACTTTCCTGTGACAAGGATAGTTGCTATGAATATAAAATCACTTTTTTTTTTAAACACAGTTTAGCCAAGGATGAAATAACGAAATAAATTAAGCCTTGTTTCACTGTAATACCCATGACTGTAATGCAGTCTGTAATTGCAGCATTTCTCTAGGTCTGTTCACAAGGAACCTGAACATGTTTGAAGTTCACATTGTTCCTGTTGTGACTAAAATATTCTGTGCAACAAGGAGGTAAAATAATTGTATCATTTCTGCAAATGAGCCCTGTATTCAGGAATGAGCTGTGCAGTGGCAGACAGACCTGCACTCTTTTCTGCATTCACAGTCTCCCCTCACACTGGTAATTGGATGCAGAGCCATTTCCACACTAATTTTCCCATCATCTTGGAAAGCACCTTATGTTTTGCCCCTGACATCAGCCAGGATGGACATGCAGTGTGAAGGGCAGCAGCAATAACATTGGTCTCTGCTCTGAATTCCAAAAGGGGTGTGTTCTCTAGGGGTATCTCACCTCCTTAGGGGAGCCCAGCACTACTGAGTCAAAATACTGCAGAGAACAGGTCATTGACCTTCAATATCCTGCCAATTACTGACATTGAAGTGGGGGTAAAAAAGTTACAAAAAAAGGTCTTGGTTTCAGTTCCTTTCCATAAGTTGTAAGCACACAATGAGTATTTGATTGATTTATGTCAATCTGCCATTTTAATCCACAAGAAACAGTAGTGTGGGAATGGCAGACAAGCTCTTTGCCACAATTCTTTTCTCATCTATCCCTCAAAACTTACCTGTGGGCATTTTCTGAATATTGTATCTGCACAAGTTCATGCAATCATGGAATGGTTTGCATTGGAATGGACATTAAATCTCACCTTGTTCCAAATCCCTGCCAAATGCAGGGACACATTGCACTAGGTCAGGGTGCTCAGAGCCTAAATTGACTTTAGAGAGCAGATAAAGGAGGGAAAACATAAACTCCTTGTTTCTTTCCACTTTTTTCTCTTTAACCTGGGACAGGACCCAGGGAATGGCTGGAGCTGGGCCAGGGCAGGTCAGGCAGGAGATCAGAGAAAGGTTCTCCCCAAGAGGAAAGGGAAGAAGAGTTGGCACTGCCCAGGCTCCCCAGGGAATGGGCACAGCCCCAAGGCTGCCAAAGCTCCAGGAGGATTTGGACAATGCTGTCAGAGGTGTGATTGTTGGGGTGTCTGTTCAGGGACAGGGTTGGACTGGATGCTCCTGTAGGTCCCTTCCAGCTCAGGATATTCCATGATCCCATGGTATTTACTTTTCTGCCTTCAGCATAGCACGGGCTGGTAAAATCCTGTGGCATTCTACCCACAGACCTTGTCACAGGGGTTGCTGTTGAATGCAAATGGGTGGCATTTTTCCTGGCACCAAAAAGCCTCTCTGGGAATCAACAGTGTTGATTCAACACTTTGGTCCCCTCTACCTGGTTCTGCCCTGAAGTCACCCCTGTGCTCCCACACAGAGCCAGTATCCCAACCCACCCCCTCCAGTGGAGTGTGTCCTGTTGTGTCAGGGAAACACCCAAAGGTCACCCCCTGCCTGAGGGATCCCATCCCACCAACAAGGTCACAGGGACATTCCAAGTCCAGCTCCTGGCCCTGCACAGGGCAATCCAACCATTCTGCTGCAGGTCCAAGCTCCTCTCCTGCGCAGCTGGGTGCCACACTGGCACTTGCTTTCTCTCCCTGAGCATCACCCTGCCCACCCCAAAACACTCAGGTGTGGGGCAGTGCTGCTTTTCAGTGGGGTTAGAAACAGAGGCAGTGATGCTCTCTGGAGTGTGAGCTGTGGGCTGGGACACTGCAATCTGCTCCTCCTTGGTTTCTTTCCAAGCATCTTTTGCTCCCACAGAGTCCTGTTTGCACAAGCCTCTGCAGACCTCAGCTTTGCTCTCTAAGATGTGAACTGCTGGCCTCTTGTTTGAGCTGTGATCCTCTTTATATTCTTCAGAGATTGTAGCTGTGGACTGATCTTGGCACCAAAATCAATCCTTTTTTTTGCAAGCAGAAGAGTATTTTTACATGTCATAGCTTTTATTTTAGGATCTTAGAGCTTTGCTCACTGAGGTCTAAAGAGTAATTCCTACTTTTAAATTTTTTTTAACATTTGCAATTCACCTCATGAGTTTTCCTCTGGTGGATTCTCTGTTGTCCCTGATAAGATCCACAGAAGTGACTCTGATGGTCCCTAATCTGAAAGAATAATTGTTTCTTAGATTTTTGGTTTGCTTAGTTCTTTTTTTTTTTTTTTCCCTTCTCCTATAAATCTTTAGCTCAAATCAGTGTGATTATATAACAGACAAATCTGGCCCACTGCAAACTAAAGTGTGCTGTGTTTGCAAACCAAAAGACTTCTGAAATAAAACTGGAAACTGGTGGAATGTCTCTGAAGTGGAGCTGCACCCATTTCCTTAAATTCAGTAATTCATTTCAGCCCCTGTCTGGGTTTATCTGAGTGACAGAAAAGAGCTTTATTACTGTTGACTTCAGGTAAGAGAATGCACAATGAGATTCTTTAAATGACTTGGATGTGTTTGGACAGCTAATATCTCAAAAAGTCTATTATCTGTATTGACTACAACACTACAGAATGTTATAAAATTAATTATATTCTTCATAGCTTAACAATGATTGCCTCATTTAGAAATATAATTACCTATCACTGAGGTTTTCAGCCAGAAGGGTTTTTTTTTAACAGTGTATAATAGCTTGGTTTGTCAGACTTCATTGAAATCCTTTGCTGCTTTCTTCTCCTCCTTGTAAAATTTTGATATTTTAGTTGACTTTTTCTTTTTTGATGCCACAGTTTTATTCCAAGTATTTAGTATTGTTATTCACAAAGGACAGAGTGACACTAAAGGAGCAGCCTGGCTAATAAAACAAGGAACCACCAAGTGACAGCAGGTTATGGGATGCTCTGGGATATGATGGGATAATCTGAGAAGTGTCCTTCTCCCTAAGATTTAAAAGAAGGGAAAATTATTATTCAAGAACAAAAAGTATGATCTGTCTCCTGAAAGGGTCATTCAATGAGATAGAAGTAAGAAAATGGAAACCTGACAATCTTTGCCATGATTTTCCAAGAAAACTCTTTCCAGGTTGGTTGTTCTGATTTGAAGTTACTTTCTTGAAGCACAACCATTATCCCTACAGATGCATCAAAGCCAAACCCACCTGCTAGAACCCATAATTTCTATGTGCATTTAAAAAGCACAGAAAAGAGAAAATAAGTGCTGAACGCTGTCGAAGTTTATGTCAGGTTATGCAAACAATGGCTCCCTTGCCATCCTGTTCCCAGCTCCATCTCTCTCCAGCCAATGAGGCAAGGAGGAGTTGAGAAACACTGAAGAAAGGCAGATAATGCACTTCGCTCCTATTATTTTTCCTGCAGACACAATTTTTCCCCCTCAATTGTATCAGAGCTTATCATTCTCCAGAGCCATTAATCTGGCATCTTTATCGACAGCGTGGGATTGTAAAAGATGTTATTTATTTCCTCCTGCCTTCCAGCTCCAATAGGAGAGAAATACTGAGCTGCCCCCAGCCTAAGGAACTAAGTAATAAGAGGAAAATGATGCAGTGTGATAATTTAAGCACAAAGAGATCAGATCCTGGCACTCAATACATTGGTTTTGCTTAAAAACTGCAGCGGTTTTGTTGTGGGTTTTTTTTTTTTTGTTTGTTTTGTTTTTTTTTTAGATTTAGCTGAAAATTAGAATTTAGATGTTTAGATTGAAGCTGATTTAGCAGCTGAGATGCTGCTTTGTTTTAAAATCTCTCTTTAATAAAAGACACCACTAAAATTAGGTGGATCAGTAAAATAAATAAAAGAGCAACACTCCCAGGGCTTTTCATTCCCTGTCTCTGGTTGGGGTGATTATGGAAAATACATCTGTAAAATAAACACAGGCTGCTTTTTATGCAGGCACAGTGTGTCAAAACAAACAGCACCAATCTTTGGCTCAAATTTGGGCTTTTTAGCACAACCCTTAAATCCAGCATAAAATCCAGCCCTGCATATAGATGCAGAATTATCTATTGATGTCACAACCACATGAACTTACACTGAATGCTTTCCTGTGAGAGCTGGACACCTCTAGAGCCCTTCACCTGAGCATTGGAGAAATTGTATTTGGTTCATATAAACTGAGCCCCTCAGTTTGCTAAATGGTCAGCAATATTCAGAAAACAAGCACTCATTAATTATATCCACACAGTAAAATACAGAGTGATTTAGAAATGTGTTAATGCCCAATGTTTTACAGATATTTTTGCTGTGAGGGTGGTGAGGCCCTGGCACAGGGGGCCGGGAGAAGCTGTGGCTGCTTCTAAAACTCTTCCAGATCAGATTGGAGCTAACTGGGTTGATGGAAGGTGTCCCTGGGGTGGCACTGGATGACCTCAAAAGGTTCTTTTCTGCTCACACATGACCCATCTTTCACACTCCAATTCCTCACTTGTCCACCTCAATCCTTGTTTTCAGCATTTCCTTTTTTTTCCATACCCTCTCTATGTCAGCAAACACAAAATGCTTTCTCCAAACCATGAGAAATGTGAATACAGTGGGATTTTGGTTCAATTTATTTCAAGGATTGGGGGCATCTCTCTGATCTTCATGGGGAGAGTTTGGCTTTTCTTGGCCTTTTTTGTAGCCTTCTGGACAGTTCCTACAAAGCCTCCAGTGCCAGGCTCTCCCCAGTAATTTTGTCTCTCCAGGATTGTCCCCACACAGAGCCAAGGAACACTGGGATTGCTGTGAGGTGTGCTCCAGAAGGATTGGGACACACTTGCAAAAGAAACACAGACAAGAATTCATTCTCCCTTCTGAGGGATTACAAATACCTGAACAGGCCTGGATGTTGAGTCTTAAATTCTTTTTTGCCAGGGCTGGGATTAAATGCTCAAGATGGAATTTCTTGTTTGGTCTCAGATGTTTATTAGTTATTATCCATGTTACAATCTCACAAACCATGAGTTCTACAGCACTTCACTAAATAATGAACTAAAAATGGAGCCCCATCACTCTCTCTACAAGGCTTTTTGAGGATAAACTGTCCAATTAACAAATGACAGCTAAATTATTTTTGCTTTTAACCCAATAACCAACCACCCATGTCTGCAATGAGGACTTTTTCATCCAATTAAAAACCACAAAACCACCCAAACCCATGGAGAGGAAGATGAACAAGAAGGTGAAGAAGGACCAGCCACTGCCCTAAAACCTCCATCTTGCTTTATATCTATTACCATATTCTAAAACCTTGAACTCTAAGTTTTCCACTATGGGATATTTCACACTTCTAGTCAAACTCCACACCCATAATCCCAGTTCTATCCAATTTTGGAAGCCTGGTCCATAGCCTCAAGTCAAATTCTTTTGGGGATCAGCACAGAAAATCTAAAATTCTCAGTAACCAGGGTTCCAACACATGAACACATTTAATCCTCACCCTTTTGCTTGCCAAAGCGCATGGAACCTTGAGCCACAGCATTTCTCCCTTACACGAAATAGAATATCTCAAGAATCACATCCAGGGCATGGTACAGGACATTTCCTCTGAGCACAGACCATTTTCAAACAGACTCTGAGCTTTGGAAGTCTTCATTTCAAGGTTTTATGCTCTCTCAAAGTAACAAAACAGAGCAAACACCTTCTGAAGATCTCCACACAATGAAGGTGGAAAAGTAATTTAATCTTGGATCAATATTTGCAAGTGGTAAGTGGAAATTGCTACTCAGTAAGGATTTTGGCTCACACAATTCCATTTCATTCTGCTTTTGTGTGGTGCAAATCTGGGATAATGTTCCCAGTGTTGGATTGTAGAGAGAGAAAAGAGGTACTTGCACTATTTATTCTCTGCTCTATATGAATATAGAACCTTTATAGACATACTTTATATGTGATACATCATCTATACCAATAAAATATATGGTAAATTTTGAGTATATTGAAGTGCCAGACCATGAATTCAGCTGTGCAATTGAGCAGGTCACAAGCTCAACTGGTACCACACTTGTTTTGCCATTTAGTGAATATGAATTTCAATCTCATATATAAATACATACACATATATTTAAAGATACATAAAACAACATTATCTGTTAAATAAGTAGATATTTAAAAGAGTTGTGGGCTTGCTGTTGGGGGTTTTTTTGTGTGGTTTTTGTTGTTGTTTTGGTTTGTTTGGTTTTTTTTACTTCTTGTAGCTACACAAATTAGGTAAATAAAAAGCAGACTAATGGCTGGATTAACTCACTTCACCTCTGCCTTTCTTTGTCCCTTGGTCAGTACAAGATTGGTTTGTACAAGATTCAGTGAGAACAGGAAAAAACTCCAAGGGTGAAAGTGAAGGAAACTCACCTTGCAAAAGCCACAACATGTGGAGGTGTCAGAGCTGTGCCAGCAGTGGAGGAATTTGCTTAATGAAAATTTTCCCCAGGCATCCCCTAATGTCACTGGTGGCTCCCAGTGCAGATTACCCATCAGTTAGCACAAATTTGCTTTTTAATTGGCCTGTATTGCACCTGCCACATGCTGGCTCCCCAGCCTCTGAGGCACTGGCAAAAGGAGGAAGGTGGAGATCTGGGGGGATTTCATTTAATGCATTCCAGGAAGGGCCTGCACAGCAACAATTAATGTTTAAAAGACAAGAATAATGTGCACCAGCACGAAGTGATGAGGACAAGGCAAGGGGAGCTGGGGAGTAACTAATGAACAAGATTAATTAGCCACAGCAGAAAGATCTAAAGCTCCAGTGGCTTCAGGGGGAAGCTTTAATTCTGTTGACTTTTGTGGGTCCTGGGAACAGCCCAAGAAGTCCAGGAGTAGGTGATTCATCAGCAAGGCTTTGTTTATCCATGTTTATTTTAAAATGATGCCAAAATCATGTGTTCTGGAGGTAAACTGTGAACAGCCAGGCAAAGGAAACACAGGCAGTGGGTTTATATTTATTACCATCTTCTAAAACCTTAAACTCTATGTTTTCCACCATGTGACATTCCTGGGTCTTCTGGCAAGACCCAGGAAGGGGGGGCACCTCTCCTTCCCAGGTAACAGATGCTCCAGGACCCCTTTTCCTATTTCCCATGAGTAAGAAAATTGAACTTCAGTTGTGAAAGTTGGTTAGAGACTTCTCAGTTTTGTTCAGATCTCCCAACTATTTATTTTTCTCCCTTTCTTCCAGAATGGCTGGGCTCTCCTTGCTCAGATTGCTATGGAAGTCTCAGGGAATTGATGTTTTTATATAGAGAATTAATGTGTAAGTTCCTTGCAGTGAATTCCAGTCCCAAACCATGCAGCCCCATGGCAGCAGTACCAGCAGAAGGAGCAATGTGACTCCACAGCTCCCAGATGTTGTGATTCCAGAGAAATATTATCCTGCAGAAAGCACAGGCAGCTGGGATGCTAATTCCCAGTGTTTGCATCTCATCAGGGCCTCTGGGAACTGCAGGAGTGGGAATGCAGTGAAGCTGCTCTGAGTTGGGTTTGTAAGGACAATCTCAATTCAACATCAATCAATAAATAAATAATCTGCTTGGAAATTGAAAATAAAATTGAAATATCAATTCTAGGAAATGTAGGCATTGGTTTTAAATAACAAAAATTGGAAAAAAACTTGAATTTCAAGTTTTAACTGGTTTTATTGAGGGTTTTTCTACAACTGACTGCATTTCCATACTGTGAGTTTCATTCCCAACCAGTTTCTGCTGAGGGATTTATTTCCCTCTTCACCCATCTCCACACCACTCCCTTGTCTCTGTCCCTTATTTCCTTGGGATTGTTAAGATGACAATGCAGAGATGTTCCATGAGTTGGCAAAAAGCCTTTTTCCCTCCAGAGTTTAATTCCAGCAGGTCAGTGAACTGATCTGCCTCACTAACCCAAGAGTGGTACAGCAGTGGGAAGAGTTGGAGAAGGGGGAAAGGAGGCATAATCGCCCCAATTTCACATGATTTTACCCTGTTTTATCCCCATAGCATTTCTTCCTTATTATTTTACCTTGGCCATCTCCTTTCTCCAGGTGCCTGCACTATCTGTCTATAGTAGTTTATTGAGTTCTTCCTTTACTTTCAGGAAAAACAAAGTTATTTAATAAAGATATCCAAAATAAAGATACTCAGCTAGCAGCTGCATAAGTACATATTTGAAATTTTATCTTTGCAGTGCTGGTGTGTGTTGCAATATCTGTGATATATTGCTCTTCCCTTTGCCTTATAACAGACTCCCTATTATAGAGGCACAATTTAATAAGGCCATGTACATTAACATTATGGCATAATTTCCTGGCTGCCAGACAGGAGAGATTTTGAATGTTAAACTGTGTTTGATATGTTAATATAGGATGTAAGTGCCAAATTGGGCTCTATTAACAACACTTGCTTAAAATATTTTCCAATCTTCCTGTTAAGCTGAGATGTGGAGGAAAAGGCACTTGGTTGGAAGGGAAGGAATTGGGAGCTGTTTGATCTCATTTAACTGCAGCCCAGTTGGTGGAGCTGGGAGCTGTCTATAGAAAAATCCAGCAAGCAGGAGAACACATCTTGCTAATGGGATGAGATGAGCAGCAAGGAGTCCGTGAGCAGCAGATTTCTGCTTTCAGAGAATGGAATTGTCATCAGGCACTTCCTCAGCTGTCAGAGATGTTTAGAAATAGATGGGCTTCACTAGGACACTATTCCAGCTCACCTTCTGAATTTCCAGATATATAACCTGCCAGGAGTGTGGGGATGGGCATGTTGGGCTCTGCTCCCAGGAACAGGGACAGGGGGAGAGGGAACGGCCTCAGGCTGGGCCAGGGAGGCTCAGGTTGGACACCAGGAGGAATTTCTGCATGGAAAGGGTGGTCAGGCCTTGGCAGGGGCTGCCCAGGGCAGTGTTGGAGTCCCCATCCCTGGAGGTGTCCCAGGAAGGCCTGGATGTGGCACTCAGGGCTCTGGGCTGGGGACACGGTGGGGATTGGGCACAGCTTGGACTCGATGATCCTGGATATTTTTCCAAACCTAATGATCCTGGGATTCTGAATCTCCATATTTCCTTTTAATGCAAGGTGCCCAAGGGGAACTGTAAAAGAGATAGGAAAATTGAGAAACCCTACAGCTGCATAGATCAACATCTCTAGAAACAAATTACGCCTCTTCCAGGGACTTTCATTTTGACTAAGGGCAAATTGCTTCTCTTTTTCATCTCATAGCATCTACTTTGTTTCTACAGCAGTTTTAAACCCTTTTGGTTAGGTACCTTGTATTGTGAGTTCTAAAATCTACATTCTACCACCAGAGATGTAATACTAATACTAATTAAGTGTAAATGGAACTGCTTCTATAAGCACAGAAAATGTTTTTTTCTGGATGAGATTAAAGCAGTCTCTTAATTTTTTAAAAGTCTAGAGGTTAAGCTGCTAAAGGGCAGTTGTATCTGTCTTCTAGCTCAAAGAGCAAATACCATAATGCCTGAAAATACACTGAGGGAGCCTTTAAATCAGTCTTTGTTCTGCCTGAATGCTGGGGGCATTAATCTCTATCCTTCATATTGTTGCTTGTATGTATCACAGAACAATGGAATCATGAAATGGTTTGGGTGGGAAGGGATGTTACAGCCATCCAGTCCCATCCCCTGCCATGGGCAGGGACAGCTTCCATTGTCCCAGGCTGCTCCAAGCCCCATCCAACCTTGGACACTGCCAGGGATCCAGGGGCAGCCACAGCTTCTCTGGGCACCCTGTGCCAGGGCCTGCCACCCTCACAGGGAACAATTCCTTCCCAACATCCCATCTAACTCTGCCCTCCAGGAAACCATGCCCCCTTGTCCTGACCCTCCATCCCTTGGAAATTGTCCCTCTATTTTTTGTCAGCCTCTTCAGGCACTGCAAGGCCACAATGAGGGCATGCTAAACCTTCTTTTCCCCAATTCTCCCAGCCCTTCCTCCACGCAGAGCTGCTCCATCCCTCTGCCCATCCTGGTGCCTCCCCTGGGCTCTCTGCAGCAGCTCCAGCTCCTCCCTGTGCTGGGGCAGCTCTGCAGGTGGGGTCTCACCTGAGCTCAGGGGCACAGGGGCACAATCCCAATCCCTCCCTGCTGCCCAGGCTGGGGCTCAGCCCAGGGCAGGGGGTTCAGGGCTGGGGCAGCTCCAGCTTTCACCCCCAGCACCCCCAAACCCTTCTCCCAGGGCTGCTCCATCTGCTCCTCCCAGCCTGGACTGACCCCAGGGGCTGCCCTGAGCAGCCCTGGTTGAACCTCCTGGAGCTTGTCCAGTGCCCTCTGGATGTCACCCTGTCCTTCAGGGCTGTCACTGCACCCTCAGCTTGGTGTCACCTGCAAACCTGAGAGTGCCGTCCATTGCCTGTGTCATTAATGCAGATATTAAACAACAATGTATTTATACTCTGTGTGTTTGCATGTTTAAAGCTAAAATCTGCCTGTATGAGAAAGGAATGGCACAATCCTGACCCAGCCTCACCTCAGCAGGGCTAACACCCAGGATCTCAGCCTGAGCATGGGGCTGACACCAAGCTGCAGCCAGCTGGAGGCTTGGCTTTGTCAATCACATGTGACATTTAAAGCAATTTCTCACCTTTACAGGCTCCTAGCTTTGATAATGTCAGAAGCAGAGCACAGGATGCTGTCAAAAATCAAAAAAGCACCTGAATTTCCCTTCTCAGTAATTCCCTTTCTGCACTGGGAATCATTTAGAGAGACCTTGAAAATGAAGGAAAACTTAAAATCTGTTCCTGCCTTAGTCACAGTAACAACATAATGACACTCTAATGGCGTCAAAATTGGTGAGCTAAAATCAGGGAGAAAACTTTGAGTTGTTTTGGGTTTTTTCTTCTCCAAAGAGTTTTCTAAGGATCTCTTCAGGTTCTAGCTGCAATTTGAGGAAACACTTTTCAATCACCAGTCCTTGCCAGAGATTTAAAGCCAATAGGAGCACCAAGAACTGCAAAGGACAGTCAAATCTGCACTTTATTTTGGAAATACTTTGGGGATTTGCAGCTCCAGAGTCCTCAGCAATGGAACAGCTCACAGAGGACTTGGAATAATTCCTCCCTGCAGGTCACATATGATTTCTGTCTGTGTAGCTCCCTAAAGAAGCTATTAAAATAATGACTGCTTTGTGATTTTTTAAATTTTCTTGGGGGCAGCCGGTGGATTGTCTTACAAATAATTTACTGTGTGGGAGTTGCAGCAAAAGCCTGTCAATTCTTTTTTTATTGTTGAAACTCATCACACAGCATTAAATTAAAACCAGGCAACCGAGGGAAAAATGAGTATTGACAAAATTAAAGCCATTCTGAAAAAAAAAAAAAAAAAAAAAAAGAAAAAAAAAAAAAAAAGAAACCCTGACACTTCTTTACAGTGGCACAGAGTTTGAAAACTTCTGGGGTTTTCTTTTCTTCCACCATCAAATTTCTAAAATATTCTGTCTGGGAATTGACTAATTTAAAGTGCACAGCCCCAAGATGCTGAAGCAATGATTTTTCCAGCTTGGGAAGGAGAGTTGGAAGTCTAACTTTCATGCTCAGTCCTGGCCCATATGAGTAGGCATAGTGGCAATGTCTGCAAACAGCTTTAAAACACTTCAATCCTGACCTAAAATGCCTTGGTTATTTTTATCACTCCATCTGGAACTGCACATCTTGGTTGAACACACAAAAAAAATGGTCTAAGCTGTGAATCAAGATGAGAGATAAACAAAATGGATAATTCCAAAAGAAAACTATTCAGAGTAATGGACAAGAAAGAAAATTATTAGACTTAAAGAGGACATGTGTATTAAACCTCTCCCTATTCAAGCACTGCTGAAACAATTCCTTGTGTTGGTCAAGTAAAATACCATAAACTACTGGATATTGAACCTCTCTGATTTATTTCACCTCAAATTTGGGAAATTAAGTAAATTTTCTTGACTTCAATGAAGTATTGGGCATAATGTCACATTCCCAAGTTATTGGTTAGGATGAAGATGGTTGGAAATGACACAACAGCCCTGAGACAGGTATGGAAAGAGCCAAGCTTTGCCCTTAATGACAGAGCTGTAAAATGAAAATTTTCCCAAGCAGAGCCTTAGGATTCCTAATGAGGTTTTCTGGGACAGCAGCTCCCAAGGCTGTCCTTCACAGAGCCCTGTTGGTAAATTGGTGTCTGACCAACAGGTATCCAAGGGTTCTTCTCCTGCCCCAGGCACTGGCCGGGGATCCCCAGAGCCTGGGACATGTCCCGGCCACAGCCATGTCCTGGTGTCCCCTCTAGACAGGTGGTGGCTGATGACCCACCAGGGGCCACTATCCCATAGAACCAGAAAGGTTGGAGAAGGCCTCCAACATCCTCAAGTCCTCAGGAATGGGTCTCACTTGGAATAGTGAGGATAACGTCCCCAAAGCTCACCATTAATGTTTCTCAGTTTGTGGACATTGTGGATGTAAGTTTGGGGACTTTCTTTGCTGTTTATTTTTCTTTTTGCCTTCTCTTTTCTCCACCTGCAGGTGAGCATATCCAGCTCCATCTCGTGGCTGTGATGGATGTGCTGCCCTCTTTCCTCAGCTCTGGTGTCAAGTCCAGGGGAAGCTCAGCCCCTGACCTGCCTCGGTGCTGCTCCCTGGCCCTGTCCCACATTTATCAGTGCAATAAAACAGCTGCAAGCTGCCTCCACTGAGATTTGCTTGGTGGTTTGCTTGCTTTATACACACACCAGGTGATTTATTTTGGAGTTTCCCTATCAGGTTCACCTGACAGAACATTGCTGAGATAATTTACAGTTTGTTTCCATTGATGTGGACGTTTTAGCTCTTCCTGACAACAGACAACCACTAATAAATAGGAGATGAATTATATTAATACTTTCTGTCACTTACAGAAATGTTTTCTTCCCCCTTCATATTTCAACTCAGTCATATCATCGTCTGCTGAGTTATTACAATGTGGGAAAACAAGGTTTGTTAGAAGTATTAGAGAGATCCTAGATTTTCCTCACAGGGTTACCAAACACCTGCCTTCAAAGATAATGGCAGTAACAATTATTTGCATCATAACCCGAGCTCATTTGATAGCTAGAAGCTGCTGTTCTTATCTCTGAGCCTCCCAACCTGTCCTCAGTGAGACAAGCACAAATGAAATGCTCTGTCATTTCTCTCTGTGCCACTAAACTTTGTGGAATGGGTGGGACCTGACACAGAGCAAAATCAGCCACAAGGTCGCCTCTGGTGTTTGTTTTAGATATGCAAATAAAAACAAAGATGTAAATGTTGTTCCTCCAAAAAATGGAGTGTAAACTCATAATCAGCTCCCCTAACAGACCATGAGCTGCTGCAGGCCTTGCCAGCAGAGGGGAGCTGGTAGCTCAGAGGAGCAGAGCTAATAACGAGTCAGGTTGTTCTCACACATTGCAGTGAGGGTGAGCAGCTCGGGTGTGCTTTATACAAATCACAGTTCTGCTGCTTTTATTAATGCCTTCAAACACAATGAGAGGATTTTGATGGGATACTGGGATCAAATCCTGCCCTGTGAGGCTGGGGAGGCCCTGGCACAGGGTGCTCAGAGAAGCTGTGGCTGTCCCACCCCTGCCCTGCTCCTCCTGCACTTTCAATGGAAAGGGGAGGCTGTCACACAGGTCAGAAAGCATCAAAAGGTCTGATTTTTCAAACAGCAGTTTGAGGAGTGCATTTGTATAATATATTCATCAAGAAAAGATTATATAGGCAGGGAATAGAAGTGAAAAGATCCAGATGGGACAAACAACTATTTTTAGTGTCGTGTCTTGACCTTTCCATTGCCTTCCTGAAAAATTTCAGTCCTGAATCAGCACTCTGTCAAACAGCTGGCAGAATGCACACCAAATGTAAGTTTTATGAGTCCCACCATCCAAAGGCTGCTGCCATCCTTTTATGAGACTGATGGTGGATATCCCTCCTTTAAATTCTGTTCCATCAGCAGGGCAATCCCATGCCCAGACTGGTGTCTGTGTGTGTGTACACTGTCTCCAAGTGGCATTTTTTAAACACAAGTGTCTTGAACTGGCTGATATGGGCTGTTTTGCTGTGTAAAAGGAGCAATTTGGCATGGACAAAAGCTGCATTTCCCCGGGCTGTTATCAACAATAAATGGTTTTCACATTGTCAGCTGTTCTAACACCAGTGTACATATCCAGAGCAGGCTTTCTGTCAGGTTTTTATTATAAATCTCTATGCTTGAGTCTATCTCAGCCCCATCTCTCAGCACTCCCTGAATTCTGATATAGATTTATCTCCATCTCCTTGGCACTGCTGTGTGCTCCCTTTTATGGCTGTGAAATATTTGCAGGGCAATCCCTGAATCACAAAGCACAGGGCAGGGAACAGCACCCTGTGCTCACAACATGCAAATCCACTCTCCCCTTTCCCATCCTTCCCAGCTTGGTGGATTTACTGTGTCCTGTTTGCCTCTCTCTGCCTCCTTGTGCTGGGTGGTGTTTCTCAGATTTAGAGCTTGGCAGGCTGAGAAATGTAATCCTGGTTCTAGCAGCAGACTGTGGAGCCTTGGCAGGGCTGCCTACACAGATGCAAATAGACTGGAAGTGCTCATTATCTGAGGAACCCTCAGCTCTTCAAAAGCAAACAAACCTCTTTTTTTTTTTTTCTCTCCCTTTCTTCCCACTGTGCCACACTTCCATGTAAAAATAAGGCAAGAATATCACTTCAGAAATATCTTATGTGCTTTACAAAAATACAGCAAGCTCCTAGCCTTTTCCTAAACATCCCTTAAATCTTATACAATCCCCCAAATGCTCTTCCCCTGGGCAGAGATGAAAGGTGACCTGAGGTGACACATGGCAGAAAGTGCCACCAGGATGGTCTCCCAATACAGCCAGGTCAGAGACTGGGCTTTGGGGTTACCCCCATCTTTCCTTGCCCAGCCTTATGCCCCTGTGCTCCACAGAATATTTGGAAATCAGACTTTTATCCCAGGGTTGAAAACAACACCCAGGTTTGGACAGGTATTTTGAGCACGTTGTCCTAAAAATGTTAATGGAGGGATTTGGCTCTCTTCATTCCAGACAAATGCAGAGCCCTGTTTGGAATCAGAGAGATGAAAAAGATTTTCATTCACCAAGCAGAATATAAATAATATCAAGGCTGACTGAGGGTGAAAGGCCTGACAGCATGAGGGATGGCTGCTGCTGTTTGCATGGCCCCGTGCTCTGCTAAAGAGAGAAAAGTACCCAGCCCTGAACCACGGAACAGGCAGAGCAGGAGCACACACCTGAGGAGGGAAAAAAACCCTGGATGGGTCTCATTTTTACAGTATAATTCAGAGAAAAGTCTGCAGTTAAAATGCTTCAGATACCAACATCAAATGGTGTGATTAAAATTCTTGAACCCACTGTGATTTTTCAAGTGCAAGTGGAATTGGGTTCAAAGGATTCTACTCAGCTGAGGAGGAATGAAGCTCAAAACTGAACCACACTCAAAATATGGCCTGCTCACCACTTTTGTCACAGCTGATAACATGACCTAAGTGCTTCCTAGTGACAACAGAGGCAATAAGACACACTGTAAATGTCGTTCTTACCTTATGTTCTTATTTGGATCTCCATCCAAGATGATGAAAGAGGAAAAGGAAACACCAATTAGGAACTAAAAATAGAACTAGGAATATCAGGAACATAGAGAAGCTGTGGCTGCTTCATCCCTGGAAGAGCCCAAGGCCAGGTTGGACAGGGATGGGAGAAAGCTGGGACAGTGAAATGTGTCCCTGACCCTAGCAGGGGTGGGACTGGATGGGCTTCATGTCACTCCAACACAAACCATCCTGTGACTCTGTGATTATCCTTTCTCATATGACAGATTCTTGGAAGTAGGACCTCATGTATTTAGCCAGATATTTCATTTCAAAGTATCTGGCATATGAAATGAACTTATGAGAAAGAAGTTATTTGAAAAAAATGAGAATCAACATGGTAGCACTGTGGTGCATCCTGGTTCCCAAACAACTGGAGCCCAGGGATGATTTTCCCAGACTCTGGCAGGTGTCGCAGACATCCTTTATGAAAAATCCTTTCCTTAGGATTTTTCCTCCAGAGAAGCTGAGATGCCTCGGGAACAAAATGTAAACAATGGTTATCTGCTGCTGTGGAATGCAACAGGTGCATCTGTGATTGGTCTCATGTGGTTGTTTCTAATTAATGGCCAATCACAGTCAGCTGGCTTGGACTAGGAGTCTGAGACAGAGCCTTTGTTATCATTCCTTCCTATTCTATTCTTAGCTTGCCTTCTGATGAGATCCTTTCTTCTATTATTTTATTATAGTTTTAATGTGATATATATAATAAAATAATAAATCAAGCCTTCTGAAACCTGGAGTCAGATCCTTGTCTCTTCTCTCAGCCTGAGACCTCTGTGAACACTGTCACAGGCAGGCACAGAAATAAGTGTTTCCTTTAAGGACAAAAGTGTTTATAATGTAGCAGAAGACTCTTCTTGGGGCTTACCAGGAGACCTCCCTGAGTTAAACAATTTTTCTCCTGGCTCAAGGGTAGATTTGTAGGCACCAGATGCAGAAAAACAGTTCATGACCATTTTTTCCCTGCAGGGGTTCCCACAAAGCTGAACAGACAGGACCAAAAAGGGCCTCAGCGCATGCAAGCACAGAGCCAATGGAGCATGAGATGATATTTCAAATGAAAAGCATCCAGGCACACGAAGAGACTCATTCATGGAAATGGTGCCATCTGCAGCAGTGGAGATTTAACTCACAAGCACCCACAGGAGTGAGGTAACAGAGGCTGAGTTCTTTTCCAGGGTTTTTTGCCCACACCAAAATTCCTGAGGGAAGTTTAAGGCCATTAATGGAGTGGAGTCACAGATGGAAGCAGAGGTGGCTGGAAACAGTTCTTTTCTTAGTCCACTTTCCTTTATATTTTCAAACCAAGTGGGAGGTTCCAGCAGTGAGCAGTGAGTGAGCGGAGCGAGAAAGAGGCCAAAGAAATCAGGAGGCTGTAACTGGAATTGTAATGATCATGGAATCACAGAACATGGAATGGTTTGGGATGGAAGGACCTTAAAGCCCATCTCATCCCACTTCTGCCATGAGCACGGACATCTTCCACTCTCCCAGGTTGCTCCAAGCCACATCCAACCTGGCTTTGGACACTTCCAGGGATCAAGGGGCAGCCACAGCTTCTCTGGATACTCTGTGCAAGGGCCTCACCACCTTCACAGAGAACAATTTCTCCTCAGGATTCCATCTGACCCTGCCCTCTGGCAGTGGGAAGCCATTCCCCCTTCTCCCATCACTCCAGGCCCTTATAAATAGTGTTTCTTCATTCTTCTTGTCAGGTCCTTCAGGTACTGAATGGATCCCTAGTAGGAAAGTAGGAAAGATGAAATTAGCAGTAATTTAATGGTAAAATATGTGAATGACCTTCAAAAAGCTTCTCATGCACCACAGAACACAATTAAGGAAAAGAACTGAATCCCAGCCCACCTCTGATGGAGTTTTGGGGGCAAACTCCTCTTCTATGCTCAAGCTTGCTTGGTGATTCCAGTGTGAGGCCTGTTTGCACAGCACAAGGTCTGCTTGGTTTTCCTTGATGCTGTTACATACTTTCTTTCAAAAATTTTCAAGTTTTGGAGCTATGAATTTTTTAATCATTAACCTGACAAAAAGGAATAGAATGTAATTAAATAAATAAATTTAAAAAAAAAACCACCACCAAATCAACACAAACAAACAAAGAACTTAAAACCAAACTAAAAAAGCTCCCCATTTGGTTGTCAAAATTCAGCTGAACTCCCTGGAACAATGGAGAACCCAAATAATTTAAGGGACTTTATCTGGAGCTCCCATTTCCATCCGAACGTTGGATGTGGCTTGGTACAACCCGATCTAGTGAGTGGCATCCCTGTCCACATCAGTAGAGTAGAACTGGATGATCTCCAAAGTCCCTTCCAACCCAAACCTTTCCATGATCCTGTGATTCTGTGCTTTGCTTCCAAGGAGATCCATGCAGTGTGTTTAAAGGGTCCCTGCAGTGGGAGTCATTAGCATTCCCTGTCAAATTCTGAAGGCTCTTTGTCAGATAGGATTAGAGGGATTTCTTTTTTTTTTAAGAGATGAAATCCCTTTTGGAAATATCTGCATTTTGATAAGATTTACTGATCAAAGGGTAACTCTTCCAGAACAGTGAATTTCAGCAGGACTTCAGCTCCTGTGCCAGTTTTGAAATGAGGGCAGCAGTTGCCAAGTTATTTGGGTGCTTGGGAGCTGTGACCAGAACCTTGCTTTATCCCTCAGTTACAAGCTAACAATCTTGAACACTCATTTAGCAAGTCAAAGTGGGCCATGAAGCTGGGGTTTTGGTGTTTGATTTGTGTGCCAGGGCAGCTCTGTTCAGTCCCTGTCTCATCCCACATCTGTCATTCTTAAAAATACAGGGCTTGTTTTTAGGGCTGGGTGGGTCCTCTCCTTACTGCAGGTTTGGGGGTCTGTGATTACTGCAGTGTTGGGATCTCTGCAGTGCCAGGATCTCTGACTAACACCCTTCTTAACTGTGACTTGAAAATGTTTATTTCAGCCAGAGAAATGCAGCTGGATTCAGTTTAACCCTCTGACAAATCATTCACTGGTAACATCAAGTTAATGGAACCACAATTTTATCTTTTGAGAGTTTTGAGATGGAGGTGATCTGTGGTTTAAACATGAAGTTATAGTTTCACACATGAATTACTATATTGTGATATTATATATTATCTAGAAGAACATAAATAAAATTATTTAGCAAAATAATTCTGCCTTTCTGTTTTCATTGCTTTTGTCTTTTTCATTCTAACAAAACTCCT
>JAHXMQ010012336.1:23434258-23450698 GCA_020466415.1 Ammodramus savannarum pratensis | reverse complement strand
CTGGCTTTCAGAACAGAAACCAACAGCATAAACTGCTTTTATGAAAACTGTTTCTCTGCTTTATGATGTCTGGAAAAGCAGGGATACACATATCTTTCATGAAATCTTTTCCTTTACAATTGTGAGAGGCTATTTCTTAATTCAGAAATACAAAATGACAGGTACTTATCAGCATTATGCAGCATAGAATATCCTATTCTCAGGTGGATCTGACAGAGAAAGAGGGAGCTGCAAGGGAGAATGGAAAACCAAATCCAAACACAAGCCATATGAAAAAACATTTGACACTGTCAAATCTGGTTTTGTTAGAGTCCCAGAGTGGTTTGGAATGGATCTAAAAGCCCATCCCCTGGCAGTCCCACACCTGCCATGGACAGGGACACCTTCCACTATCCCAGGTTGCTCCAAATTCTGTCCAACCTGGCCTTGGACACTGCCAGGGATCCAGGGGCAGCCACAGCTTCTCTGGGCACCCTGTGCCAGGGCCTCCCCACCCTCACAGGGAATTATTCCTTCCCAATAGCCCATCTGACCCTGCCCTCTGGCAGTGGGAAACCGTTCCCCCTCATCCTTTTACTCCAGGCCCTTGTAAATAATATTTTATTACTTCTAAAATTAAATTTTTCTAATTGAAATTCCCCCAAAGCAAATAGGAAGTGACAGAAGAACAGAGGTGAATTTTAAGCTGTTCAAGTTTCTTTTCCCCATCTTGTTTTGGTCTTTGCTTTTCACCTTTGCATTTTTTTTGGAGAAATTCTTTATTTTCTTTTTTACTGCTCCAGTTTATTGGTATCTTTGGCCCCAATATTGTTAAATAAAGGTTGTGTCACGTTGCAATGTAGATTCAGGAATGAAAGAATTTTCAGTTTCCATACTCTGTGAGTATCCCATAGGAAATATTAAATTCATCTGTATGATGTTTTAGGAGTCTTCTTTTGGATTATTTTTAATTCAACCTATTCATTCCATCCTTGTTGCTTCATCCTGCTTGTTCCATGCCATTTCCATCTGCCAAAGGGCCCCAATGCTTTGATTTCAGCTTGCACCCAGGGCCATGCCTAGGAGATAAATTGTTTGCCCTTTCCAAATTCCCAACGACTTTTCTCCCCAATCTTTGGGTTTTTTTCCTAGCACAGACATAGGAATTCTTCTGCAGCAAATTTCCCCTCCCTTGATGGGGTGGAATACAAACGAGCAATTAAGCAAAGCCCTGCACTTTTAGCACTGGTTTTCTACCCCCTGAGCCTCTAATGGGCTTTGACTTGATGATTTATTTGTCTTTACCCTATCTGGAGCAGGATTTCAACTGAGCTGTAACAACTGGGAACAATATAAGAATTTTCTCAGAGAGAAAATGGCAGGGAAAACTTCAAGCCATTGCCTGAAAGGCCATTTATGTGTGTCAGGGAGAGAAAGGTTATTTAATGCCAGAGGAATTGACACTGTAGCTTAGGCCAGTCCAAATGCTCATCCCTCTGGTGAGATGATAACCTTCTGTTCTGAGAATTAATTTATGAATCATCTTTAGAGCTGGGAAACTTCTCCTATTACTGCTTGTAGCAGGCACCAGCAGTGTCTCATTGGAGGAGTTGCCTAGAAAAAGTTGGGTAATTCTGGATTACTGTTGGCTTTAATTTCAGTTTTTTCTTATATTTATAAATTACACAACATTGGTATATTCTCATATTTCATATAAACACATATTTTACTGTATTTTGGCACTTTTTGTTCCTTCCTGAGGCATCACAGATAAGATCTCCAGGAGACATTGCATGTCACACACTCAGATCCTGCTGAGAACATTCCCACCCTGTCATTACCAAGGTACCGAGAAGGACACACTACACAGTTTTTGTCCTAACCATCACAGTGCTGAGCAGGATGCAGAATTGAAAACAAGCAAAGCAATATCTGAGTGGCAATATCTCAGTGTTTCAGAGCTGCTAATGCTCCTGTGGTGGACTCAGCAATAGAAAATAAAATTTCTCTGGCAAATTACCATGAGTTAAGTGCACATTGAGCAGCCAACACATAGAAGAGGAAAGGGGAAAGGATGAATCTGTTATAAACAGAAATGGTCCTGGTATTGAAACCTGTTTTTCAAAGACTACTGAAAACAACTGGACTTTGACCCTACTGAAGATTCCCAGAAACATTAAGGTTGGGAAAGATATCCAGGGTCAGAATTCCCACTTTGTCACTGAGTGCCGTGTCCAGGCCTTGCTTGGACACCTCCAGGGATGGGGACTCCACCACCTCCCTGGGCAGCCCCTGCCAATGCCTGACCACCCTTTCCATGGAGAAATTCCTCCTGAGCAGCGCCATAACCCGAGTGTATCCACACAAATAATCCTTGGCTGAAATTGCTTGTGTTTGTATCAGGCTTTAATGGGTGTTAGTGGAAACCACTGGATCTATGCCTCCATCTTTTCCTTCCTTTATATGGCCACCTGGGAAATATGGAGAGTGTAAAACTCTGCTCAGATCAACTTTCCTTGGTAGAAATATTTTTATTATCCCTCTATTTCTTAACAGCCAGCAGAAACGTGGAGGAAAAACTAGTTCCACATAACGAAACCAATTTGCTTCCTCCTCATTATATTCACTGAGATTGCATTTCAGCAGTCAGGAAGATGGAAGGGAATATTAAAACCTTTAGATAACTGTCGACAATTATGTGTGAGCTTCAAAATACAGCCTATAAAGGGAGGGGGTCTCTCATGCTGCAGGGTTTGTGACTGTCCAAGCAGCAATATACAGGTATAATTCCAGTGGCTGCATTCCCTCATCATCCAAATCCAGCAGAAACCCACTGGACCATATAAGCTTCCACTCTTCTCAATTAAGGGCAATTAGTGCTGCTGTGCACAGGAGTGAGACAGATTGTTGTGGCACCAGAGACAAAACAGATTCCAAACAGGAAGCAGAATATGGCTCTAACATCCTTAAGTGTTGTTTATGGCAAGTCATAAATGCTTTGCATTGTGTTTATCTGAAATTTATGGGGTTCTCAAGTGAAAACTGAAACTTGCCAAAAAGAAAAAACAAAGTAGAGAGAGAGAAAGAGAATTATACCAGCAAATACAGCCAGTGATGTTTCTGCCTAATCAGGTTATTACAAAATCTACCTTTCCAGATGAGAGCTGATTGCAGCTATCAAAGCTAAAACACACCTGCTCTCCCCTGCTCACTCAGTACACAACAGAAAGCCATGGAAAAGCACTTTGGGAGTGAATTCAAATATTAACCTATTTTGAAGTGTTTTATTTTAGCAGGGAGAACTTTAAAATCAGTAATTTGACACGTTGAGATGAGGGCTCGGATTTAGATTAGGACTAGAAAAATTAAGATTTCAGAGGAGAGTTTCCTATTGTATATTTTAGGGGTTGCTAGATGGAAGAGTCTTTTTTCTTGAGCACATTCAGTTCTAAGCCCTCAGTGCTAAGATTTCAGTGAAGGTCAAGGAAATTTAAGGTTCAAGTACTGATTTTCTTCAGGTGTGTTGATAGTTTGAGGGCTGAAGAAAGGATTGAGTGCTACCTGGACCTGAGGCAGAACAGCTGATTGAAGAGCAGGAACATCTCCCATGGCAACTGTTTGGATTTAAGGGGGCACATGTTGCTCAGGATAAAAAAGCAGCAGCTTCACAAAGGACCTGAGTGCTCCATGTCAAAAGACTTGGAAGAAAGGTGATGTTGGACAAGCACAAAGAGCTCCTGGACAGAAAGGCTCTGATGCTCCAAGTCAGACTCAAAGGAAAGGAAAGTCCAGAGTTCAGGAGGTAAAATTATTATTGCGTGTTCCTGGAGCTGAAGGAAACAAAAAACCCACTTGTTCCCCAGGGCAGTAATGGTGTCAGTGGGAAATGTGAGTCCCTAAAGTCAGATTTAGCCTTGGGTTAGGGAAGGGCTTAGGTTTAGGAAAATTGGTGATGAGGAAGAAGTTTGGCTCAGCCTGTGCAATAAACTGTTACAGCCCTTCCTCAGGCCACAGCCAGGGAAAGACTTAGATGATAAAAGATAGTTAATTTGGTGAGAAGTCATAGGAATATGCTCTAGATCTACCTGGGGCTGATCTATGTCATTTAGGAGAAAAAAATAGCACCTGCCTAAAGTTTTAATTTTGAGTTTGTTTGCTGCTGGTTACTCCTGCCTGCATTTACAGGGTCACAAAGACAGCTGATGGCAGCTGTTCCCAAGAGACAGCAGCTTATTTGGGGGATGAAGCAGTGCTCTGAATCTTTTTATTATTTTTTTGCAATATTGCTTAAAAGATGACCTCTGTATTAAATAGGCTCCTAAGGTACTGGAGCCACAATGAAAGTGATTAGATTAAATAACTTTTATTCCCCCATTACTAAGTAGGTCATAGCACTGCTGTGCTTAAGGGGGGTTTAAAATGACCATTTGATGAGATAGTCCTCATACTACTGTTATTCAAAAATCCTGAATTCATTATTCTGCCCAAACTCCCAGAGACTACATAATTTATTGCACTTATATTAACATGCCTTCTAGAAGTACAAAAGTAAAGAAGAGTATACTCAGGCACAGAATATATTTCCCCTAAACCACAAATTGAACACAGAAAATCTGATTTGAATTTCATAGAGGTGTGACTGAGAGAAACACGAGTGAAAGTAATGATCTTTTGTAAAAGTGTTTGCTTGCAAGCTGATCTGGAAGTTCCCAAATAGGAGTCACAGGGCAGAGCAGAAGCTCTGTCTTATTGGTGGTTGTTTCTACATCTGCACCTTTTAGTGCAGCAAAAGTTTAAGTTAAATGATAGTTAGTTTGTCACAGGGTGAAAAGTAGAATTTGGGGGGTTTTAGAATGGGGGCTCAAGGTCCCAAGATGGAGGAATTTGGGCATGCTCTGTCCTTGTTTCTCTTTCTTCTTGGCCTCCATCTTCTGGGTGATGCAGCACTTTTGGATTGGTTTAAGGTAGGAACACACTGTCTAACATAGGTAATAGGTATTGGAAAATTATTATAAATAAAGTACAGGTAGTTTTTATCATTAAAAGATAACACCACCTCTGAAGGCAGTCAGAGTGCCACTAAATGACCAGCTGAACAGACCTCAGCAGGCCAGGGAAAGACTGTTATAGATAACATAAATATAATCAGCCTTCAAAACCAGAACAGAAGAATCCTGACTCCTTCTTCCATTGCCAGGCTGGGAAAAGAGATTCTCTGACACATCTTGGGGTCTGACAGGACTGCAGAGACCCCCGAGAGATGCCTGGAAGGGCTGAGTGGGTGTTAATCAAGCAGAGCTGTCCCAGGGAGGGGTTTTAGCTGCATGTGCACACTCACACAAACACCCACACATCTGTAATTTGCCAGGTTAGTCCAGTACAGCCTGGGCATTTCAAAGCCAGGGCTCTGCCTGCTGGAAAAATGCAGAAAACAACGTCACTATCATTCCCCTTTGGGTCACTTTGCACAGAGCTCTGAGACCTTTACCAACTATTTTCATCACAGACAAAAAACCAGATATGTTCACCTGCCTTTCTGCAGTGGTGACCTTAAAATCGTCCTCATGCAGTCAAAATGAGTTAGAATAGCCAAAATCTTGGCTTTTATGTCCAAGGAAAAAGTGACTGTGTGAGGCTTGGCTGGAAGAATTAGCTGTGGTACTCACCTGGGGAGCTGTTCAAACCCTTCTGGATCCATGAATTTCTTTTTCTTGCTTGATTCTAGTAGATAGAGACCATGTCTCACCCAGAACTCAGTATTTTAATCCTCTTTTTGTTTTTCTTTTTTTAAAAAATCTTCTCTCTAAAGCAAAAAACCTGCCACAAAAACATTTTCCTTGACACATATTTTTTTTACATGTATTTGCAGTGTCACCCTGGTGTCAGTAACAGTGCCACATTTCTTCAGCTCTCCCTAAAGGCCACTGTAAATGAGTGAGGTCAGTTAAACATCCTGACATGTCTCTTTAGGCCGTTCTCGTTTTATTCCATAGATGGTTCCTGTCTGTTCTTCAGCTGAAGGATTAAAGCTGTTCCCAATTCACCATTTCCCAGCTGGAGACTTCTCCCCATCAGATTCACAAGCCTTGTTGGAAGGTTTCCCTCCACTCTTCTACAAGCCCAAATTAACTGCTGCAGTTAATTAGCAGCACTGCTACCTCAGAAATGGAGAAAAGCAGTGGATGAGTCTTTTCTGACTTTGTCATTCTTTACAGGATCATACCATGGAGAAAACCTATCTACAAGGGATGGAGGGACAGGACACAGGGGAATGGCTTCAAACTGCCAGAGGGCAGGGTCAGATGGGATATTGGGAAGGAATTCTTCCTTTGGGAGGTGGGGAGACCCTGGCACAGGGTGCCCAGAGAAGCTTGGACACTGCCCCTGGATCTCTGGCAGTGTCCCAGGCCAGGCTGGACAGGGCTTGGAGAAGCCTGGGCTAGTGAAAGGCTGTAATTAGGTGATCTTCAAGGTCTTTTCCACCCCAGACTATTCTGAGATTCTGTGATTTCCTCCCAGAAGGTTGGTATGCTCACACTTGATAAATGGGATGTTGAAGTAATGCACTTTCCATGCCATGCTCATCTCTTGTGCCTGAAGGACAAAGCCAGGCTCCTGTCCTGGTTCATCCCTCATTTACACTGAAACTTGAGGAGTGTGGAATGTCCATCCTGAGCTCTGGATGGGTGACAGGGCTCACTCACTGCATCCTGTCAGAGCCCGGAGACAGTGACAATCACAGCCCACATGAAAATGGCTGTGATTGTCACTTCACCTCATAGGATGCACAGTTAATCTCCCTGGGTGTCCTCCAAACTGCCTCTTGTCCGCAGCAGTCGGGTGACACTCCTGGTGTCACTTTGGCCCATGTCCCAGAGCGCAGTGCCAGGCCCTGGGCAGGGCTTGGCTGCTGGCAGCAGTTTGGGGATGGTCACTGTGGTCTGAGGGAGGAGGGGTAGAGCAGCCAAGCTCAGTAGGGTTTATTCCTTTCCATGTGGGGTGGGAATACCTCCCAGGACACCAGCTCACTGCCTAGAACACAAGAGGACACCTGATGTTGCAGGACTAAAATTAGTCTTTATGAACACCTCCACCAATATTTTTTCTGACTGATCTTTTCTTACAAGCTTGTTGTGATTATGCACTGCAGGTAGAAATTATTCTTCCAAAAATCCCTTTTTTTGCTGAGTTGTTTATGTGACAAGTGGCTGTTGCTGCTGCACTGCTGTGTTTGGTGGATGTATTAAGTGCCCCAACAAGGCTCTGCAGCACCATCATCCATTTGTCTTGCAGCTGTATCTTCATGAATTTGTCTTTCAGTTTGCCAGCAGCTTGTAGGATGTGACACAGAGGTTTTTATTGAGAGCCCTGTTATGTATTCCTTGAACTGCTGCTCCTGGGCACTAGCAAACAGCACTGACCATCTTCATTTTACTCTGTATCTGTCTCCTTCCTCTCCCTCTGCTCACCTAGTCCTTCATTCAGTTATTGCATGATACTTTGTCTCTGTCTCATTTTGCTTCATTGACTGCATGAATTCCTATTTTCTTATTGATTGCCAACATATTTGAGAAGAAAAATCTTGAGCAGATCCATCTCAGTCTCACATTAACCACTGAGTAATTTTTTTATTATATTCAGCAACCTCTCTTTGATGAATTGCTGCTTATGGAAAGGAAGCTGCCAAGGTTTTGGGGTTGAAATCCCTCCTTCCTGGCCATGGAGTTTCTCTTTTAACCCCTCCTTCCTGCCCTGGTGTTTCTCCTCCCCTACCCTGATAGACACAAATGCTGCTTGTTCCCAGCCCCTCTCAACCCAGGGGTTTTCCTTCAGCCCTTGAACATTGCATTTCTAAATTGCCACCCAGATAAACATCCTGCTCCTCATTATCATTTGTCCATTAGCTCCTGTTTTGCAGAATCCACCCTCAAATTTGGTATTTCTGATGTTATCACCATAGTGACATTGGAAAATTCAGCTTCTTCCATTCTAGGGAATGACTCAGTTCACAGCCAACACCAACTAAAAATTAATCCTAAAATCACAAAATCATAAATGTGGGAAAAGACACCTGGGATCATCCAGTCCAACCTTCAACCCACGCTGGACTGTATCCCAAAGTACCACATGCATTGGTTTCTTGAACCCTTACAGGGATAGTGACTCCACCACTGCCCCAGGCAGCCCCTCCCAGTGCTTCACCACAGTCTCAGTGATGAGATTTTCCCTGAGATCACTGATTAAAGTGCTGGCAAGGGATAAATCAGAGCTTTTATACCTCACTGCAGCTTCAGGAGCACTGCCAAGCTGTGAGGTGGTGCCTGTGCCTCCCAGAGAGGATTAGTGGGTGCATCTGAGCACATCACACTTTGGATGATACCAGCTGCTCATGGCAAGTCAGAAAAGCTGGAAATCTGATATAAAGGCACATTCTACCATGAAAATTATGCAGAAGGCACCTCTGCACACAGATTTGTCCATTGCCCAGGAAATTCTGGTCGCATCCTGCTGGATTACCCTAAAACAGCTCTATGTGGTGTATTTGAAAGTTAATATTTCACTGAGGGCAAAAGACCTGTATTAACCTACCCTTTGCATTGGACTTCACAATTAGAGCTTCTATCATTCTCCTGATTCCTGATATCAGGGCTAAGAATGTGACTCTGTGCTGATCCAGCTGTGTTATCTCACTGCCCATGACCAATGTCTTATCACCCTCACTGCTCCTGTGTTGTTTCACCACAGCCTTCTCCTGATTTAGAAATATATGTTTTTTAAGGGAAAAAAAAAGGCTAAAATTTTCCATAACTTATTCAGTGCACAGAAAAAAAATCAGTGAATACATTTAAATGTACCCCAGACAGAAGCAGTTGTTGAAATCCTTGGATGGCAGAATTAGCTTCTAATTTTAGAAAAAAAAAACAGTCATTAACTGGGCTCAAGAAACTCAGGTCTTACAGAAGCAAGGCTGATAAATTGCTTCAGAATCTCTTTTCCTATTACTTGGAGCCACATAGTTTGGAAATAAATGATATATAACACTGCAGGAAAAATGTGTTTAGGTAATGCAAAGGTACATGCATATATATATATATATATATATATACGCAGAAATATGGATATCAATAAAAATATGCTCAAATTATATAGATGTAGGCAAAAAAAAAAAAAAAAAAAAAAAAAAGTTTATCATAGCCTAATAGTACAATAGCTCCTTTCACATCCATGGGATGACTGCATTCATGGATCTGGTCCTGTAGCTTCCACTGGGTCAGTTAATTTTTATCAGGCAAGGAATGGTCTTTAAAGGTGAAATAAAATGAATTAAAACACAAATTCCCAAGTCCACACACATGATATCTAGCTGCATCTTTGCCGACTAGGAGGAAAGAAGCCTTTTCCCTCTGAAACAAACACAAATCCATAAAATGGGGTGTGGAAGTGATTCAAAATTTAAACAAAGGCCGAGATTTGTTGCAGGCTCTGACTTCAGGTCTCATAAATCCTGCATGATTATGGTGGATTTGTGCTCTGAATGTGCCTGGGATCTGCCCTCCTTTTATCATTTCCACTATGAGATGGTATTTTTTGCAGGCTTGGACCAAAGTTCTAAATAAAGAAAAGAAGCCAAGCAGCAAGCATGTCTGTCTCTGCTTTCTGCCTGTCCTACTTACCTCAGCTGGGCTTATCATGCCTCGCTTTTGTCCTCTCCAAAGGTTTTCATCACTGGTGCTTCCTCAGCACCTCCAGCAGTTATTGTTCAGTCCATCCCTTCTGTCAGGAACGTGTGACAAGTTCTTTCCCCATCACACTTTCTCCCCTTGCAGCCTGGAGTCCTAAATAGCATTATGTGGCCTCTGAGCACTGCACTTGCCCAAAATTTGCACTTATCTTTGTGTGTGTTCCCCTAATAAATGTTACTGGACAACACTCATAAAAACGAGGAAAAACAAAAGAATCCTGATGCTCAAGGTGAATATTGAATAATTCAACAGGGCATTAAACCTTCTGATGATAATTCTTAATAGTTAATAATTAGCTGAACAGACTGTGTTTTTCAAAAATGCTCCAAAACTGACACAGAATGCCTCTGACAGAGCTGGTAGCACCTAACAAAAGTCTGAGTGCCACTGTGGGTTAAAGAAAAGGAATTTTGGAGCTGTAATCTTGTAGTAAATGAGTGGATTTTCTTGATGTGGGAACTTTGGGAGAAGAAATGTTTCTGTTGCAGGAATGTTAAAGCTGGGTTTGATCAGATGTTCTGTCCACTGTGTGCCTGAACTCGATGAGAAACCTTCAACCATGCAAGCACTGCCTCAAGTGTTCCATTTTCATGAACAGAAATTTTTGACAGAAATATCTCTTGTTGTCCTTCTGAAACAGGGACAACAAGAGATATTTCTGTCAAAAACATCTCTAAAGAAATACAATCAGATATAACACTTTTGTTTCAAGAAGTATGTTATTTGCAGAGCTTCTTCACTCTCCATACTAACCTCTCAGGAGCATGAGCTGAATTTTATGTCTTTTATAAATAATTGGTGGATGTTATTTTCTGAGATGAGTGTATTCCTAAAAATCCTTTGAACCTCTGTGTTGCACTCATCTAAATAGCTGAGCCCTAAAGGGAGGGATATGCCCCAATGATGTGCCAGAGTGGTCATCCTTAAAACAGTAATTTAATATAAAAATGGACATTAACCTCTGCAGGCTTCACTTACTGTCTAAATCCAGAGAATTATTTTGAGGCTTTTTCTGAAAACTGTTTACAAGGCAAGTAAATCTGATTTTTATTTCCTCTCACAGCCTAACAATGTACTTTAATGTTTCTTGGTTGCTGCTTCTCTTCTTGAGTCAGTATATAGGGAATCATATACCATTATTGGGAAAAAACCACTCCAAACTTCTGAAAGCCAGTCCTTAAATGATGCAGCAATGTAATATGGGGAATTATATATGATTCCCAGGCAGTTTTAGCTGTGAAAACATCAAAAGCCTGGAAACAAGATCAGAGAGTATTTTTACAAAACACCTTTGACACAGGAATGGAAGCAGAGCTCCCAGGTAACCTCCAGCCAAAATGGTTTCGATGTAAGACAGGTCAGAAATGAATCTTCAGCAAAGGAATGAGCAAAAACTGGGAAGAATTAAATCCTGAGTCTCCCAACAGTGAGACAGCTCCTGAGAGAGGAAGAAGTGCAGCCACCACAATTCCATTCAGAATCCTCACACGTTGAGAGCAAAGTCGAGGAAGAAGCTTAAAATATTTGTGGAAGGCAGTCTCTGAGGAAAAGTGCTGCTGGAAATGCTGGGGTGTTGTGATGATGAGACTTTCACACATATTTATCAGAACCCTAAGAAAGGATCCAGAAATAACACAGAGATTAATTAACAAAGCTGCCATAAGGCTCTGTATGCCAGGGAAAGTGGTGTCATCACTGGGACACTCTTCTGCTTTCAAGGAGAAGTAAAGATGCTCTAAAATACTCCCATTTCAAGAGGAAATAATTGCTTGAGTTTCAGCCCAATCAAAGGGAAAAAATGTCCCATACAAAATAAAGTTTGCTTCTCTCAACAAATATTCAGAGAGGCAAGTATTAAATATGAAACAGTCTCTGATAAGTGCAGCAATTAACTAAGATGCAGAGGGATGGGGGAGATGTCATTTAGCTCTGGCAAAACTTGGTGGGTACAACAGAAATCCAAAATGTGAGGGAATGGCTGGCTAAGGACATTTATTTTAAAGCAAAAGTACATTTGAACCAGAATACACACATTAATAAGTAGCTGAAGAACACGGCTGAGATTTGAGAGCAAATGGAAAAATAACTTTGAAGGGGAAAAAAAAGGCACAAGAGAGGCAATTGCAAAAATCTCATTTAGCAGATGTCCATGAAACCTTCAGCCACAGGTCACAGTAGAAATGAGAGATCTACAAAATCAAACAGGCTAGACCCAAATCTGAAAGGGAGAAAGCATGAGGCTTTCTAAAGATCAATGGAAAATGTACACAAATGAGAGCCAAGGAAATTACACACAACCACAGGAACAGCCTCCTCTCCTCACATACCAGCATGGCCAGGGCCCCTGGAGCACTTCTCTCCATATTTTCATCCCATTTTCCAAATGGAGTAATTCATTCTGAGTTCTTACCAGCAGCTGTGGGGATGAGGAGCACAGCCAGGAGCCACTCACCATATGCAGCCTTATAATAATCAAAGAAATGAAAGCAGCAGAAATGTCTGCAGAAGGAAGCTTTCTGCAAGAAGTTGCTCACATAATTATTATTGGATTGTTTGTTTTTTCCCTCAGTTAATTAGCTGCCAATGTCCATTTTATGTCTCCAGTGTTATTTGACAGCTGAGGAACTTCAATGGGCAGTTCCTAGAAAGGAGCTGAATAAATCAAAACAACAATAATAATAGCAACAACAATAACAATAATTCCCTAATATCTTTGCCTTGTTGTTTCTATTCTCAAGTTCCCGGTGAAGTGAAAGCTTTCTCTCAACCTGAGGCTGCTTCTAAGATATCAAAACCCCTGGTTTTAAATTCCTCACACCACCAGTCTGAAAAACATATTAACAGTGCAGGGGATCCAACACAATTCTTGAGGATGAGGAATTTGTTTCCATGACTACTTCGATGCAGCCTGGAAAATTTTCATATACCTAGAGGAAATTTCTGGAGATCCTTGATCCTGCTGGAGGACTCAATAGCACTGGAACCTGAGAGAGGGGCACAACAGGCTGCAGGCAGTGAAGGACATCTTTGGAGGGCATTGAGATGAGATCCTTATCCAGGGGAGAGACACCATTGCTCACTAATACTGGATAAATCAAGACTGGTGGTGGCTTGGGCTCCACTGGAATTCATGACCTCAGGGGATATAGGACAGGAAAAATGTTTAGTAAAACCCCTAAAACTGAGGAAAGTAAATGTTCATTGTTAAAGGAACATTTTTTTCCAGAGCAGACCACACAAAACTGGTGACAGGGCAGCAGAACTGCCACTGTCAGCTCAATAGCAAAGAGTACACCAAAATGTCAGAGGAATTTTGGGTGGTGAGCCAAATTGGTGAATTTTAGATTAAATTTAAATACAACTCTTTAGGTAGCCTCAAAGGCAAATAAACAGTAATAAGAAGTTGTCACCAGGATATCCAAAGTGTATCCAGCATTCTGAGAAAAGAGTCTAGTGGGGATCAAAGCTGCAGGTGAACCAAACAGGAGGTTGGGAAGATTGGGTCTTTTTCCTAGACTGGGAAATCAGTACAGAATTCATGTGCTACAGCTGTTATTTATAATGTCAAGATTTACAGCTTGCTTGCATTTGAAATACCAGCCAGTGATATCAGAATAAAGTAGAAACTGCCTTATCAGAGGTTTGCAGTGACACAGAACATATGGGAGCCTCCAGTGTCCTGCACACAGGGAAAGCTCTGACATCTGTTCAAAGGGATGGGAGCAACACCTGAATAAAACAGTGCAGTTTGCACCTGCGGGAATGGGCTTTGCAGGGAAAGAAATAAGAACACACCATGCCCCAATTTAAAGCAGCTTTTAAAAAAACATGGTGAGAAGGAAAAAAACAAAAAGGCTTATTTTACATCTTCTTTTAAATTAATGCTCTGAATTGCAACTAGCAATTCAAGGTACAGAGGTAGATTTGTGAAATAAAGGTGTGAGGATTCATTTTATCAGGGAAGAAATTGAAAAATTCAGTGTATAGGTTGTTCAATTTGAAATACATTTGTGGAGTGGAAATTCCTGAACTGGCATGGCAGCGTTCCTGTCACATTATTCTGGAGTTACTCATCACATATAGAAGGATTTGGTAATTATTTTTGATAGGTTTGGTGTCATGCTGGCCCTCATCAGTTCATTAGACTCTTTCACATCAGATCATCATCATAGTTAAGTCATTTAAGAAGTAAATTGAAAACATATTATGCATAAAATGTCAATCTACTGCCGTGCTCATTTACAATCATTAAAGATGTGCATATCTCCATACAGTTATGTGTATTTATATAGCAGTAGTAGATTGCAGGAGATTTTATAAAGCATAATGATCAGTATCTCTGTTTTATCAATGGAGAAATAGCAAAAGGCAAATTATATAACAGCAATATTCGTACAAGATTCATTATTATCAAGTCTAGGAGAAAATGCATTTCAAATTAAACTGTGGTCCTTCTCTCCAGCCTGCTCACCTAATCCTGTCCTGACCATAGTGTTGCCCATGCACATTTCTATATTTGAGATTTTTTTCTTTTTCTCTCTTCATTTCCCTCTGGCACATCCAAGGCACATCCAGAAACAGCAGGATAACGAAACTAATGTGATCTAATTAAAGTACTGATTGTGGTGTTCTCCAAAATAGTTCCATTACCACAAATACCTGTTGGAGAGTCCAGAGGAGGCACCAGGATGATCAGAGGGATGGAGCAGCTCTGCTGGGAGGAACGGCTGGGAGAGTTGGGATTGTTCACCTCGAGAGGAGATGCTTCATTGTGACTTTCCAGGGCCTGAAGGAGCTGACAGGAAACATGGAGAGAGACAATTTCCAAGGGGTGGAGTGACAGGACACAGGGAATAGCTTCCTGCTGCCAGAGGGCAGGGTTGGATGGGGTATTGGGAAGGAATTCCTCCCACCACAAACACAGACAGCTCCATTATTAACAGATGAGGCTGAAAGTATTTCAACAAGAGATCTTTAGCAAGCACTTTAAAGATTTGGGGGCTACAATGCAGCACTTACAAATGAGTGATTCGGATTGCTTAAAAAAATAATTGGCAAGTGTGTGAGCAAAAACCAGATTTAATATTAAATGAAAGCATGACAAGCTTGTTGGCAAGATTCTCTCTAATACTTACAGGACAGTTAAGGCACAACAAAGGAAAACAGGCAACAACAAAAGCAAAAACCCCAAGCAATCAAAACAGAAATGAGCCAAGAACTGTGTATATGTGCATGTGTGTGTGTGTGTGTGTGACAAAAGACCATGCAAGGATACAAAGGAACAGAACTCAAAAGCATAAGAGCGCTCAAATATAACAGCATTTTAACTTAACCTAAACCTAACAATTTAACAAGGAAGTAACACTTAACTTATACCTAACTTAACTTATACCTGAAACTTAATTAATAGCTTAACCTTAACAACTTAACAGAGGAATAACACTTAAAAAAATATTTACCTAACTTATCATTTTGAATTTATACTTAGCAACTAAGTGATGAACAACACTTAGGAGCATTTAAGTAAGGAGAAATCATAAGTCACAGGCTTCCTTACAGGCATAACTAACTTAGATATCCATGGTACTTAAACATATATTGATGCCTCAGGTTTTAGCTTTTATGTTTTTCAGATTCTGTGCTGCTTTAGTGTATAGGCTTCATTCAGGGGATGGTAAGCTCTCTTCAAAGAATAGGTAGACAAAACAATTCCTTCTCTAGCTGGGGTCCAAGGACAGCCAATCCAGATCTCAAGCCCAAGAGCATAAAACACATGGACTGAAGAGAGAACACAAGAAGGATGGGAATTCATGGGATAAAGCTGTAATTGGACAATTAGCCCCATATGCAAATGGACCAAAACATATAAGTGTGAGACCCTGTGACTGGTCCCCCATTTTTGTGACGATTTTGGATTGTGCTGCCCAAGGTGGATCTATTGGTAGAATCACCATCTCTGGAGGTGTTTAAAAAACAGACTGGACATGGCACTTGGTGCTATGGTCTAGTTGAGGTGTTAGGGGATAGGTTGGACTTGATGATCTTAGAGGTCTCTTCCAACCTCATTATTCTGTGATTCTGTGATTCTATGATTTTATTGAGGCCTCTTAATAAATCCCTACTTTACTCTTTAGCTCTCTCTAGTCTCTGTGCTCAGCCTTCACAAGGCATCACTAAAAGAGCAGCATATCTCCCAATATCTGCTATAGCCCATGCACACAAAGAGTCAGTGCAAGCAGGGCACCTGTGCAGAATCCCCCTCAGAGCTCAGTGAAATGCTCACTTTGGTGCCTTTGTACCTCCTGCCAGGGAAGGGTCAGGCCTTGAGGAGTGAGAGTGTTGGCCAGGATTGTCTCTGGTAGAGGATGCTCCAAGTACAGAAACATGGAGTTCTCTGGCTCTGCCGGGAGTCCCTCAGAGGGACGTTCTGCTCACTGCCTGCTGCGGCCCAGGGGAGCTCTGAGGGCCCCATTTTGGGCCCTGTTTATGGAGCTCCAAGAGAGGGGCTTTGCTCATAGCAATGTTTCATTTCCACCCACACTGTGAGCAGGTGCTTTCTCTGAAAATGTGAGAACAATGTCAGGCTGTTCAGGCACGAACAACAGCTCCAAGGCTGTTCCTAAGGAAAACACGAGATCCTTAGACAGCAGCGCTTGCTGGGAGCAGAGATTGTTCCTGTCACTGTTGAGAAGATCTAACAAACAGAAGAACACAATGC
>JAHXMQ010012336.1:23405185-23424932 GCA_020466415.1 Ammodramus savannarum pratensis | reverse complement strand
CTCTCCGTGGTTCCTGTCAGCTCCTTCAGGCACTGCAAGGCCACAGGGAGGTCACCCCAGAGCTTTTCTTCTCCAGGCTGAACAATCCCAGCTCTCCCAGCCTTTCCTCCCAGCAGAGCTGCTCCATCCCTCTGCCCATTCTGGTGCCTCCCCTGGAATGGTGTCAGAAGTGGGACTTTCTCTTGATAATGCAGACAGCAGACAAAAAAAGAAACAAACAACTGATAAATCAAAACCAAAAGAACTCCAAATGAACAAGAAAATCCCCAACAACAGCCACAAAACCACAAACAACCACTAAAATCCATTGCAGTTAGATAAGGAAGAATTTGTAATCAGATTTTTTTCCTGGGCTGAATTTTTCCGATGTTACTGCAGGATGTGAAAAGTTTCCAGTTTGTTTAAGGTGAATATTAAAGCAAACTAGGAAAGCACACTATCAGAGAGACATCATAGATTATAATAACCTATAAAGCAAGTTAATTTCTTCCCTTTATTTTTAATTCCACCCAGCCATGAGCCATCCACCACTCAGTGCAAGGTGAATGATTCCCACTCCAAATGCTTTTCACTTGTCAAACTCTACCCCAAGCCTTAAGTTTTCCAGAATCTAATGTCAAAACACTTTTTCTTTTGGGTAAATCACTGGGAGCTGAGTCTGTCAAAGGAAAGGATTCACTGGGAGTGATATTAATGACAGAATTTGGGAGGACTTCAGTCTGTGCCATGGTTTGAGTAGCTTACAAAGCTGCTCCATCACTCCAGGCCACAGGGATGGATCCAGCCATGCATGAAACCACTGTGATCATCTTCTAATTAACACATCAGACAGCTTTTTGCATTAATCACCTTTGTTTAGCAGACAGGCATTGCTCAGGCTCCCTGTGTTGGGTCTCTGCATGCACAGGACCTCAGAGAGCTTTTTTTATGGGCTTGGATTAAATTTAACAACTTTGCTGTTGCTAATCCAAAAAAGTTATTTCTGTTCCTCCTCCATCCTGACAAGGAACATGGCAGGAAGGAGGACAGGCAGGAGATATCTTTATCACACTGGTACCAACATGGGGATTTGACACTTGGCAGATGACAGCAAATATTTTAAACCAAAGAAGCTTTTTAGATCCTTTTGCATCCTTGCTCTCTGCATTTCAGCCCAGAGAACAGAAGGCTCTGAGGAGACCTCAGAGCATCTTCCAGTGCCTGAAAGGGCTCCAAGAGAGCTGGAGAGGAATGTTGGACAAGGGTCTGGAGTGGCAGGACAAGAGGCTTCACACTGATAGAGGGCATGGTAAATTGGAATTTTGGGAAGGAACTGTTCCTTTTGAGGATGGTGAAGCCCTAGCACAGAGTATCCAGAGAAGCTGTGGCTGTCCCTTCCCTGGAAGTGTCCAAGGCCAGGCTGGACAGGGCTTGGAGCAACCTGGGACAGTGGAAACCTGGTCTAGCCCATGGCAGGAGGTGGCCCTGGATGAGCTTTCAGGTCTCTCCCAAGCCACAGCAGCCTGGGATTCTGTGAGTGTCAAAATGCAAGGCTGAGCTCTCTGCCACACCAGCACAGACCCTTCCCTGTTCCTCCTGCCCTCTGTATTCCTTATCTGCTCTGCCCACAAGCTTTCCAAAGAGGAAATACGAAGCTAATAAGGAAGGGGAAGGTGATTTAAAATCCTCTTCCATTTCACCCATCTGCCCATGCAGTACAGCCACATTCTAATGGCTGCATTTTGTCTTATAGGTAAATGCTACAGAAGTGACATAAATATGACAAAGGGGTTCCTGGTTTGTGGTGCATTGATTCCATTAATTTGACCACAAGGCTCTGGAGAGGGAATTGCACTGCCTACTCATCAATATTTTGCTCTTCTTTTGCTGCAGCCTAGAATCAGGCAGGCCCTTAAAGAGCTTGTTATAAATGCAGCTCTGGCCTCTGGAGACTCATTCCTGCCCAGGAGTTTGAAAAGAACTATCTTCAACTGAATTAAAAATTTCTCAAAATACATCATGACATTCCAAAATATTGAGCTAGTTCAGATATGCTTCTGGATTTACATGGCCCTGAATAGGTTTTTCTGTCTAGAGGATTTTCTAAGTTTATTGCAAGCTAATCCTTTCAGCCTCAGAGTTGTTAAAGTTGTTAAAGTTCCACAACCATTTAAAACATGAATCAAAATAAACTTCAACAATCATTTAAAACATGAAACAAAATAAACAATCATTAAATCCATAAGGCAAATATTAATGAATTTTCTTCTGTGGCATTCAATGTCTAATTGCACAGAAATAACAATGGCTTATGCAGTGAGGAGCAATCAGAAATTTCTGGAATTCCTAGTGTGATACTCCTGGTGATAAAGATAGGCTATAATCTCCCTGTACTTGCTTTTCTGTTATTAAATCAGCATTCATCAACAACACTCAAATAAAATATATTATACTGCATACATATGACATGAACCCAATAAATATATATAAAATATGTACATATAATAAATGTGCCCCATTATTATGGGTCTGATCACAATCTGAAAAGCAGTGGCCTGAAATATAAATATGCAAAGGCTGATATTGCCCAAGAAGCAAAAGATTTAGGCTTCCAGCTCACACCATTATTTATTAGCAATTGCACAAATCATAATTAGGCCTTTTAAGAAAAGCCCACACTGGAGGTTTCATTGCCATTTCTTTACAGCCCTTTATAAATCATTCATCTGGAGGTTTCTCTCCCATGTGCCGTGCAAACATTCCTGTAAAATCCTCTTAATGGAGTCTATGAATCAATGCACAGCCAAGTGTCACAGGTGGAATCGATGGCTCCAGAAGCAAGAGGACCTTTTTAGAGGCAGGTGTCGAAAACCCTGACTGAATTAGAAACTTTAATCTATGGCAGGCACTGAAATTTATGCTCCAAAGAGATAGTTTCAAAGTCTTTCTTTTTTTTTTTTTTCTTTTTTTTTTTTTTTCACTGCTACAGGTATAAATTCCTGTCAATGGCTGAAAGAAGGAATGAGAATTCTTTAGGCTAGAAATAAGACTGAAGGAATATATAACATTAAAATTATACTGATCCTCAAATACATGAAAGGCAACTGAAAAGAAAAAAAAAAGAAATAAAAAGGAATTGACAGTGCTCTGGGGCTTAAAATGCAGAAAGGGATACACAGGGTGGATCCTGGGAACACTTTTTGATAGTGAAGGCTAACCCTTCACTAACTCAAGATTCAGTTATTGAACAGAAGTGACCTCATCACCAGTTATTCCAGTATTGTGAGTTCCGGCCCCTCTGGGAAGGACAAAGATTCAGTGACATAAAAGGGGCATCACTTGGTTCTCCCTGGCCCTCAGAGAGGCTGACCAACCCCACATGAAAGCAGCCCCCAAATCCTCACTTTGGCTATTTCTTCCTGAAATTCCTCCTTATCCCCAATAACTTCAGTTTGCTTTGTGCTTTCTTCAGTTTACTTTGTGCTCTTCCTACTCCCTTCACTAATTTTATCTTTTTGGGTTTACAGTTAATGACAAAATATGGATTGGAAAAATATTCCATCACTTGTTTTGCCAAGAGTTTATCCTCATCTGCTCTTTCAGACAATGAAACAACAATGTTGTATATGGAAAAATGATTTTTGAAGTGTAAAGGTACAAAACCTGGACTGTATTTTATTTTAGTTATTTCTGCCAATTCAAAAATTCTAAGATAAGTCAGTATAATTTCATAGGCTTCTTAGGAACTTTATCATCATGTAGTCTTAAATAAAACCCTACAATTAATCTGTCTGCTGCTTTTTTTTTTATTATTTTTAAAGAAACAAGACCTTTTGAAGTCTTGATCACACTAAACAGTCTGTTATTTTCATATACTTGTTTGGGTCTAAGAAGTGCCGGAAATAAATAAATTTAGAGGTGAAGGGAAAAAAAGAAAAATCAGTAAAAAAACAGAAAAAGGACTGTATTTGTACTTCAGCTTTTTAGAAAAAAAACCCATGATGTTGTCTCTTTACTCTTTTTTACTCATTAATTAAAGCTGACACTTCCAAAAGCAGTATTAAATTACCTGAGATTTAAGAACTCATCTGCTCTGCTCGTCTATTTTAAGTTAAGGTGACCAGACACCAAAGCAGCTGCTGCCTCTAAAGGATAATGGAGTTTACGACCATGTATCCCACACAAAATGTCATCTTTATCCAGGGATGGAGAAACTTTTAACTCTTGAAAGAACACCTTTGGATCAAACAACAGGAAATCTTTCCAGCAGCATTTTCAACATGTTTGAAGAGGGGTGGGGAGAGGAAAAGTTTTAAGGTTTTGTTTCAGGTGTTTTGGTTATTTTTGAGTGTTTGATCACCTGGGAAGCAAATCCAAAAGAAACAGGGATTGTTTTCCAAGGTGATAACACTGATAACTGATAACACTGATAACAGACTCCTGGAAAAGTCTGATGAGGAGTGGCTGAGGGAGCTGGGAAAGGGGCTCAGCCTGGAGCAAAGGAGGCTCAGGGGGGACCTTGTGGCTCTGCACAGCTCCTGACAGGAGGGGACAGCCAGGGGGTTCAGGCTCTGCTCCCAGGAAACGAGGAGAGGGAAAGGCCTCAGGCTGGGCCAGGGGAGGCTCTGGTTGGATATTGGAAAAAAATCCAGTCACTGAAAGGGCTGTCAAGCTCTGCACAGGCTGCCCAGGGCGGCGGTGGAGTCTCCATCCCTGGAATATTTGAAATTGTCAGGATGTGGCACCTGGGGAAAAGGGTTAGTGCTGAAAACAGTGGTGCTGAGCTGGTGGCTGGACTTTGTGATCTTAAAAATATTTCCCAACCTTAACAATTGTCTGATTCCATAAAGCTTCTTAGGAAATGATTCGTGTTGCAGCACAGGTCTAATTTTAGCAGATTGGAGGAATTAAAAATAATCCACTTGTTTTGGAAGTCATTTAAGTTGAGGTTGTTATGTAAGTACTTTTACAGTGAAAAAAAAATACATCAAACACAAGCCATGACAGAAACTATCACTGCCTAGAAACTGGCTAATTTTTTAATCATCATATATATATATATATATATATATATATATATATGTTTAGACACGAATGTGTGTGTGTTGTACAGGGAAGAACAAGAATTAAACAGGGATGTAAAGGCCAGAGATAGCTAATTCTTCCTAATTAAGTTTTCAATCAGTGAGGCAATCAGCACAGAGCTGCCATCAGTGCTGTTCTGAGAGCATCCCGAGTCCTGGAGCAGGAGCACCGGGCATTCCAGTCTGAGTGCCTTAGGATAACACTCTCCTACACCCCAGTGGTAAAACAGGGACACGGCTCCCAGCAAAGCCTTTCCCTCAGTCAGGATAAGCAAACAAACCGCTCTGGTGAGCACATCCAAGCTCGGGATTTTCCCTTGAATATCCCATCAAACCAAAGGGGATGTTTGCAAATGCTCAGGTATTTATTTCCCAATAGCTGCCAGTCAGACTGGAGGTTTCCTCAAGAGAAAAGGATGGAAATGTCTTCATTACAAAGGCAGTCTGAGTGTGGAAAAGGTCAGGTGCCTTGTGCTGGGGGCGGGGGGGGTTACAATGGTTCAGGTGCACTCCTAATTAATGAAGGGGCTGAGGCTAAATGGCATTTATGCCTTCAGTTTTAGCTTTTATATTTTTCAGATTCTATGCTGCTTTAGTGTGCAGTTCTGAGCTTCATATGAGGGGATAATAAACTCTCTTCACAGAGTAGGGAGACAAAACAATTCCTTCTCTAGCTGGGGACCAAGGACAAATGATCCAAATCTCAGGCCCAAGAGCACAAACATCGTGGACTGAAGAGAGAAAAACAAGCAGGATGGGACTGCATAACCTAAAGCTGTAACTGGACAATTAACTCCAATATGCAAATGGAGCAGAACTTATAGAAATGTCAGACCTCATGACCAGTTGTGCATTTTGTGACCATTTTGGTTCATCTTGGGTGCTGCCCTGGCTGGGCTCTTATGTTGCCCAAGGTGGATCCATTGAGGCCGCCTAATAAATCCCTACTTTATTCTTTAACTCTGCCCAGTCTCTGTTCTAGGGCAGGCTGCACAGGGCATCACCATGACACATTTGTGTGTCCTGGGGCCTCATTCAATTCCTACTGGGAACAGGAGGGATTGCTCAATTAACTCCAGTAGCCTTTGGACTGCACTGAAAGCTCTGCTTGGAATGAGATGGAGTTCTCCATGGAGAGGCTGAGCACTTCCAGCCCCTGTGGAGCTTGACATCTCCTCACTAGGGCTGAGCATCCAAGGAGACTGCAGGGGAGCTTCTCTTTCCTGCACTTGAAATCAAACTGGGGGCTTTGAAAGGAGTCCAGGAGGTCTGGTCACCTAAATTCAATAATTGCCTTTGAAATTCCTGATTAAATTGTGGGATTGATAAAATAAATTTGTTCTTTTGTAGAATGCAAAAAATTAAAGATTGTTATCATGGAATTGTTCAGGTTGGAAGAGACTATAAACATCATCTTATCCAACCCCTTCCATGGGCAGGGACATCTTCCACTACAGACAGAACCCAACACACCCAGTTTTGATTTAAATTTTGCCACTTTTTATGAAGCATCTTAGGAAAAATTAACATAGAGATCTTTTTTCCTGTGGTTACATTGTACAGAACAATATGACAATTTAATTGCTGTAATCCACAAACTTTCTCAGCAGATCTGGGTTTGTCCCTACATTTAATGTTTGTTTATGCTTGGGTAGTTAGTACTAAAAAGGACACAATTGTGCTGTCATCTTCAAAGTATCAGAAAATACATATATTCTACAAATCTCCAAAATGCAGCAACAGAGTAATTGACAGCCATGATTATTGTGCCCTCTAGGAACATTCTGGATGTCAGATGATGGTAATTTCCTCATAAATCATGTCTAAACCATGAAAAATGCAATGGAACCTCATTTAAGGAGTATGATCTTACCAGGGCTAATGGAGGGGGGTAGAATAATTTGGGTCTGCAATGTTTATTTGAGCTTTTAGGGATAGAATCTTCCAGAAGTTGCAAGCATGTGTGTATAGAGGAAAAAAATCCCATTTCAGATGAGCAGCACCATCTCTTTTGCCTCTCCTGTGTTGCTGTGGTACTTTTCCTGATCCTGGATGATTGACAGGAGGGAAGAGCTGGAGCTCCTATTTCAGAAAAAGTTACTAAGATAGCAGTGAAGGGGTTTTTATTCAGGACTAGAGGAATAAAAGGAAAAAAAGAACATTTTAGACTCTGAGAATCCAAGTGAACAATTCTACATTTTCTACATGCTTTCAAGCTGGAATGTTTTCATTATTTTTAATATAAAGGAATTTTATTTTCTATTTTTGACTAGATTTGTTGAATGTGAATAAGGCTGTCCTGCTCCACACTAAATTTATATTCTATGAAAAGCTCACAAATTGAAGTTCCAGTAACTTCTTTTTTGCCATCATTATCTCCCCCATTCCACCTGTGTCTTTTAACATTTTCATTTCATTATAGAATGTGGTGCCCAGTTGACTCTACAGTTCAGAAATATTTCACTTACAGGGAGCAGTCTGGGGTATTATGGAATCCCAGAATATGTGGGCTGGAAAAGTCCCCAAAGCCCATCCAGTACCATGGACAGCGACACTTTCCATAGCTCAGATTGCTCCAAGCCCTGTCCAACCTGGCTTTGGACACTTCCAGTTATCCAGGGGCAGCCACAGCTTCTCTGGGCACCCTATGCCAGGGTCTCCCCACCCTCATAGCCAAGAATTGCTCCCCAATATCCCATCTAAACCATTCTCTTTTAATTTGAGTCCATTCCCCCTTGTCCTGTCCCTCCATCCCTTGTGAACCGTCTCTCTCCATCTTTCCTGTCAGCCCCTTCAGGCAGTGGAAGGCCACACTGAGGTCAGCCTGAAGCTTCTCCTCTCCAGGCTGAACAATCCCAACTCTCCCGGCCTTTTCTCATGGCAGAGCTGCTCCATCCCTTTGATCATCTTGGAAATGGGTGAGAAGTTTGAGCCTTGAGCAGACCCGTGTTTGGTGGCACACAGGGGCTGTTCAGGGCCACAAGACAAAGGCAAGGAAATAATTTCATGCGCACAATGTACTCAGGGAAAATCAAATAATTTTCCAATAAGAATAGACTTAAATTATGAGAAACAAAACCAAATTAAAACAAAATCTTTCCCAACCCTTCTCCCCAGGCTCCACATCACCCCTGAGTGGTGCCAGGGATGGGGAATGGGGGCTGTGACAAGTCCAGTACAGCTCCCTTCTGCTGCTCCTTTCTTTACACTCTTCCCTTGTTCTTCAGGATTCTTCTACATGGGCCACAAATCCTTTGGAAAAAAAAACCTGCTCCTGTCTGGGTCCTTCCCTGGGTTGCAGGGGAATCTTCCTCCCTCTCTCCTTCACCAGCAAAGAAAAAAGAATAGAGAAAATACTGTTTTATTTTAAAACTAAAAGCCTTTGAGGACAAACTGCTGATCACTTTACTTTCCTCATCCAAATTAAAAGCAAATGGACCAAGGCCTTCAGGCAGGATCTGCTGCTTGCATTTGTGATGTCCCAAAAAGGCTCAGAGGGTTTATCATCAGTAAATCATTTCCACCCCTGGAGCACCTTCTCTCATCCCACATCCTCCTCTGTCAGCATCTTCCAGGCTGAACAAACCCTTTTGTCTCCAAGTTACAGCACTGGAGAAAGGGAAGGGAAGAAAAGCTTTTAAATAGGAATTGCAACATTCCCCATTGTTCCTGAAAAGGCAATTGTTTTAATCTTCAGATATGCTGCAAGGAAAACATCTTTGTAAGGACTTCTGCAAAGATCACAAGGTTTGCAGTGCCTTTTAGGAAGAAAACAGATTCTTTCTCTGGGATAACTTAATCAGCATGACAGCTTCATCCAGAACCTGGATTCAGAAGAAGTTTAATGGCATTAGGAACCTTCAGAGCTCCATTAATGTCCCCCATCCTGGAACTGCACTTTATACAGTGCAATGTTCCCTCCACAACTCAGAGACCTAAATAAATCACAGTTCAGCCAAAGTTTAAACAGGTGAAAGCAGGTACAAAAAATAGGTTAAACCTAATTTTTTTCCAAATCTAATAAAATTACAGACATCAGATAAGTATTATGAGGGTAAAATTGCAATAATTGATAGTAATACACCTTCCCCCCAACACATAGTAAAATGTAAGAGTTTCTGTTTCAATGACTTAACTATTATGTTGTAAACACTTAATTTTGTATTTTATGGCTATAGGAATTCCATTTCCAAGTGTTTGCTTTTCTGGAAGTACTGGCTTTGCATGATGATAAAATAATAAAGCAACTGAAGGCATTCCAGAGTTCATAGAACTACAGAATTATGGAATGGCTTGAGTTGGAAGGGACATTAAAGCTCATCCATTTCCCATGGACAGGGGCACCTCTCACTAAAAAACTCCCAATTTGAGCTGAAGTTGCTTTTTTTGGTGGAAACACCGGCAGCTTCACACTTCAGACACAACTTCTGTGTCTGTTCACCAGAAAAAGGTTCAGCAGTGTCACCTTTCATGTTCCATCCACAGCTTGACCCTTAAAAGTGCATTAAAAGAAAATCTCTGATTCACAGAATAGTTTGAGCTGAAGGGACCTTTCCAAGGGTGTCCAGTCCAAGCTCCCTGCAATGAACAGAGACAGCTGGACCAGTGACTCAAAGTGGCCCTTCCAGGGATCCATGGGCAGCCACAGCCTCTCTGGGCACCCTCACAGGGAAGGTTTTCTCCCCAATATCCCATCTAACCCTTCCCTGTGGCAGTGGGAAGCCATTCCCTGTGTCCTGTCCCTCCATCCCTTGTCCCAAGTCCCTCTCCAGCTCTCTCAGGGCCCCTTTAGGCACTAGAAGGGGCTCAAGGTCTTCCTGGAGCCTTGTCCAGGTCAGCACCCTCAGCTCTCCCAGCCTGGCTTCAGAGCAGAGGGGCTCCAGCCCTTGGAGCATCTGTAAACCCAGTACCAGGATAAAAAGACACTCAAAAAAACCCCATGAAGTTCACCTTTAATTATCTCCCCTCAAAGATTTCCACTTAAAATACAAGTCCCTCCAAGTGGGGTACTGGAAATGCAAAGATTTCAACATAAAAGCCATTGAAATTAATGCTCCTGCCATTTAAAGCCATCCCTGCTTTGGGATAAGAAGAGTTTTGGGTGCACAGCTAGAAATGTGCCTTCCACCTCAACACAGGAATTTATAGGTGCAGTCAGCACATGCCAAGAAAAACTTTTGGAATGGTTTATTTATTTACTGCACAGCACAGTTCAGTCTTGGGCTTCACATCAAACCCAGGGGAGAATCCCCACTGAGACAAACCAGTGAGGCACCTCTGAAGTGCACATTCCTTTCCTATCAAAAGTGAATGCTTTGAAGTTTTGAAAGAACTTAATATTCCAGGACATATTGCAAAAGCCATAATCCCAATCATTGTCCTCCACAAAGGGAATAAGGAGAATGATGGACAATATCCCTGTACTAAACATAGCTTAAGCAGTCACTTGGGATGTAGAAGGCAAAATATTTCGAGTTTGAAGGTCTAAATGCAAATGAGCAGATGAGGAAATGCTTCCCAGGAAAACTCTAAGGCCTTTAGCAGTGTTTGAAGTCCTCTCTTGCAGCCTGTGTAGAAATCTGTGTACCAGCAATCATCCCTGGAATGTTTGAACACTTTGGGAAGTGTCTGAGCACCAGAGATAAAAGGAACTTCTCTTTCAGCCTGGAGAAAAGGGAGCACAGACACCCTAAAGCAAACACAGAGAGTGGTAGGGCTTAAATTGCAATGCAATGAAAGAGTTTGGAATCTCAGCACTTTGAGCCTAAAGAAACTTAGAAAAGGTGAACTGTTCATCTTCTAATTAAGGATGAGGCCCAGGTCAATTCCAAAAATAACTCTGACACAACGTTTGCCAAGATATTGGCTCCTCTGAGGGTGAAAGGAATCTCCAGATCTCTGTGACCATAGGGAGAAAAACTGGAAAAACCACTAGTAATCACTCTCTGCTGTTCAAAGAGCTGACTTTATGTCCTTTTCTGACACCAATCCTACCTTAACAAAAAATTCTTAGTGAAATTCAGCATGAAATTCTGGTGCTGCACATGATTTGGAGAAATCCCAGGCAGGAGCACAGGCTGGGAGAGGATGTCACTGAGAGCAGCCCTGTGGAGAAGCACTCAGGGGTTCAGGTGGATGAAAAGTGTGGGCAGCAGCTCCAGGGAGGGGATTGTCCCCCTCTGCTCTGCCCACCTTCTGCATCCAACCCTGGGGTCCCAGCATGGACAGGACCTGCTGCAGGATCCACAGGAGGTCCTGGAGCTGCTCCAGGGATGGAGCCAGGCTGGGAGAGCTAGGGGTGCTCATCTGGAGAGGAGAAGGGTGGTGTGGGAGGACCTCAGAGCCCCTTCCAGCTCCCAAAGGGATTCCAGGAGAGCTGGAGAGGGACTTGGGACGAGGGATGGAGGGACAGGGCACAGGGAATGGCTTCTACTGCCAGACATTAGGGTTAGATGGGCTATTGGGAAGCAATTCTTGGCTATGAGGGTGGGCAGGCCCTGGCACAGGGTGCCCAGAGAAGCTGTGGCTGCCCCTGGATCCCAGGAAGTGACCAAAGCCAGGTTGGACAGGAGCAACTTGGGGCAGTGGAAGGTGTCCTTGCCCATGGCAGGGGTGGAACAAAGTGACCTTTAAGTCCCTTCCAATCCAAACCATTCTGTAATTCCATCATTCTGTAAGAGGGGTAAAAAATGTATTTCCCTGAACTGATAATCATCAGTAGAGAGAATGGACAAAGAGAATTTTAGCCAAAAAAATTCAGCTGTTCTGCCTAAAATGTTGCCTGCCCACCAGCCAAGCTCCCACCAGGTGTTTATGGGATGTGATCACTGCATTGTGCCAAATGCAGGATCATAAAATGTAATTTTTTAGGGAATGGCTCAGTGGGAGTTTGGCAGTGCTGGGTTAATAGCTGGTCCTGATGATTCCAGAGGTCTTTTCCTACCTAAATGATTTTGTGAAAATTCCAATTATTGGTAAAATAATAGCAGAATTGGCTTACTGCAAGTTACTGGGCTACATATCACTACAGAAAAACTTTAATTAACTTTAGCAAGAGAACAATAAAATCACCTTTGAGAATTGGCCCTGAAGGAAAAATCAGCTTTGTGACCTTGACTCCAAAGAAACGTAATTTTACCCTTGACTTCCAAAGGGTCTCAGTTCTTCCTGTGATGTACTTAGGCTCTGTTTGGATTCAATATGAATTATTCCTTTGCCTTTGAGAAATCCATTGGATTCTTAAAGAAATTTAGGGACCTTATTTCAGCAGCTGTTTCATCAATATTTGTATAACTTCAATGGCTCAAATTCTGTTCGCATCTCTTTCTAAATACTTTCTCCATTTTTATTTTCCTCCAGATTGAGCAAAAACACTTAAATTGTTTAAATGACTGCAAAAATTGGATTAAAATACCAAAATGTATAAAAGTCTAGAAAATCAAAGCCAGGCCTAAAATAAAATCCCACCATATTCCATGCAGCAGTGTGTGACATATTTCTCTCTCTCTCTGCTTTTTGCAATATCTGCAATAAGTATATGATGTATATATTTAATATATACAGTAAATAGATGCAACAAATGCAGAATATGGCTTCAGCCAGGATTTCCACAGAAACATCTGATAATATTATGCTGTCCATATGCCAATAGGAGTACAGAGCTTTTCACAATATTATTTAATGTCAAATTTTACTTTCAAAGAGAAATTAGAATTGGAATTTATGTCATATTAAAAACAGTCCTTCTTACTGTGCTTAGACACCTGAATATTAAACTATCCATTTCTTATCACAATGCAATTCTGTTGATCACTTTTGGGCTGGAAATGTCTTTTCTTCCCTTACAGCCACTAGCAAAACATTTAAAATAATCACCAAAACTTCCACGAGACAAAGGCCAAGAAAAAACCCTTCTGTACACACTTCCTCTCATTTCCAAGTTGAAATCAGAGCTTTTAATGTTACTTTAGCATGTGTTAATCATATCATTAATGTTATGACTGACAGACAGAAATTAGTTTAATGGAGAGTTCAGGGTCCTTAAATCAAGACAGGCTTTTGGGTTCTCATGATTAATAGAGCAATACCCCAGCCACATGTGCTCGAGCTGCAAAGGAAGATGGATAATGAGCTCCTGCATCCACTGAAGGAATTTTAAAACCTATGGTGGACTACCTTCCAGTGGAGCACATTAGACAGAAATTAATGCAGGATCATTTGTCTGTCACAGCCAATGTTCAAAGGAAAAGAGCAGAGACTGAGCAGGGATATTCACAGCTCCAGCTGTGGGAGGGCTAATGAGATGGGGGATGAACTGGGGGAGAAAAGAGAAAGCACCACTTGGTAGGTATAAAGATTTCCTTCCAGGCCCAAAGGGGTGTTTGGTGACATGCAAGACTTTCCTGGCTGGTGCAGTGCCCATGTAACAAGTCCCAGCTCCTCTCCACACCAAGCCTCTGTGGAAGGAGCCTGTCTGCACAGTCCCACCCAATTCTTACCAGAAATTCCACATCAGGAAGACACTGACACCTGGTCTCACATAATCCAGACTGGCTTGGGTTGGAAAGGCCCTCAAAGCCCATCCAGTGCCACCCTCTGCCATGACAGGGACACCTTCCACCGTCCCAGATTGCTTCAACAACACTGCCAGGGATCCAGGGGCACCCACAGCTCCTCTGGGCACCCTGTGCCAGGGCCTCATCACCCTTACAAGGAACAATTCCTTCCCAAAATCCCATCCAGCCCAGCCCTCTGGCAACAAAATAATGCACTATTTTCCTTCTACCGTAGTTTCTCCAATTTCTCTTATAATTTCCTTAATTCTTTGTCAAATTACTCAGTCTTTACAGAATTTATGGTATTGGTGGTGTTGCAGTCCTCCAGGGAAAGAGCAGGATCAGTAATCTTCACTTTCCAGAGAGAAAACATGGCCTGGGAATGGTTTTGAGCAGCATTGTAGAGATGTACTACCAATGACCTGGGGGAATTACAGGTGTAATGTGGTCTGTATGACCTGAGCTGAGTTAGGAAACATTAATTACAGGCATTGAGGCAGTAAATTAGTTTATATACCTTGCTGGTTTTGTACAAAGAGTAATTGTTCTCCATGTAAGTTGCAAAGATAAAAGTCTGAAATGTTCTTGATATTTTTGGCAATATGAATTGTGTATTTGTGCTAAACAAGATCAATATGTGAAGTGTTTATTTTCTAATGATAAAGTAATTTTCTTTTATTCCTCATCATTTTCTTATTTTTCTTAGTGATCTTAAGATCCTTGTACTGCTTCCTTTAGTTCGAAATTATGGGATTCTTATCCTGTATACTTTTACCTCATTCAGACAAAAAGCAGAGTGCTTTAATTAATTTTTTAATTCATAGGCTTAAGAAGAAATCTTTAGCTTGTAATATGTTACATAATTATTGTGAATCCAGTAAAGAACAGAAATTATAGACTGTATTTCAGCAGATAAGCAAGTAGTGAAATGAAACGAAATGAAACAAAATGAAATGAAATGAAATGAAATGAAATGAAATGAAATGAATAAACGAATCAAGTAAAAAGGCTTGGTTCCAGTAAACTAACTTAAAATGTAACGTGACCCAAAAAAGTCCTGGTTTTGTATAAAAAAGGAAATGCAGCCAAGTAGTTTCCTTCAGATGCAACACTGATTGTGTAGTGGAAAGTTACACAAAGTGTGTCAAATTCAAAATAAAAATTAGGGATTTTTTTTAAGAATTCATCCTTATAGCCTATAATTAACTCAGAAATAAAGAAGAAAAAAAAAGCCTCCATTAAAAGTAATCATTGGTGAAGGTTTTTGGCTTGAAAAAAGAGCATGAGAAGAGAAGGAAAACTTGAGGACAAGTCAGTTCCTTCCTACACCAACTCCCAGAAAAGAGATATTATTGCTGGAATTCAAGAAACAACATGCAGGGAAGCTCCCTGATAGTCACCAGCCCCAGATGCAACAAGTTTGGCTCCAAAATAATGAAATTTGAGTACAATGAATACCATATTTGGTGAGTTTTTCATGTTAAATGAAAGATGGTGCATCCAGTGATGGGTGTAACTCCCACCCTCAGCATTTGGCTGAGGCTCAGATGAAACACTGAGCAAACCTGGTGACAAAGTGACAGTGACACTGCTTAGCTTGCCTGATCTCTATTAGTTTTTGAAAGCCCCAAACCCTCCACTCTGTTAAGAATTTGGATAGAAAGGGGAAAAGTCCCTGACAACTGCAATAAGACAATTACAGACTCACTCACCTCCAGGAAAAGTGTTTTTGTAACTTCTAATTGGAGATTTAGTTAAGATCTGAATCAAGAGGGTTTATATTCCTTCTGCATATTCTATTTTAATTGCTTTTTACAGGCTGGCTGGAAGTGCCATGAGGTACAGAGTTATAATTTGAAGATATTATAAATTTTCCTTTGGGGAGTGGAAAAAGCCAGCAGAGAGGGGAGCAGAGAGAATTCAGTGCTCCAAAGGAACTGCCTCCATTCCTCTGGGGATTCAGTGCAATGCTGCCTTTACCCATTTTAAACCCATCCCTTTGTTCAATTAGTGGAAGGTACATTTTCCCTTCTTTTCCCTCATTTTATGTGATCAGCCAAAAGAGAGCACCTAAAGAACTGTTAAGGGTAAAAATGTACCTTGGGCTTCATGCAAATGAGAACTGGGCTCTGCATTTTAATGAGTGAAGCCTGTAAACTTTGTTCTTGCTCATTAGCTGGAAGATGTGTCAAGATGTGGAAGTGCAATGGACACTGACAGCAAATGAGGTCCAGGGGCCTTGGGGCTGCATCTCAATTTCCCAGTGTTTTAGTTACTCTTTGCAGCCTCTGCTATGATACAGCAGTGATGATAGCAGCCAGGCTAGGCAGAAATTACTGTAAAAGCTGTAACTTTTATAATGAATCCCAAGTTCTTACCAGAGGTTGCAATAATATCCTTAGTACTTCCACAGCCCCTCATAAAAAAACATTGCGCGGCGAGTTGTTCTCTATTAAATTGTTAGACAATCTTTCATTAAAACAGTCTGAAAGCTTCCTGGAAAGATTAAAATGAAACATTGAGGTAAGTTTTAATCCTGGGCTGTTGGTAAGGTCACCACTTGGGAGGATAACCCGTTTTACAGGCAGGTGCAGTGCTGAGGGAGGGAGCCCGTAACAGCGTTAGCGCCGTACAACCCACAGCGCCTCATAAGAGAGTTTGGTGTGCCTCAGCAAAAATTCATTCCAGAAGAATTCAATCACTTCTTGGGAGAACTTTCTGATGTGAGAAAATAATTGAGTGCTTGACATCCAGCTCCAGAGGTCAACCACTGAAAAGGCAATATCTTGGCAATAAATTGGGATGAAATTGTCGAATTTGAGTTGCGAGGCGAGTTTGCGGTTTTATGGAGCAGACGGCTCGGATGGTGTGGGGTTCAGGGAGTGCTTTCCACTCAGACAATAGCACACCAAAAGCAACATGTTTGTGAGTGTTTTCCCACCCTGGTGGGCTTTAAATTAACCATTTCAGACTGAGTTGAGCACTGCAGAAGCAGGCTGAGCTGGAGCTTCACTTGAGACAAAACAGACTTGCATTTTTAAAATCAATCCCACTGATCCACAACTTTGTGTGCTTTTTCTGTAGGGAAAAAATGGGTCTAATAAAAAATATTATCTCCTTTTCACAGCATGGCCTATTATACATTTAAAAATTATCATGGCTATGGAATCATAGAATCATTAAAGTTGGAAAAGACCATAAATTTCATTTTCATAACCTTAACCAGAAGAGGCTGTTTCTTCTCCTTTGGGATTAGAGTAACATTCTGTGTTGACACCTGTGACTTTTCCTTGCAACTCCCACTGTGAGAACAGCTACAGAGAACGATGTGAAAAGCCCTTTTTTTGTAAGAACCCTCAATTATTTTCCATGGCATTTTGAGAATCCTGTTATTCAACTTTCAAAGCTTGTAGAATCCAAACCCAGAAACTATCAGTGCAAATACTACATCTCATTTTCCTGTCACATTCACCTCAGCACAGGAAATCAATCCAGCAGGAAGGGGAAGATTTTAAAATAGATGGCAGTGGCAATCCAATAAAACACGTAAATAAACAGGGGGAAACACCCTGTGTCAAGTGTGGATTTTCAGATTTGCTAAATATATATAAACAAACCTGCATTGTGATTTGGGTGGCACTGAGATCACAACTTCAGGGGTTTCACAGCATATAAATTCAAAACTGGGAAGAGGAAAGAAAAGAAAATAGTAAAAAAAATTACCCAAAATTCTTGAAATCACTGGTAATAATAATAATAGTAATCATCATCATCACTGTGATTTTGTCAGGCTGGTAAATCTTAAAAACCTAATTAATAGAAAAATCATGGTAACTACATTTTGAATGTTTTTTCCAAAGGTTTTTTGAGAAGCAGAGTTGCTGGGGGCATTCTTTGTTTGTCTGCTTTTTGCTCAAGAAATCCACAGTATCCAAAAGAGTCCTCCAAGGATTCAATAATGCAGACAGTTTCTGCTCCAAGTACTTCCAGCAATTGTTGGCATCTTTTAGGACTGTCTGGCTGGAATTTATTAACATATATAGCCAGAGCTCTCTCCTCTATTGAAAGGCAATATAACACACGTTCCCTGACAGATTAAAGCAAGCTGCACTATAAATTGTGCAGATTGAGCCCTCTTACACGGCTTATCCTAATCATAGCTCTGCCATTTGCTTCTCATGACAGGATAAAAATAAAAGTACCATAAAACTAAAATAAAATAGACAGTCTGCCATTCCTCCTTTAGAAAACATTTGTCAGAATCTCTTCAAAAATAATTGGGAAGAAAATGTGCTGAATTCTACAATTTATTGAGTCATTTTTAAAGCTTGTCCAGGCATGTTAAAAGGCTGCATTCTTTATATCAGCTAGCTTGGGAGAGGATGTATTTTACATTGTCAAAACCCTTTCAGAGTTTGCTTTTTTTTACCCTTTAAGAATAAGTTTCCCCTGACTTTAAACTTAAATATTTATCCAGTAAGAAAGGAACAGTGAAACATTTAGGTTCACTCACCGTGCCAGCCTTCAGTGCTCTAAACCCTGCTTTCCCCTGCAATTTTTCTATAGTCTCACAATTTACTTCTCTTTTTCCCTTTCTGCAGTGTCTGCATTTGAACTGTTGCTGCTAAGGAAAGCAGTGTGAAAGTTTTCTTTTGCTAGATATATATATATATATATATATATATATTCTGTCACCTTCAGCAAGAACAGTTGCTTTCCTTCTTGGTAAGGAAATGGTCACTCTGCAAAGGATGAATTCCGGAAAGTCAGTTTTCAGCTGTAATCACAAAGATTGACCTCTGGGAGGTGTTGTGACAGTCCTGTGACAGGGGGAGACAGAAATATTTAAAACAAGGATTGATTTAAATATCTCTTTATAGAGCTGGGGTGATGGGGAGACAGACCAACTCCAAAACTGTGTTTGCTGCACCAGTGGGGAAGGCGCAGCTCAGCTCTGAGCACACCACATGAGATGAGGAGTGGAGGTTGTCCCATCTGAGCTCAGGTCTGTGCAGCAAGGGCATGGAATGGGGACAGAATGATCCCTGGGCTGTTGAACAATTCCTGATTCATCCTTTGTGTTTTTCCTTACTGAAATGAAATAAAGGTGTCTTGGCAAAGGACAAAAAGCTCAATGTGTAATATATTACCCCTGCAAAGGAAAGATTGTGACATCAACTTTGTGACATGAAGATTTAGATGGAATGTTGGAAAGGAATTGTTCCCTGTGAGGGTGGTGAGGCCCTGGCACAGGGTGCCCAGAGAAGCTGTGGCTGCCCCTGGATCCCTGGCAGTGTCCAAGGCCAGGCTGGACAGGGCTTGGAGCAACCTGGGACAGTGGAAGGTGTCCCTGTTCATTGCGCAGCATGAGCTTTAAGGTCTCTTCCACCCAAAACCATTCCATGATAGCTACAGTACACTTACTCTGTATCTGATACAGAAAACAACAAATTAAACAGCTTTGTTTTGCATACACTGGGACTTCTCAAGGGCCAAGAGTGGCTCAGTACTTGAGAGCTCACGGTCAGGTGTCCTTCACAACTGCAGACTACATCCATTCATCCTGGTTTTGGAAAAAACTTATGATCTACCAGCATTTTGTACAGTTTTGTCATCAAAAAGGTGCAGTTTTGTCAGCCACACAGGATTCATCTAAAATAATAATTTACATCAATCCCAAACTGCTTGAGCCACTTCTGTGGCACTTCAGTTCCAATCCTGTGTTCAGGAATCTGCGCTGGCAAACTTCCTTACACACTTACACCTTGCACACCAGAGAAACTGAGCAGCAAGGTTGGTACCAACCAGGGCCCAGCACAGTCCGAACTCTGCAGTGACACCAAATCAGCAAAATAATTGAAGCAGAGAGTGACAAAGGCAGCCTGACTGTTCTTCACTGCAGTTTGTCACAGCTGATGGGATGAATGCCTCACCAGGAGCTACCAGCAGGGCAGGGAGGTGAAAAGGAGGAGCAGCTGTGAGACCGAGCAGGACTCTCTGCCTCATGTGCAGAAACTCTGGTGACATTGAAGAGACTCAGTTAGGGACCAGAAACTGGTCACACGGATCAGGCTGGGAAATGCACGGGAATGAAGGATTGGTGCTGGAGGTGCTCAGCACCAGCCTCAG
>JAHXMQ010012336.1:23375546-23396956 GCA_020466415.1 Ammodramus savannarum pratensis | reverse complement strand
TCAAGGATTGTACAAGTATAACTGAGCCTTTGGATGGGATGGAAACCCAAACATAGTTATATGACTAATTAAATTATTTATTTAAATTGATTATGATAATCAAGATCTTAACCAGAATTATTTACTACAAAGTATAGACAGGTCTAACTATGAGCACTTTTTTTTGAAGCAATGATATAAAGCTAGAAAAAAGAGATATTAAGTAGTGATTGATGGCACTCACCCACCCCAGTGACAAATCTCTTTCCTCAAGGGGTGGCCTTGAGGGTGTCCCCACTCCAGGGAGGAATCTCCACACATTCCTAGAAGGGGGGTGTTAGACCCTCCTGTTAAAAAGTGGGCTAGGTATTTTGTGGTCTAAAGTTGTGCCAGCGTTTCCTATAAATTAATTTGACAATGCTTAATATTTAAAAGTGCAAAGCAAACTACTCAATAACAGAGGGGCTCAGCCTGGATTTTGGCTTTACATCAGCAGATTTTTTTCCCAAGTGTGTGCACATAAGACCAACAAAACAGCCTCACATCGATTAATATTTATTAATCAGCAGTGCCTGAAACCAGTTAAAAGCTGAAAACTGGAATCTGAAAAAGCTTATCTCCGTCTCAATAAAAACATCTAATAAGTAATAATTTTCCCAACAGGGAGCCTGCTTTAAAAAGCTTGCATGTTCTTCCACCAGCTCTGTGTTCTCCAGAGGCTTCTTTCCGTGTTTCTCCCGCTCCCAGAGTTTTTACACAGAAAGAAGAAGAAAGACAATCAGGTTTTGCTTAGATTTATTTTTGTAGGCACAGAAAATGATAAGTCAGGTGTAATCATGCCTGAGGTGATCTTACACACCCTGACCATGCCACAGAAGATCCCAGCATTCAGTAGATCTTCATTTGTGTGGAGCTGACACGAAGTTCAACAAATCCCAGCTACACCGCAGTGGAACATCCCTCACTTTTCCCACTGTGTCTCTGTGTTTTTGGCAAAACAGAAACAGATTTATGTAAAATTTACACAGATTTGTGAAAAACTTATAGACAATATGGAAAAAATACAACAGAATCATTCAGTTGGGAGGAATGGGCAGTGATCATCTTGTCCAAGCTCCTCACCAGTTCAGGGCTGATTGACAGATTTGTGAACCAGCAGAGAAAGTTTTATGCCAGATAAGGACATTTGAACATCAGGATAAGTCTTTCTTGGTCCACCTGTTCCAAAGTTTTATTTCATTTATTATGAGATCATAGAAATCGTTCTTTCAGCATTTTTCTTTTTATGGCTACAAGCTTACCCACCAGTCAATCCCTTCCCTTTCATTGTCACCTAAGCTTAGGCTGAGCATAAGTGAAAATAGCTCCATACATTTATTTTTATTACCAAAAAGCCTTGAAGGCTCAGGAAATGCAGCACTTGCTGTGGAAATGCTGGAGGGTTTCATACTGGTATAGTCACTGTCTCTAAAAACTTACCAACTTCACATAATGAAAATTGTAATGAAACACTCTATATAAAAGCATAGCATTGGAACTGTGATTTTTATTAAAAAATAGTACTTCAGGAAGCAGTCAAATTTGAAGTTACAGTTAATTAGGTTATTCAAGTCAAATTGCTTGTTCTAGAAAGCATGAGTAATGGAAAAACACTTTCATTATATTTTAATTTTTATACAAGTCAAATATTTATTTCAGAAATTTCCCAGGTATAATAAAAATGCATAAAGCCACAAAGGAACTTTAAGAGCAAAACACAACTATTGAGCTGTACCTGTTTCTTCTCCAGCTTTTTATTTGTTTGCTTTTCCTGTTTTACCAGCAATTTTCACCTCACTATTGCAAAATTTTTCACTTTAGCCAATAAACCAGAACAATCAATGAGCTTTACTGTCCTTCTAAAATCTTTGGAATCTCAGAAAATTCCAGCCACAGATACTGAGCAACTTTCTCAAGGTCACAGAAGGAACTGGGAAATTATTTGAGTCACAGTCTAATAGCTTGGACCTCCTCCCTCAATAGACCTCATTAATAAAAACTGGGTGAATTATATTAATAGGAATTAATTTTTTTCCAGGCTGGAGCTGTGTTTGATAGGAATAGGATACAACTGGCTCTCTGTGGCATTCCTAACCCTTAACTATAATGTGTGTGTGTAAGGCTGGGACAAATGAAAGGACTCACGTGAGCGTCGTTCTGAGAGAAAAATTAAATATGTAGGTCAAGAGGCAAGCAAAGACACAACAGGTTCATGCATTTGGACCACACAGTGAAGTTTTATTTGTTTATTTTGTATTGTTTTATTTGCTGTGCCACAACAAGGCTTTTATACAGGCTCTCCCTCGTGCCTAATAATGAATGAGTTTATGATGACTATGGTGTAACAAATGAACATCATTCAGCATCCTTTGGCACAGCATCATGATGGTCCCTTTGGTTCTGTTTTACAGTTTGAAACTTCTATTCCAGTTTCCTGCTCCTTTTTCTGCCAGCCTTTCTACTCAGCAATCTGCATTCTGTGACAATGAATATGCAAATTATGCCATGACTAAAGTTTCTTTGCTTTAGCTTAGAGATTTCCCCTCTAGATTTCCTTCTGAACTTCCTTCCTCTCTGAACTGAAGACAACCTTATCAGATTTATTACCATTGTCAATCAGTAGATTATGAGCATTCATCTGAGACAAGAGTTCCTCACCAAAGCAGGCAGGAATTTGCATGTAAACAACCTGTTTAATTTCTCCTGGTAAGAGCCTGGCTGGAAATGCCCATTCATTAAACTGGAGGTTATAAAATCAAGGCCTGTTTTCATCCAAAACACCAAAATTCTCCCCATTTCTCATCCTTCTCCCCACCATTAGTGCAAAATCCCAGAGCACACAATGTGCTGGCCACAGATTTTGTCTATAAAAACTGCACATTGAGTCTTGTTCTAAACTTCTTCCAAACTTAAATTGACTTCTTAAAGATTTTAATAAAACCAGCTTAAAACACCCCAAAAACTAAACCAGGCAAACCCAAAGATCACCTAGACACGACTGAAGTAACAGGGCTACCAAAAGTGCCCCAAATTAAGCAAAATCAAATTCCTCCAAGGTTGCCACCATATAGCCATTAAGTGAAAGCTGGCATTCCCAAAGATTCCATTCTGATGGTGGGATCTCCATCACAAACATGTGGGCTACAGTTAACCACTATTAATCTCAAATTAAAGCATCTGTCTTCCACTGTGGGGAACTGTGAGGAGATATTTTAAAAGTAGATAATCTAGGATGGAATTGAGTCACCCAAGGCAACCTTGTATCTGAGAATGTTTATTGGTAATGAAAAAAACAACAAAATAGAAACAGGATCAGGGCTGGATTGGAGGCAGGCAGGGTTGGACACAGGTGGCTCAGACGGGGACAGACATAAGGGTGAGCAAGAGCCAGCGAGGACAGAAGAGCCAAAAGGCAGGCTGGGGCCAGGACAGAGAGGGCAAAAAACAGGCCAGGGCCAGAAGGAGGCCTCAGCAGGCTGGAGCCAAAGCAAAGACACAAGACCCAGAAGGCCCCCAGACTCCAAAAGCCCCAAAGACAAGATATTAAAAACCGCCAGTCACCAAGCCCCCAGAGCCTCTGGTACAGTCACTTTTATGCCCCTTGCTGCTCCCAAAGTCCACCTGGTCCAGCAGGAGACCATGGGCCCAGTCCAGCCTTCCACAGCAGTCCATTGGTGGGGATCTTCTGCATCCGATCATGATTTTTTTTAAGTTTTAGCTTTTATATTTTTCAGATTCTGTGCTGCTTTAGTGTGCCGCTCTGAGCTTCAAATTAGGGGATAATAAGCTCTCTGCACAGAGTAGGGAGGGACTCAAAACAATGCTTGGCTGTATTGGGTCTCTTCAGGCCTGGGAGAAGGCAGTAATGTCTGGGATTCAACATGGCTTTGAAAATCACTCCCTTTTTTAATCAAAAAGGGCTCTTCTGAAAGGAAAGGGTTTTACTAAAAAGAAAACCAAAACAATTCTTTATTCCTTTTGCTTCAATTCTACCTAACAATTTATTTCCAACACTTATTTCACCATGAACTTCCTGTTTGGAATTATTTAGCTATTAGGAACAGGTAAAACTACATGTCCCTGTTTTCATATAAATACTCACCCAAAGTGCAGGCAACATGGAAATAACTTTCTTCATAATTGCCATATCAATTTCTTCCTCCCCAAATAATTCATTATTGAAAGACCCTCCCTACCTTGTGCTACAACAGAGCAGGACTTTGTTTCCTCTTGGAAATCACTGATTTGGTTAAGACTTTTAATCTTAAAACCTGCTAAATTGTGATAACAATTAGGTTGATTTCCTTCCCTCTGCAAGTGCTATACAAAATCCCATCAATCAAGGTGTATCTAATTATGAAACTAAGTTAGGAGGTGTTTGAACAAGATGGCTCAGGCTCTCAAGGGACCTGAGAATTGAATTGGTACTCGAGACATATCAAATTAGTTAATGATTTGGGGACCTTTATTCTGCAAGAGCATGGAAATTAAAAAAGAATAATGAAATTCATTAGAGCTTGGGAACATGCAGAAAGGAGGACATTTGGGCCTCACTGCATGGGAAGTTTAGGACCTGCTTTATCTTGGTAGAATAAAGACAAGTTGTGGTGAGAGGAGCACTCCTGGTTTCACAATTCACGTTACAGGTGACCACAGCACTGCTCATCTCAATAATTATCAAACACAACTCAGCCCTGGACCATTTCAAGCACTCACAAACAGCCATGGCTTGGAGCTGGGGGGGCTTTTCCCCCTTTTTTTGAGGAGGAAGAAATGCAAATCCAGGCAAATTTGCCTTTGGAAGCAGGGAGAGCCTGTCAGGTACATGAGCAGTGCTGGTGCCTGCCCTGCCAGAGCTGCAGGACACCACACCTGAGGAGAAGCTGATTTCAGCCAGATGGTTCCAAGCAGTGTCTGTGCTAATCTGGCATTCCTCACTCCTGTATTGAGATTCTGATTTATAAATCCAGCTCACTCTGTGTGTTCATTTTCTGCACAGCCCCTTCAAAATCAACACACAGCCAGCAGAGACATTCCTGGCATTAAGGAGCAAAGAGCTGGATCACAACACCTTTGAACAAGGGTGGAAACCTCTGCATTATTCAGATTTAAGTCACAAGGAGTTTGGTTTTACCTCACACTCTGCACTGAGTCCATTTAAAACACCAAAATATTTCCTGCTTCCTAATTAATTCCTTCAGTAGGGAATATTTTAGCTGATCAGCACCTCTTTTAGCAATACAGAATTGTGGAATCCCAGAACAGTTTAGGTTGGAAGGGACCCCAAAGCCCATCCAGTGCCACCCATGCCATGGGCAGGGACACCTTCCACTGTCCCAGGTTGCTCCAAGCCCTGTCCAGCCTGGCCTTGGACACTGCCAGGGATCCAGGGGCAGCCACAGCTTCTCTGGGCACCCTGTGCCAGGGCCTGCCCACCCTCACAGGGAACAGTTCCCTCCCAATAGCCCAACCAACCCTGCACTCCTTCAGCTTAAAGCCATTCCCCCTTGTCCTGTCACTCTTCTGCTATTCTGAAATTGTAGTATCATAAAAACAAATTTAGAAAAAAGAATGTCCTACTGCCTATGTTTGTTGGTTTGTTTTTTTTTTCTTTTTTTTTTTAAGTAGAAAATGCAACATATAAAGTTTAGTCAGAGCTCAGAAGTTGCTTTTAGATAAGGAAAAAGCAATAAGGTAAAAAAATTCCTTGTACAGTCCTACCTGCTGTAATGGAGCAGTGCAATAACACTGTTGGTATCAGCTGATACAATTCCTCTGAGTAAAGTAGAACAATTCCAAACTACAGGAATTCTAGAAGTTGGTCTTTTTAAAGGCCTGTTGTGAGTAAGTATTTTGAGCTTAAAATTGTGCTTTTACTTGTTTTCCTTCAGCAGAATCCTGAAATGTTGAAAGAAGTCTCCATTTCAGAGACAGATTCCTCCAGCCTTGGGAACCAAAATCAGATTTCAAACAGTAACAAGCACATTCCTCTTTCTCAGGTCCTTCAGAAGAGTTTTCATAATAATTATCTTGTAAATGACATATTTACAATCTAGTGAGCTAAAGCTGAAGGTTCAGGAGAGTTTCCAGGAGATCTTTGGGTTACCCTGAAAATCCCAGGCAGAACTGAATGAGATGGTACAACACAAATTTCACTTTTGGGGATCCTTCACTTCAGTCAGACATTTGCAATACACATTTGCCTAGAACTACCAAAAAAATCACAAGATTTATTTTCCAAAATTTTTTCTTTGGCAAATTCAAGGCAATTATTTAAGTGCCTTTTAGGAAGACATTAAACCCAGATATTTCATAAACAGGACTTTAGAGCATGGGCAAGGAGCTGCTCACACAATTAAACAGTCACTGCTTGAAAAATAAGGATTAGGGAACCAGCAAAAAATAACCAGGCTAATTAAATCTGCTAAAAACCAGGAGAACACAGGAGAAAATTCATGCAGCCAGCAGAACTGACTTGCATACAGAGTTTTTAAGATTGATGAGGTATTTGTTGAGAGTGGCTTGAATGGTTTTAGCCAAAGCAAGGAGTTTGGGGATTGTGGCAGCTTCAGTTTTAAACATCTGCTATTTCCTTAATTAAACAGGTTTAAGAAAATTATTACAAAAGTCCATTTCTGGTAGCTTTGGAACTCATCCAGAAAGAGCCTGCTGAGTAAACATGCTGTTAATCTATAATAGCTGAAAAGTGCTTTTCAGTCCCCAAGCATGCTGTCATCCACCACCTTGCCTTACTGAGGAAAACTAACTTAGGTGCCTTGAAAATCCCCTTTCAACCTCAAACATGCTGCAAGGATGGCAAAGATGACCTAACACCATCGAGGGATCAGTAACAAAATTAATTGAGATCATTTCCCTAGGAGTTTGTGTCAGATTTCACTGTGAGATTTGCTCTTAATTCACCCAAATGCTTTAACGCCCTGTGTGCCCAATGATGGCTTGGCCTGCTGTGTCCCCTCACACTGAGCGTTCCTGTGCTTTCTTTACAAAATCATTGAGGTTGGAGACACTTCCAAGGTCGTCAAACCCAGCCTCAATTGAATATTTAATTGTTCAAACTGAAGTTTGAGCACTCCCATGGATGGAGATTCCACCACCCAATGCCCAACAGCCTTTCCATTGAGATGTTTTTTCCCAATATTTGACCTGAACCTCCCTGGTGCAATTTGTGGCCATATCACCTTATCCTGTCCCTGTTTCCTGGGAGCAGAGCCCAGTGCTCACCTGCCTGACCCCTCTTGTCAGGGAGTTGCAGAGAGAGAGCCAAGACTCCCCTGAGCCTCCTTTTCTCCAGGCTGAGCTCCCTGAGTACCCCCAGACACTGCTCAGAGGATTTAGGTTCCAACCCCTTCCCAGCTTTGTCGCCCTGTTTAATTTTCTAATTTCTAATTACCATTTTCTAATTTCATGGATTCTTTTTTTCCTTTTTTTCAGGGTGACCTCGCCAGAAGCATCCTGGTTAGGAGGGATGTTGGGATTACTAAGCTGCATTAAGATGTTAAATTGTAAAAATTCTGTCATCTTCCATTCTCTAGATTCTATTTTTGCTCGGTACTAGAAACAGGTGGGGTTTTTTTCCTACAAAAAACCCAAAACCCCAACATTGTGTTCAAAAATCCTGGAAGGAAAAGAGGCTTGGGAAAGCACAGAATCCTGGAAAAGAACCAGCACAGACACTGGGAGTTACTTGTTTTTCTTTGAGTAAAGAGCTTGAGGACAGAGACATTTTTCCCTGGCATTAATCAGACCCCCTCAAACAAAAACTTCAGTAAAAAGAAACTGTCTTTTTCTCACTTTTTGATATTTTATTATTTCTTTCTGTGGAGACAAATCATGCACAAGAAAAAAGTTGAATTCCATTACAATAACAGACTAGGGGGATAAAGATACCTCACATTTGTTTTTATCTTTAATGTTCTCTTTAGCCTAAAGGGATATAATATTTGTATAATATTTGTAGTTTTGAGTTAGCTCATTCTGGGGCTTAGAGGAATTTTGAAGAGAATCTTAGTGTACATGAGTAGAAACTAACATTGTGCAGTTTTATTAAAAATCCTCTCATTTCATGGTTTTCTAAACTTCTGTATGAAAAGCATTTCTGATAAAATGTTCTAATAATCCTGCACTGAATGTCTTTCTTTTTCCCAGTTTATTAATATTTATTTGGGAGTCCAAAAAAATCATTGAGTTTGCTGTACCTGTGGGGATTTATTGAATATTTAGGACCAGGTTGGACAGGGCTTGGAGCACTGTGGGATAGTGAAAGGTGTCCCTGCCATGGTAGGGGTGGCTCTCAATGGGCTTTAATGTCCCTTCCCACCCAAACCACTCTGGGATTCTGTAATTCACTAACATTTAAAACAGTTTCATCAAAGGTATATTTTCTATAAGCATAATTCCCTCTCATTTACTCACTGACAGCCATCAAGACCTGAAGTGAATGTGTATGGTCAAAGTCTTATTCACTGAAATATCTACAAAATTACAGAAATTAAAATATGTATAATAGGTAAAAGCACATCAATTAAAACAAGTTGAATAAAATACTGCACGTCATAAAATAAATATATGTTTTCACCATGCCCTGGTGCTGAGACTCAGCACTGTGAGTCAGGAAGGGAGTGCTGCCAAGGGATGGCCCTGCTGTGGAATTCAGGAGTGCAGCTTGTCCTGGGGTGCAGCTCCTGGCAAAGCCTGGAAACCCCCTTCTAGCCAGAATTTCACACTGAAAAACAGAAAAACAAATAATGGATTTTTAACCACTATTGCCAAGGCTGGAAACAAAGTTGAGTGACAGAAAGGCTTAATTTTGTTATTTAATTCAATTTTACACTACTGTGCTAGGCACTGCTTTGTAAAGGCTTCCCTAAATTCCATGACTACTGGAAATGGAGTCTATTCTAATGGTGTTTGTTTAGGAGGAAAATATAGGAATTTAATATAGTCCTCTTTTATTATTATAAAATAAAGATAGACTTCAGCATCATTATTATTAGTAGTAATAATACTATCATTATTATTATTATAATTATTAATATTATCTAGGCATGTTGCTGTTTGGAATTTGGAACTGAAAAGAACACAGACATTGTTTCTCCATGAAAACACTTCCATGAAGATATAAGAGGTGAAAAAGAATCTGATTTTTGAGCTAAATAAAAAGACAGGTTGATGAGTGGACCTAAAATTGGCAGAACCTTTGAAAAGGGTCTGAGGAGGAAAACCCTTCTTCACTTTGTTCTGAAAAGCACATTTTGTTTCATGGCCAATCTGCAAGGGGCAGAATGAGATGGGAAACTGCAATTCCAGAAAAAGAAATCAATTTTCATATGCACATATAAACAATAAAAGATCCCATTTTGCTTCATTTCCCTGGATCCTCATCACTCAGAGGTTTTTCCTTCATTTCTCTCCGTGCACACTCTAAAAGCAAGAAGTTTTGTACTGGGACATCTGACAGATGTGAAGGATTTTGGGTGCCCTGTGCTGTTTATAAACATTATTGTATCAAAATTCATTTTGCCAAGGGCAAACATTACCTCTGGAAAGAATTCAGCCTTCATGAAGAGAGAAGCAGTATTTCAGGAACTATCTGCAGAATTTCCATTATCCAGGGGCACATCCCATGGATCTCCAAGGTTACCTGCTCTCCAAGGCACATTGCTGAATATGTGCAAGGTTTCCATTTTCCTGACAGGAACAATTACAAATGCCATGCAAGAATAATTCCATACAAAGAAATGAAACAGGCACCAGGAACTCTCCGAGGTGGCACTTACAAATGCTAATGCTGCAAAACCAAAAGAGTGACTGGGAAAAAACAGGTGGTTATGGCTATCTTAAAAAATGGAGGATTTTATAACAGTGCATGAAATAGGTGCTATTTGACACAGAAACAAGGAATTGTTAAGACTGGAAAAGTCCTGCAGGATTGTGGGGTTCAACATTAACCCAGCACTGCTTAGTCCACCATTGAGCTGCATTGCTTGGCACCAGAGCCACTGGTGATGATGGTTTTTGAAGCACTGGTGCACAGGTTTTTGAACCACTGGGAATGGTGACTGTTCCTTTGGGCAGCCCCTGCCAAGGCCTGACAGACCTTTCTGTGAGGAAATATTTCCAATATCCAATCTAAATCTCCCCTGGCCCAGCCTGAGGCCGTTCCCTCTCCTCCTGTCCCTGTTCCTGGGAGCAGAGCCCGACCCCCCCGGCTGTCCCCTCCTGTCAGGAGTTGCGCAGAGCCGCAAGGTCCCCCCTGAGCCTCCTTTGCTCCAGGCTGAGCCCCTTTCCAGCTCCCTCAGCCCCTCCTGGTGCTCCAGCCCCTTCCCCAGCTCTGTTCCCTTCCCTGGACACGCTCCAGTCCCCTCTCCATGTCCTTCTTGTCATCAGAGATCCAGATCTGCCCCCAGGATTCCAAGAGTGCCCTCAGCAGTGCCCAACACAGGGGGAAATGAATAATTTTAGTAGCAATATTCACCTTTGGGTACAAACTCTCCATCCTGTGTCTCTTCCAGCAGCACCAGCAAGAGCTGCCCAGTGTCCCCTTCAGACTGGCCAGCACTTTGTGCTGGAAAGGAAAAGCACATGGACAGGAGCAGCTCCCCTCCATCCTCTGGGATGTGCCTCTCATCCCCTGGGATGTGCCAAGCTGAGCAGTCAGTGCTCCTTCACTCCATGGGATTGCATTCCTGCTGCTGCTGCTGAGTCAGTGTGTGCTCTGTAATTCCTAGCAGAGCCATGGGATATGCAGAACGCTCAAGTGCTGTGTTAGGCTTCTGGAGGAATATTAAGAAGATATTTTAAAATATACTTTGAAATACAGCACTATGAATAAAACATGCTGGTTTTCACCAAGCATTTTGTTTCAGCTAGAGGATATCCCCAGCACCACAGATTCATTTTGTAATTTTGCTCTGGACTGCTCCAGGATATTTTGGCATTTTTTTCCCCCCTCAGCCTGTGTGTGTCTGTGGAGTGAGGGATGGCCAAGCAGAGCTCTCCTTTAATAAAGGACATAACTGGAGCATGGAAGATGGATAGGTCACTGCTGGCATACCTTACCTGAGCCAGCCTGGGCATGCTCTGGAGGTCACCAGCATCCCAGGATGGGGTGGAAAAGGGACACTGGGGGCTGGGAGAGGTGTTCCAGCACATGATCTGAGGACAAGGTTAATGGAACAGCCTCTCCCAGCACACAGGATAGGGGGGGAATGGCCTTAAGCTGAAGGAGGGAACATTTAGATGGGATATTGGTAAGAAATTGTTCCTTGTGAGGGTGGTGAGACCCTGGCACAGGGTGCCCAGAGAAACTGTGGTGTCCCTGCCCATGGCAGGAATGGCACTGGATGGGCTTTGGGGTCCTTCCCTAGTCCATTCCATGGATCCATGAATTTAGCCTGTTTTCCTTTAAGGTTTACCTATCTATATTGCCCCCCACAGAGTACTTGGTGCAGCAGAATTTTCCCAGGGACATTGCAATCTCAACAAGAAAGGGATGGCTTTTAAAGCTGTACAAGTCCTCAGGAAGGCTCTGTGGGATCAGGGTGGTTTGGGATCTACAGGGAGAAGAGAAACTTAACTGCACTGGAAATGAGAGATTCCATTCCAAGTCTATCACTCTGGAGAGGCCATGAAGCTGCACACAGGGATGATTGCTGATCTCCTGACAGAGGTAGAAGTAAACCTTGCTGTATTTAGGTTTTTTTCCTTTTTTCAATTTTTTGTGTCACTATCTCTTCTCTAGCAGCTCTCCTCCCTCATTCACTGCAAGCAAGTGGATAGGACATTCACATTTTCAGTGCTCCTCAATTTTGTGGGTTTTTTTTTCTTTTTTTTTGAGAAGGAGCTTATGTGTGAAGCCTCCCACACATGAGCTACACAAGCTCCCTGAGCACAAAGCAGCATTTCTCAAACACTGTATTAAAATCTCAGCTCTATTCAAAAGGACAATATCGTAACCCTGCCATCTCAGCATAACAAACCAATGCCAGTTTTATTTTGTTAAGAAATCTACATTCTGCAAGGAATGTAGATTTGATGGAAGGAGGGGGCTCGAGTCAGCCACTGGGAACTCAAAGTCAGTTTTGAGCTGCAGCATTTTTTAACAACTTGAAGCCTCTCCTGGAGCTTTCAAATTTTTTAACCTGAAATTTTTTTCTTCTTTTACCATTTTACACACCAATATGCATTAATAACCACATTTAAATGCAGCACCATAAACTCTATGTACATTGGGAGGAAGCTCTCAGGTCAGCTGATTTTCCCATGGGAAATTCACAAACCTTGATTGTTTTTCATGAGCTTGGAAGTCCCCAAGGAAAACTTGTTCTTCAGCATTCCCACAAACTGAGGTGAGCTGACTGGGCCACTTCCTGGTCTTGCCCATCCTTTGAAGAATTAACAGGTGATGTAAAATTTCATGGAATCACAGACTCAAAGTTGGAGAAGTCATCAAGTCCAACCATCAGCCCAGCACCTACACCATGTTCACCACTAAAACTTGTCCCCAAGTGCCACATCCACATGGTTTTTGAACACTTCCAGGGATGATAATTCCACCACTTCCATGGGCATCTCCTTCAAATTTTATGTAACACATTTAAAAAGGAAAGAGCAGCCAGGGATAGGAGTAGAGAGTGAAACTTAAGATTCCTACACTTTTTTTTCTCCTCTAATTTACCATCTAAATAAAGAGATTTAATTCTTCTCTGTCCCTTCTCCAACTCTCACAGGACTGCAAATACAAGATACCCTCCAGTCTCACAGTGCCACCTCTAAAGTTCCCGTTTTCAGCAAACACACCACTCAGGTAACAAGGACACCCAGCAGCTTCTCCTCCAGACATGTGTTTTCCACAGCCAGAGCTTCATAGCTGAGCCTTTCCAATCCTTCTGGATGCATCCCTTGGATGGGATCATTTGGGAATTGTTTCTGGCTGATAGCCCCAGTCATCCTTTAAGTTAATCCCCATTAATCACTGCAGGGATCTCTGAAGGACGAGGCAATTTAGTTAATTCCAGCACCACCTGCAAAGCTTTTTTTCTTCCACCTAGAGTGGCCTAAAAAAACCCAATAAAAATAATAAATATGTTGTTGACTTAACCTTTGGTCCCTCTTCCCAGAGCTGCCTGTTTACCTGGAAGGGCTCAGGCTGAGCTGCTGCTAATGATGAGAGCCTGAAAGTTCACTCAAGGAGCAGGCAGCAGCTTCCTGCCAAACTCCCTCTCGTCTCAACTTTTGGAAGCTAATAGTTCAACATTTCCTCATTTTTCCCAGGAAGCAGCTTGGGATGAACAAACCATTCTAACCCATGCTGCAGTGGCCATCTCCATTTCCAGTAGCCAGACTTCTGAACCCCTTTTTTCCTCCAGGAGCATTCCCTGTGCTTCTTTCTGCACTTTCTCTGGTTTAATGCTGTTCATTCAAGCAGGATTTGAGAGGGTTTGAAATGTAAGTACAGGAACAAATACCTCCTGCTCGTTTCACAGTTTGGTTACAGAGCTCTGACATCTACATAGAAATTTATTCCGACAACTTAATTAGATTTGAAATAGGTAGATTTCAGATAAAGGCAGCCCATTGTCATTATAAGTAGCCAAGAGACATTTTAGTGGTGCAGGAAAGTTTCTAAAGCCTGTCTCACTTGTTAATTTTGGATTACTGTATAATTTTAGTGTCTAAGTACAGCAAGCAATCCACTGATTTGTCAGATACTGAGAGAGCACTGCTTTGGAACAACTCACACGGCACAAAAATCTGCTCTGTGAGCCTTCCATGAAAGGAATAAAAAAAGCCAGCAGCAAAAAATCTATTCATTAAATGCCTAGAGGTGTTCCCAAAGATGGCGTTTCAGAAAACTCTCTTGTTTCCACTGGCACCCTGAAGGATTGTTTTGATGACCCTGGCAAGGATATTAATCATTTATGGGTGATACTGAACAGAGAGAGGAAGGATTTGCTGCAGCAAATAATTCCTTTTCCTCTTCACATTTTGAGTGTTTTGTTGGGTTTTTTCAAAATGTACCACATTTTTAGTTTAATTTATTCCACAGAAAGCCTCAATGGAGACGATGTGGGGCCAGTCCAGGGGGATGGAGCAGCTCTGCTGGGAGAGCTGGGATTGTTCACCTGGAGAGGAGAAGCTTTGGGGTGACCTCACTGTGCCCTTCCCATGCTTGAGGGGTATCTACAGAAAACATGGAGAGAGACTCTTTACAAGGGCCTGGCAGGGGGACTGGCTTCAAACTGATGGAGGGGGTTTGGATGGGATTTTGGGGAGAAAACCTTCCCTGTGAGGGTGCCCAGAGAAGCTGTGGCTGCCCCTGGATCCCTCGCAGTGTCCAAGGCCAGGCTGGATGGGGCTTGGAGTAAATCAGGATGGTGGAAGGTGTCCCTGCCCATAGCTCTGAGCTCCCTTCCAAACTAATTTGGGATTCTAGGATTATTAAATGCAATGTATTTCTTGCTAAATCTGCAGTTTTTCACTAATTTCATGCAATTTTTCATATCCCGTGTTTTTCCTGTATTATTTTCCAAATGTATTTTAGGCACAGATTTTTTCCTCAGTCCTTGTGCTCGAGGATCCCTCTAGTTTGTTGCTGCCATCAGCATTCAGAAATGCAGGACCCATTCCCTGACAGGGAGTTGATCTCAAACATTCATGGAATGAATAGTCACTTATGTATTTTGGATATCTTGTCTTGGCCCCCTGTCTGTGAAAATCTCACAGTGAGATTTTCTTTAATAAGGGAGTTCCTCTTTGTTCCAGACAGTCAGAAATAAAAATTCATGTTTAAGGTTCTGCTTTGTTTAGAAAAAAGGCTGGGAGTTCCTAAACCTTTCAGAGCCATCTCAGGCCAGCATTTTCTAATGCTCTGGGAATTTCTTATGTCCCCCCAAATTTGGTATCTTTAACCCTAAGTTTTACAAGAAGTGGATTAAGTCTTATTTCTCATGAAAATTCAGATAAGTGCCAACCATTTTTTTCTCTAAATAGGGAAAAATTGCAGCACATATAAGACATTGTCGTGTTTTTCTACTTCACCATCTGCAGGATTCTCACAGTCCACAACAAGCTAATAAAGACTAAAAAAAAAAATCAGCAAAATGGTCTTCTCTGATAGCTGATATTTTGTAAAGATTACACCTCTCAGAGTGGGTCTGAGCAACATTTTGGCTCCAACATTAATTTAGTGTAAGTTATATGAGCATTATTTCTTCTCTAGTGAGTGCCAACCTTTGATGCCTGCCCTGCTTTCGGATATTAAAAACCATCTTGCTTATCATTATCTGTTTTCTTATCTAAAATTCCAGTCGCTCATTTCCTGCCCCTCACCCCTGGCCTGACAGGAGCTGGATGCTGCAATATCAGAATCCCTTTCCTGCAAGGTTTGCAGGCCATGGCAAGGCCCCAGCCAGATGGAAAAGAGAGCAAGAATTAGATGGAACAAACCAAATTCCCCTGGAGACTGATCCAAAAATTGGAGTCTAATCACCCTGCAGTGATAGATCTGAATTTGGATGGATCTGCAAACAGTTGGGAACAGCTCCTTTCCTCTGACATGCTGATCAATTGCAAGAGCATTCAGCATTCCCTTTAATATCACCCTGCTGAAAGGAACAGGAGAAGTCTCAGGGGAAAAAAAAAAAGATTTCACAGTTTGCACTTGAGTCACATCTTTAAAAAAAGCAATTATTTCATCTTTGGTGATAAAAGCTTTGACTTGAGAGTTCCAGTGTAGAGAAGACCATGAAAACAGCACTCAGTACCAATCTGATTGAGATGGGACAAGCTGAGCAAGTGCAAAGACATGATCTACAAACGGGGCCCTGGTTATTAATGTTGTCCTATTTAATTAATGGACAGAGCTGTGCTGAACCCCCAGCTGTGACACCCAAGCCAAATCCCACATTTCGCTGCTCTCACCCCAGGTCTAACACCCTTTCTTATGTGTCCATGACCAGCCAGCTCCTCAGACCCACACTGACCAAAGAGCAGCTGCCAGGACCTCCAAGAAACAGCAATTTCCATTTTCTATAGGTTTAAGATCACACATGGAATGTTTTGTGACCTGGTGTTTCACAGTAAAATAAATGCCACCCATTTCCTGGTGTCCTTGGTGTGAGAGAAACCAGCCCTGTTTTCCTTGAGCCCTTCAGGAGGGGTTGGGAATCGTGAGTGTTTAATCTGTAGACCCCAAACCTGCACAGCCGTGCTGGGAGTTAGACAATTACACCAAAAAGTGGGTTTTAATTTAACAGCCTTTCTCTTGCAGATAAGTATTGTAATCACAGTGCAAAAAAAAAAAAAAAAAAAACAAACAACCACAAAAACAACCGAACCCCAAAAAAACCCAACAACCCTGAAAGGCAGAAAAAAGAAGTGCAGTCAAGAGCCACAATTAACAGTTTAAACTTCATTTTAATTGTTATACTTTGCCTATAGAATGTTTTAATCAGGATGAGGTGCGATGAGACATGCTGACTGTACCCCTGCAAGAAATGCCAAAGAAAAAAGTGAAGGGTTGTGAACAAACCCCAAATTATGTCCCTTTATCATATTTAGATTGCTGAAGTGTTCAGCCCAGTAGGATGTCTGGTACAGCATCATGTAAGAGCCACAGTTCCACAAGGTGGATTCAGGGGCCACCACTGAGAGTTTGCCACATTTATCCCTGACAAGAGCAGGGAAAAGGAACAGAAAACCAGTGAAAGCCACTGGAAAAACTGTGGAGCCTAAGGCCTGTACTGGAGCAGTCATGAAATGGGTTGTAAATGAGTCATGGAACAGTGCAAGAAGATTCAGCAAGAGAAAGTGAATTTTCCATACACTGTGCAAGGCCATGCAGCCTTTTCAGTGTCTTTAGCCCATTATTATACAGTTGTGTGATTTTTGAACAGGCACTGTCACTCCAGGATGGAATTTCCAGAACTACCTTGCTTTGCACTTGGGAAACACAGTGATAACCCAGAATAGGTAAATGTACAGATTTTTTGTTTAATTTACAGAAACTTACAGATTTTTTTTCCTTTTTTCTGTTTCTTTTTTTTGTAAAATACAGAAATCTACAGATGGGAAAACTGAGCATATTTCTCTCCTTCCTTTCCAACCTAAAGGTCTGCAATCCACAAAATAAACATCTGCATGTGAGCACCCTCCCAGCACCAGGGTTTGTAGGAGAGGCAGCCAGGGACATCTGCTATGCCACGCTGCCTGCTCACACAACGTGGAATGTTTTCCAGAAGTAGCATTTTTCCTCTCTAGGATGGTGTGTCCCTCTGCTCCATGCCAACATCTGTTGGCAAACCAAAGTAGAAGGGCTCTGTGCAAACAGGAACTTAAATATTGGTATTTTTGGAAATAGAAAAGCACAAACAGGCTTTGAAAAGAAAGCCCTCACAGGCCTCTTAGCAGGGCTAAGTGGCAGAGGGAGGAGGTTTTATCATCATGTCCCTCTATATTACACCAAAATTCCTGCAAAGCAGAGTTGAGACTAATGACTCAAATGTATAAACCTAATTGCCGTTCAGGAAAATCTATTTAACCAAAGAAACAGCAAGTACTTTTAAAAAAATAAAGAATCACTGCATTAATTTTAATGTATAATCCATAATTTAAAAAGCCCTAATTGTAGTTACAATACAACTTCTCCCTAAAAACCTGTGGTGGGTTGGCCCTGGACAGATGCTGGGCCCTTACCCAGCCACTGTGTCATTTCCCACACTAAAAGGCTAAAAAAATAGCAGGGCAAAGACAGGAGATCACCTCCTGATTGCCTTCAGGGCAAAACAGGCTTGACTTGGGGAAAATTAATTTATTGATTGCTAGTGAAATTACCTTTGGGTAGTAAGAAGCAAAGCAAAACTAAAACACCTTTCTCCTAACGCACCTTATTCCAGGTTCAGTTTCATTCCCAAATCCTCTTTCTCCTCCCTAGTCCCAATTTCAGTTTTAGGCCACTGGGCTTCGGAAAGCAAAACCTTTTTAATTTGTGAAAGCAATACCAAAGGAACTCCTTCTCTATGAATGAAAGCTGATCAAATCATTCTGTAGGTTTAAATGACAGGGATATTCAAGTTTATTTTCCCCAATCCCTTCCTTCCCACAGCCATGAGAATCAGTGTAAGGTTGCAAAATAATCCTGGCAATGCTGCCTTGCTCAAATATGAAACACTGGCTGCATTTGGCCTTCAATGAAACCTGACATTTCCCTGAGAAAACACTGGGCTTCCTGCATGGAGGCAGAGCCAAGCAGAAAAAGAATCCCTGGGGAGAATTACAACTGCAAGACTTCCTCAAGCTGTTAGGGATAAACCAACATTTGCTGATTTTAGCTCTGGGGGTCAGCTGGACCAGCTGCCTGGTGCCCTTATTTGTTTTGCTGCCATGCCAGATGGGGAACATGCAGGATTTCCAGTGCCAGGGCTGTGGTGTCATGAGGATCCCCAGCACAAGGTGAGAGGTGAGAATCTGACTCCATGCTCTCAGAAGGCTGATTTATTATTTTATGATATTATATTAAAGAATGGTATACTAAAACTATACTAAAGAAAAAGAAGGAAACAGACAGTAGGGTTAACAAGAATGAATAATAAAAACTCGTGATGGATTCAGCCTGACACAGCTGGCTGTGGTTAGTCATTAAATTAAAATAATTCACATGGACATAATCAAATATGAACCTATTGGTAAACAATTTCCAGAACACATTCCAAAGCAATCAGATAATTATTGTTTTCATTCTTTTCTGAGGCTCAGAATGCTTTGCTTGCCTCTGAAGTCATCAGGATAAATTTTTCAGGGTGTGTTTCTAAGAAAATAACTATGGAAAACATCTTCTTACTTCACTGCTGAGCTGAGGTTTTCTTGCTTGGCCAATATAACCCCATTACAAGGATTTATCCACCTTAAAAGGATTTTTTTCTGCTCTCAGATCCTGTCCCACAGATTTGGATTCCTGGCTCTGCCCTGTCCCAACACCATGGGGTCATTCCTGAATACCACAGCCAGGAGACCTCCCTGCAGGATGGTGGCCCTGGGTGGGAAGGGCACTGCCAGGCCCTCTGGCATCCCTGCCTCACACAGCAGCCAGCTGTCACTGCTTCCCACCATGCCATGGCATTTCCCAAAATCCACAGGCTGTATACTCACAGCATCTTCACTTTAAAAGTGAGGGACAGGCACCAAGTGACACTGGGAATTTATTCCCTGTTGAAATCTCCAATGTGAGCCATGCTGGTTAAGTTTCTCATCTCTAAAATTTTAGTTTCTGTTTCTACTTTAGCCATTTCTGGGCAAATAGGAACCTGATATGGGAATATAATAATACAATAAAATGTTCTTATCTAGGAACATTGACAGATATGGTAAAATCGCTGTAACAACACATTCCCATTAAAATATTTTTTTCCATGTAAAACCATTAATCTCAGAGCGGAAGGGACCTTAAATCCCATCCTCTGCTCTGGGGAGGGACATCTGTTGGTATCTTATCAAAAATCTTCCGTACCACCTTGGTGATTTTTCATGGGCAACACCTCACAGCAAACTAACAAAATCCAGCCCTCACCTTACCCAGCTAAGCCACTCTTTTACAGCACTCATCCTTATTGGACACAGCTGTGGCCTGTTAAGGGCAGGGCTGTTCCTGATCTTTGGTGATTAGTGCAGCTGCAACTCCTCAGGGGTGAGATTGCCCTCTGCACTATCTTTATTTTCTTACCTTCAACCCTCTCACAGACACCTTCCACTCTCTCAGGTTGATCCAAGCTGCCTCCAGCCTGGCCTTGGACACTCCCAGGGATGGGATTCCTGTGTGCTGGCATCCTCAGCTGAGGTGCTTACAAACTTCCTGAGCTTTCCTGGTGCACATTTGTCACATTTGCTTCCTAGGAAGTCACACTGGGAGCAAGATGCAGTGTGCATCTTCTTCTTTTCTGCATTTATGCTCTGTATTTAAGCTCCTGCCTAAGTAAAATATATTGACTTTATGTTTTAGCGAAGGATTTTTCTGTTGGCAAAACTTACACACAGCCTGGGCTCTGCTAATCCAATTTTTATCAGCCAGATCTACCTGTTTGTACTCAGCTGTGCACACCAGCCTCTGTCATTCAGCACATGGCTCTGGTGCTCCTGAGACAACCTGAATTAACTGAGCATGTGGCAGCTGCTCACCCCAGTCTAGACCTAATAGAAATTCTTAGATTGGGATGAAAATCTTGGCTGATGGTGGAAATCCCCAATACCAGCAGATTTGAGGCTCAGCTAGAGGTTTATGTGTTTTAAATAAATGAAATATGAAAACAAAAGTAAGAGACATTGACTGCAGCAGTGGTCAGGGAAAGGCACCTGAGCTGGAAGCAAAGCCGCCCTCATGTGGTTTTCTCATTCCTGTATTATCTGCTTTTTAACTTGTTTGTGACCCCAACACCAAAAGATATGAGAGAAAAAAAAAAAGCCAAACAGTGAAACAAAGAAAGAAATCTATAAACTTGCTAAGCTAATGGGTGTCCTCTTCTACTCCTCACAGCGTGCCTTAAATCCATATTTGCTCCACTCACACAAAGCATTTTCCTCTCTAATCCCCTGCTCTTCCCTTTAGCAGTAGCAGGATATTTGCTCAGTGTCTCCTTGGGGCATTTGCAGGTTTCACTTTCCTTCCCTGCCTTTATCCATGGCTCCCAATGAGCTTGATAGCTGAAAAGATTCTTTTTTTTTTTTTTTTTCTTTAATAGATACACAATGCCTGCAAATCCCACCCCAGCCTGTCACATCCATAACACTGTCACTGATGTCATGAGGTCATTGTCAGTTTTATTTACAAGGGTGTGCTGTCAAACTGAAAGAGAGGAAGTTTAGATTGGATATTGGGAAGAAATCCTTCCCTGTGAGGGTTGCCACAGGGTGCCCAGAGAAGCTGTGGCTGCCCCTGGATCCCTGGAATTTCCAAGGCCAGGTTGGATGGGGTTTGGAGCATCCTGGGACAGTGGAAGGAGTCCTGAGCTCCTGTTCTGCAGCTGCTCCATAATCCCCAGGGAAGAAACTGTACCTGGGGCTGGATTAACCCCACAGTTCTGGAGAATCTCTTGTGCAAGGGAATTGTGTCAATGGCATTAATTGCCAGCTGCAGCAATTAAAAGCCCTCCAAACCATAAATCTGACTGCTGTCCTTTCCCTTGGACACTCAGTGTGCCAGTCCCTCTCAGGGCTCTCTGTTGCCTAACAGGGATTAATTGCTGCACAAAAATGACACCAGGACAAGGCTCATAAACTTCAGTAAATATCCCAAAAAAAACCTAAAGAGAATGAATAAAACCCAGAGCAGCAAATCATTCCTCCACTCATCACCAAAAAAAAAAAAAAAAAAAAAAAAAAAA
>JAHXMQ010012336.1:23364332-23375536 GCA_020466415.1 Ammodramus savannarum pratensis | reverse complement strand
AATAAACAGGAATACAGGCAGGACATATTTTATTCCTTCAAGATTTAATTGCACCATTACTTTGGCCCTTTATGGGCCAAGATAATAATCTTTTTAGGTGCTTATGGCAGGTGGAATCAATCATTAATTTATAATATGGGTTTTGTAACCTGCTTCTCTTTTCTTAACTATCAGCTACCTGCATTACTCCACAATGTTAAATACATAAATATTATATTGCATCTCCTCAGGGTGCCAGGGATATTCTTAGCTGTTAATCAAGCTGCCTCATTTCTTGATTTTATTTGTCCAGTAATTGTTTGTTTGGCATTAGGATGAGAGGTTTAGAGAGCAGCAGGTGACACTGGTGGCAGCAGCAACTCCTGCTAAAAATGGATCCAAACAGCCTCTCATTCCTGACATGAGAGAAAACACATCCTTCTATGATTTTAAACTCTTTAATGGGAAAATAGAGTTTTGGGGAGATGTTTATTGCTTTTCCTTGAACCCCAGACATTTCCATTAGTACAGTTCTGGTATCAGGGAAGCAGGCAGTGAATTATAGTCCCATATTCATGTTCTCTGTCCCACTCATGGTTTAGAAGTCTTAATCTGACCCCAAGCATGGAATGTTATTCCCTGCCTTGGATGATCCTTTCTGCCCTCCTGCTCCTGTTCCAGCTCTTTTTTTTTTCATTTTCAAGTAGAGGAACAAAACACCAAATAATACTTGAAGTGCAGGGACAGTACAGCTACACATAGTGCAGCAATTACATATTTTGGGAAATTTTTCCCCATCTGTTCCTTTCCTAAAAATTCCTAATGTTGTTTGATTTTGTCTGTCAGCTGTGAAAAAAAAATGATGTGACAATTTCATAAGCATGTACATTATAACCTCTCATGGAGTAATATTTTGGAGCTCAGCATTGATGCCGGGACTGTTTTTCTTGTGTGCCTAACATATTATTAATAATTTTAGTCCTTAATGGATTTCCTTTACTCCCTTAGAGAAGTGCACACATCTCTCAAGTATGAGACAACTCTGTAAGAGCTGTTTGGACTATCATATTTTAAATTTACCCATGAAGTCTCTAATTTTTTTGACTCCAGAGTCAGAAACCTGAGTTTTGGAAGAAAGTCATGGGCTGAGATTTAATATTTAAATTTCATCCTTACTGGAGCTCCTGCTTTTCTTTCAGCATAACAAACAATGCTGGGAAAAAGTTTCTAAAGTGCAAATTGAAAAAGTTTTCTTTTTTTGTTTTTCCAAAAAGGAACTTTTAGCATGAATATGAAGCCTGTTAATTTATCTCCAGCAAGGAGATAAATCACACTTACCTAAGATCACTCTTCACCAATCACTATTTAAAGACTTTGAAAAACATTATGGTAAATAGCACTAAACACTTTTTCTTCCGAAACACTCGATTTTCACTGCAGTAAAACACCTGTATATTTCCCCAGATACTTCTCTTTCTATTAAGACATTAAAAACATCTTTTAAATGGGCATGCAGTAGTGAATTGCTGATTTTTCATTTTGCTTCATTTCAATAGAGCTTTGAAAGTAATGCCTGGATCAGGTTTGTGTGAAGAACTGAAAGGCTGTGGAAATAACAAAGGTGTCTGGAGAACCAATTAAACCTTCCATAAGGTTATTATGCTGAAAGGAAGTGTTGTTCTGCACCTTTTTTTTTCCCTTTTTTTTTTTGTAAATTTACAAAAAAAGCCCTGAGGACTGACATTTAAATGCCTTAATACCACCTGCTGAGCAACAACAGTTGCAAAGTGAAATGTTGAAAAGAGTGTCCTGGTGCTTTTGGGACTGTTTGATATTTGAAGACAGGATGTATTTACCTTTTTCTAGCAGGATAAATGTAATACAGTTGATCACTTCAAATTAGAACTGAATCACTATTTATACAGGACTGCAAGAGCTAAAAAATACTTTGTGAGACACTGGTGAGACGCCTGAGACTTCTCTTCTCTTCTCTTCTCTTCTCTTCTCTTCTCTTCTCTTCTCTTCTCTTCTCTTCTCTTCTCTTCTCTTCTCTTCTCCCTTCTCCCTTCTCCCTTCTCCCTTCTCCCTTCCCTGGATTATGGTAATGAATTTTCCTTGAAAAATTTTCCTCTGGTTCATCAGCCATGTAAAAGTTATGATGTTATTTAGAACAACAGACACACCAAAGGGACTCTTTTCAAAGAAACATGAAATAATTTGTGTTAGAAGAGACCTTAAAGCCTATCCAGTGCCACCCCTGCCATGGGCAGGGACACCTTCCACTGTCCCAGGTTGCTCCAAGCCCCATCCAACCTGGCCTTGGACACTGCCAGGATTAAGAGGCAGCTTGATCTGTAGAACCAACTGCTGGTGCCATTGTAAACAGCAGAGAAAATCACCAATCTCATTGTAACACAAGGGAATGAGTAATCCCAGAAAATAATCCCAGTATCCTTCCCTCAAGGCAGTCAGACCCACTGGGTAGCCCTGGCAGGGGCACAGGGTTCCTCACATGGAGCACACGTGGTAAATGGGGCACATCAGTGGCTCCAGCAGCTTGCAAAGTTATGTCCTATTACCTAAACTGAAATTTTTAAGCCAGGGGAATTGCTGTGCCAGCCCTTCAAAAGTGCACTTTGAATATTCCCTGCATGTTATTTTTATAAGTGATATATATTGTGTAATCAAGAGGAAACAAATTTAATTGATTTGATTGTAAATCAGTTGATTGTTTTAATTGACACGAAGAGATCTCATTTCTACATGCTCATTTTAACAAGTATGTAGTATTTCTTTGTAATTAATTTTGTTTATTTATTTATTTATTTAAGATGTGCTAATTGTAATTTTTTCACTCCGTGTAATCACAGTGGATATTGTAAAGAAAGTGGGGCTGGAGCTGGCAGAGCATCACCCCTTGTAATTCCTGCTGGGCACTGACTGCTTCCAGAGCTGTTTCCCTTTCCTTCCTGTTTGCTTATTTCCAATCCAACAGCTCCAATCTCACTGCTGTTTGCTCCGAATCACATCCTTTTTGATGTCTGTTCATAGTTTTTCTCTTCTTCCAGCAACATAATTTGGTTTTGCTTATATTGCTACATTCTCCTAGAGAATACACAAAATGCTTTTAATAACATGTACAAGCACTTAGTGAATGCAGGAACTACAGCACCCAGGGGAGGGATCCTCTTTTGTTGGTATCATTTTTAGGTAAGGATGTTTTCTATAATGCAGTTACAGCTACAAAAATGTAATGACCATGGAGACCCAGACTGGAGAGGTCAAAAACATCTGTTTTCTTATTTTTCTCACCCATCTATCAGCAGTGCAAGGCTTCTCTCCATTCCCCATCCTCAGGAATTTTAATTTTCCTCAGTGAAGAATCCCCAAAGACCCCCTAAAATATCTATGTGCAGTTAGGTCAATTCCAGCAATATGTTAGGACTTACTGTAAATGAGAAAGGGGCCCTTGGAGGATCAGAGATATTGAAGTGTTGCCTTTCAGGCTTATTGTAGCCAAATAAAATTCAATAGTTTTCTCTGAGTGACTGCTCTTAATCCAGCAGAATGAAAAAGCATCTTATTAGAAGGTATTAGCCCTCTATTGAGCACATGATGCACTGGTTGTGGAATTCCAGCTGAGTAAAATCTGCTGAACAAACCCTTTATTTAGTTCTCACCTGGTACAGCAACTCTGGAATGTCAAAACCGGCAGAGACATCCCAACCTCCATTCCCATTCCCACCCTGGAAACCACCAAAGGAGATTTTGTCATGGGTTCCTGGTGACTCAGGGGTGGAATTGCTGTTCCCTTGGCTCTTCTAGCCTCCAAGAGAGAGCAAAAACAGGGGGCCACTGGGCTGAATCCTGCAGTGGTGAGCCCAGAGGCTCAGTGAGTGGCAATGACACTGAAAAACATGGGAAACAGATCATCTTCTTATCATGGAGTCATCAAGATTGGGAGAGACCTCTTGGATAGAAGCTGCACATTCCCAAACTCTCCCATCCCTTTGAATGGAAGCTGCACAGTCCTGTCCCTAAACTCTCCCATCCCTTTGGATGGAATTTGCACAGTCCCAGCCCTGCCACCACCCCATCCTGCCACTTCCATCACCTCAGGTTTCACCAGGACAAGAGGATGATAAAATTTGACGTCTTCAAAGAACAGGATAATGATTTCAGCCTGAAATCCCCACCAAATGATTGAAGTCTTGATGTGGCAGCTCTTGGAAAGTGTTTTTTTACCACAATAAATGGGTGGGCACAAAACCAAGCAGTGACTGAACCTTGCCAGCACTTGGAGATGGAAGAAAGGACTGGGCTGATGTGGCTCTGGCTAAACCTCATAGAACACACATGAAAATCCCAAAATAAAGTAGGAAATGACAGTCTCAATGTGAAAAGCTCAGTGTTGGATGTCTGCAATTATTTTGGATATCAGGTGTCTAAATCTGCTCTGACAAACAGCCTTGACCTTCTGACCACGCTCACAAGGGGCAGCCCAAATCTGCAGTAACAGAGGCAGCTGAATGTAACAATTCTTTCTGAACTGAACTGCAGCTCAACTTTCAAACTTCCACAAAGAAATGGCACGTTGGGTTAAATTTAAAATGTTCAGCTAGTCTTGCACGTGGCTGCCCCACAGTTTCAGGCATATGCACAATTAAAATAAAGACGATGCATTTTATTTAGTATATTTGTGAAGCAGAAACTACTTGTCATAGCAAATTCTCCTAATTTGACTTCTCTTACCTCATGATTTTGTCTGTTTGCACATACTCTGAGTAGGCTGTGGTTAACCTCCCTCCACCCACAGCTGAGACAGCTCTTGGTTTGGGTCTGGGCTATTTCTGCAAAGTGCTGCTGATTCTCTGCTAAATCGCTGCATTTTTTTGAAAGACCAGACAATGCAGCACTAATGAAAGCAGATGGTTCACTTCAAACATCCAAGAAGCCAGCATTTCAGAGGAGAAGAATTCAAAGGAAAAATCCTATACCAATTAGCTATGGGATTAGGAAGAAATTAGGAAGAAATTCTTCCCTGTGAGGGTGGGCAGGTCCTGGCACAGGGTGCCCAGAGAAGCTGTGGCTGCCCCTGGATCCCTGGCAGTGTCCAAGGCCAGGCTGGATGGGGTTGGGAGCAACCTGGGACAGTGGAAGGTGTCCCATGGCATGGGTGGCACTGGATGGGCTTTGGAGTCACTCCAAGCCAAACCATCCAGGATTCTGGGATTCTATGAATTGCAGGATGAAGAAAATAGGTCTTGAACACACATAGCAAAATCTAAAAAAATATTAATATTTTTGGAAGGCTATCAAGAGACTTTCTTTTTGACCAAATGTGATGAAAACAAATCTGTGTCAACCACAGGAAAAAAAAAGAGAGAGAAAATGAAAAGAGAAAGGAATATAGTAAGAAAAAGAAAGAGGAGGGGGAAAGGAAAAGGAAGAAAAGAAAATGAGGAAGGGGAAAGGAGAAGAGGAAAAGGAGAAAAGGAGAAGAGGAGAAAAGTAGAAAAGGTGAAAAGAAAAAGGGAAAGGAAAAAACATATTTAAAAGGAAAGAAAAAAGTCTGGGAATTCTCTTAGTTATAATAAAAAAAACCAAAAAAAAAAAAAAAACCACAGAAGGAAACTGCATGTTTGTGATTAAATGGATGCCACTGTTCTGCCATTTGGAGGAAAATTGTTCCTAGATCCTGGATCCAGACACATCAGGGCAGATGTCCTGCTGCTGCACTGGATAACTCTGCTCCGGGAAGCAGTGGAGGTGCAGGCACTCTCAGAATCCCTTCTAGACAGCTCCAGAACACAATTTGCAAACTCCTTACCTGACACTTCATCACATCCTGGCAGAAAGGCACAGTTTTCCCTTTCTAACACAATTTAGAAAGGGTGACCATTAATGAAAGAACACACACAGGCACACACACATCCCTCAAAGTGACAAATCTGTGTTAACCCCCTGCTTTAACAGCCATTGATCAGCAGAGAATTCCTGCCTTGGAAGGGCTCTGTAGGCTGGACAAGGTGTCCTTAGGCTGGCACATTCTGTCATGCTTCAGATTAAACTGCAGAGAGACATAAAGATACCTCCTGTGAAAGTGATCTTTGTGTGGTGCCTTCCTCAGCTCAGGGCACGTCCTTGAAAAATTGATTTATCTGTGCAAAGAAACCTCAGTGGCTCACAAGTGTGTGAGGCTGGGATGAGGCATCAGCACTGGATGGGGCTGACATGGAGATTTTCCCCTGCACACAAACACAACCCCAATTCTGCCCTTCTGCATAATTCCCAGCCTAAAGGCAGCTTGTAAAGGACAGGAACAATTTCAATATATCAATATATTCCTCACTAGACTGAACAGACAGAGATCTCTGGCTGGGCTTTATCAATACAGCAGGTTCTGGACAGTTTGTGGCAATGAGCCATAAGACTGCTGAAAGATTTTTAAGATTGCTGAAAGTATTTCCAAGAGCTCTGCAGCTTCCCTGAGCAGTGCAACCCTCCTGTAAAAACCTTCCAGGATGCAGTAGTCCCTATCATGAGCAAAAAGGCTGAATTAAACCATCTGAGAAGCTGATTTAAATGTTGAAACACAGGCAGTACAAACATGATGAAGCTGTTCTACAACTTGGGCTGCACAACTTCTCTGTGGCTGCAGTTTTGGGTGCTGATAGGTGCTGAGGTCACACAGTGCCTCTCACTCACAAAGGTCTCCCACTGTCACTGACTTTCCCAAAACTTGCAGAAATTCAGCATTTTGGGGTCTTTGTCCTGCTGTTTGTTGGGTTGCACTTTACCTTTGAGTCTGAAGTGGGATCTTCCACCCAGCACCGTGCTGGGATCCCTTTGTTCTTGGGCTGCGGATTGTGAACACAGTTGTGGCTAAAAACCCCTCTTACTTGTGATGTAAAGAACATTCCCTCCCAAATGTCCTTCCTGTGGGCACTGCCAGAAGTGCCCAGAGTCTTTCCCCTTTTCAAAACCAACCTTCCCTACCAAAGCCAACACCTTAAAAATAAATCAATGCACGACACGTGTAGAAGTGGGAAGTGTCGGTTCTTTCCAGTCAAGCACGAAAGTGGTTGGGTGATTTCAAATTACTTAACAGCACTCTCAGACTCTCATTTCTCCTTTTCAAGATGAGCAAACACAGATTTACAGTAACTTGTCATAACATCTCAGTCTAATGAGAAGAGAGAGGGATCAGCTGAATATAAACAGAGTTATGACGCAGCTCACCTGAGCGTGGCTTGAAATAGAATTCTGTACCAGTCATATCCAAGATACTGAACATGAAAATATGCATCTTACCTCCTGGAATGGCACTTTCCTTTAAATGTTGTGAACTTTGGAATATACTGAAACTTAACTGGAAAGCCCCTCTTGCAGCAGAAGCAGCAAAGTAGGTGCAAAGTTACTCAAACCTGTATTTAAAAATCATTGCAACTGTAATTAAACAAAGGAGGATCTGGGCAAGAGGAAACATCTGCCATGTAGAGAAAATGTTGCACCCTTAAGTACCTTCATTGGAAATTTAGTTTTCTTTCATGGCACGGGAGCAAGCGGAGCTATAAAAGCATAATTTAACATGCCAGTAAAAATAAATTGTAATGCATTTATTCCATATCATATTTATTATGAATGGTGCTGCTCAGCAGGGTAGTTAAAAATTAACATCCTATAAGTCACAGAGGGGAAGTTTAGGAGACAAGAGGTGAATGTGTCCTTTGCCAATAGATCTAAATTTTAACAGAAACCAGGCAGGCTGCTGAGATCTGACTTTATTCCACCAGAAACAGAAAAAACTTGTGGAAGTGTCAAAGAATTCCAGCTCCTAAGGTTGTAGGCTGAACAAACTGAGGTTTTCAATGCATACATTGAGGTTTTTGGCTGATAGTAACAAAAAAAGCTATCCTATGAACAAATCCAGCCAAAGCAGCTCCTGACACAGCCTTTGCTGTCTACCCTGAGGAGCACTGAGGGTGTTTTGCACCATCCCAGAGACCCCAGGGTCAGTGGTGCCAGGATTTCACCTGGAAACCCTGTGGAGAGGGAAAGAAATGCAAAATCATGGATGGTGACAGCTTGGGCTCTTAATGATAGGGACAGTGAGAGGATGAAGAGGAAGAATAAATGAGAAATTCAACCTGTTCCCTCATCTCTGGGTCCTGGGGTGCAGCTTCTCTGGTTGCCTCAGGAATTGGGCATAACTCAGTCAGAAAAAAAGAGGGTTTTTTTGGTTGGTTTAGGTTTTGTTGTTCTTTTTTTGTTGTTGTTTGTGTGTTTGGGTTTGTTTGGCTTGGGGTTTTTTTGTTTGCTTTTTTTTTTTTAGCTGTTGTTTCACCTTCTGGAAATTGGAAAGCACGCTCTGGAATGTTGAATTCTCCAGCTCCAGCAGGAGAAACAAAGACTGGGCAGGAGCTCCAGGCTGTTCTGGACAGGCAGAGTTGTTGGCTAAGGACTGGCTGAAGAGCCTGGAGCACTCCCTGCAGCCATTCCTCCCTGTGCCAAGGAAATTCCTGATAAATAATGACATTCAGAACAGCATGAAATTCTGTCCCAGAATTACATTCAGTATCATAATCAGTAGTGTAGTATTTATAGCCCAAGAGTAAAGGAATAAATAAAATAATTAATTGTTTATAATGATAGTTATGATAGTGATGATATTACAAAAATAAAAATAATATTTCCAGCTCATTTTTACCACCCAATTCTGCTTATTTCACTCCAAATGCAAACTTATATCAGCTGGATGTTTGCAGCAGAACATCAAAGAAGGTGGGGTAGAATTTTTATGAAAAAGGCTTTGATTTCCCACGAGAAGAGCAGAGTTATCTTAAATCAACTTTCTCCACTTTCTCTTCAGGAGGGTGCTGGAGAAAGTATCAATCATTTAAAAGCTGAATTGCTCAGAGCATTTGGTTTCTCATCATTTCTTTTGACTTCTGGGAAGAAATAATCCCTTCAATTGCCTTCTGTTTTTCTGTAGTTCCAGGCATATCTTTTTGCGCTTTTTTTCCCCCCATCTCTGCTTTTATTCATGAGTTGTCACAAAAGTAGGAAAACAAGCAGAAAACAAAACAAAACAAAACAGGAGATCGCTCAGAGAGCTTGACAGTGAGCTCTGCCCCAAGGCCACCAGTTCAAACCCATCAGAAGTCAGCAGCAGCTCAAGTATCTGAGATTTAATGGTTGTTTGACGACCTCAGTAAAGTGTGGAGCCTGTTGGTTTCTCACACTGTCACAGCAAGGAAGTCTATGCAGAGAATTTGGAAAGAGCTCTTGCTGGGTAGGTGATGCTTCGGGTCACTGATGAGGAATGTGTTATGGAGAATGGGTTAGAAAAGTTGGTATTCCTCAGAAAACACACAAAAAACACTGCTCAGAAGCCAGGAGCAGAGCTAGGCTCACCCCAGAGGAGGAGGAAAATGTAGAGAGGGAGGTCAGAAATGAAAATATATTTTAAAAAACCAAACTAAAACACACAAGTCAGATTTCTAAATTGTTTTTTAATTTCACTAAAGTTGCTGTACTCCACTGTGACTCTAAATGCCACTGAAAATATGGGATTAGTGGGAAAAATCAAAGTGCCAGTGGAAACTGGAATATTGGTTTTAAATCCCTGATTTTAACTACTGCTACAACACAAGACAAGACAGAATGATCTAAGAAAGGAAAATATAAGGAATTAAAAAACCAAGACAGCCCAGTTCCTTCCTTCTGTACCGAATTTGCCATCTCCATTTTAGTGCAAGGTGTCTCATGGCATGGGTTGGAATGAGATGAGCTTTAAGATCCCTCCCAACCCAAACCAGTCTGGGATTCTGTGAGGGAAATAATTTTTTTTTTATTTACTGAAACAGCCTCTATGCTACAATATAATGTTATAGATAAACACCTTCATCCTGCTTTAAAAAATCCCATATAGGAATATCAGTTCCTGCCATGGGCACAGACATTATTTGTAGGGGATTAAAGCCTGGTTTCCAGCCATGTGCTCAGGAATGGAAGGAAGAGTAGCTTTCCTCTTCACAGGCATGTGTGAGTATGAAGCAAATCCTCACCTGGACTGTGCTTATTCTGTCCTGGAAGTTTTCTGGTGGAAATTGCTTGGGCTCAGCTGAGCTTCCCTGGCACCCAAATGAGCTACTCCATCTCCAACCAAATGAGATGCTTGACAGAGGAATTACCCTGCAAGTCCTTGTCTGGGTGATCTGGAGTGCAGATTAGTCTGTCATAAAGGTGCTCTCTGTCCTGGAGATGGATGACAATACTCAGGGCACAATTAAGCTGCTTTATTGCTGTGTTACCCATGAGTTGATAACCAGGGCAGTGTTTGTTGGAGGTGTTGTTACAAAGAGGGGACTTTTGTTAGAGCTCTTGATTTAAATAGTCTGCCCATTTGTGGTCATTAAGGAAATGCTCTGTCCTCCCATTATATCAATAGTCTGAAATGCCTTTCACTGTCAGGCTCTGCTATAGTGTAGGGATGAAAGTGGATCTGATAATTAATTAACCTGAGGAGATGGACAGCTCATGTCTAATGGCTGCTTCTAGGGCAGCACTACTCAAACTCACCAATTATAAATCAATCCTACATCACCAAAATCACAGAAGTTCCATGGCATTGGTGATGCCCCAATGTCTCCATGGCTCCAGGGATCCTTTTTCCTGGTTGTGACAATTTGTGTGTCTCCCTCACACTCTGGCTTTTCTCATGCTTTCCTCACGGAGGGAGGTTTTTATTGGTCCTTTGAATTCCAAAGGGCTCATCTTTTGATTCTTAATGCACTGTGTATGGTCATGGAAATATGTCCCTGGAAAAGAAAATAATCACTCCTCAAGCTCATTTCCTTGCTCCTCCCATCCGTGTAATAATATCTACTTGGTGATTCAGTCTCCAGCTTTGCCAACCAGCCTCAAAGTTGTTTAGCTTTATGTCATGCTCTTCTTTTGGGAAACTGTGTCCTTCACCCCCTGGGAAGGGGTCCTGGGAAAGGCTGATAGTGTTCCACTTGGGGCAGAATAACACCAGGAAGTTGAGATCAAAAGGGAAATTGGCAGTGAGTTTTCTACTTCCACATTCATAGAATTATGGTATGCTTTGGGATGGAAGGATCATTAAAGCCCATCTTGTTCCAACACACCTTCCACTGTCCCAGGTTGCTCCAAGCCCCTCCAGCTTGGCCTTGGACACTTCCAGGGATCCAGGAGCAGCC
>JAHXMQ010012336.1:23348251-23364232 GCA_020466415.1 Ammodramus savannarum pratensis | reverse complement strand
CCCCCTGAGCCTCCTTTTCTCCAGGCTGAACAACCCCAAATTCCCTCTCCAGTCCTCCTGTAGGCCCAAGAACCTTTCTCAGGAGCCTTGAATGGAAACAGCTCCAGATAAACAAGCCAGCTCTCCTTTCTTAGAGAATAATTGGCTTTATCTGTTGCCCACCAGCTATAAGCCCTACTTTTAATTTACTCTTTTTCTTATTCACTTTTTGATGTAACAGTTCATCGAGGGTTTAAATTCCTTTTCCCATGCAGCCCTTTCATCATGCTTCTAATTACCTCGCCTAATTGCTCTGAACTGGTACCAGCCCATAATTTTTTTAAATTATTTTCTTTAATTACAATTCTTTACCAAAGAAAATGCCACTGGAATGCATCTCACTGAAACAAAACAAAACAAAACAAAACAAAACAAAACAAAACTGAAATACATCTTCCAGCCTTTTGAACAGTTTGGCACACCTTATCTTCGCTCTGAGTTTGTCTAAAGTCCTGCAGCACTACATGCAAAAAAGGGCAAAAATGTACAAAATATTAAAATAAGAAGAAGGATGGAGAGGATTGCAAGTGGAATATTCTCTAAACATCAGTGTTAATATTTTTCCCCTTTGAAGTGCAAATGCCATCCTCTGTGGAGGAACAACGTCTTCATTGTGCTAAAGCAAGTCTTTGAATAGGTTTGAGAATCGATGGATGTTAATTGGGTGTGAACAAAACACTTGACATTTCCAAAGCAGGACCTGTGGATGAAAATTAGCAACTGCTTCTTTTATATCAGCAGAAGACAAGTTGGTTTTTTTTGTTTGTTTTTTTTTAATCTGTGGAATGTTTTCATAATTCTGCAACCAAACTTCAGCAGTGAGAGATGCTCACATGGGGGTAAGAGAGCTGTGATCATAATTTAGAGTGACATTAGAGAAAGTCCTCTGTAAGATATAGGCCACTGATAAAAACTAAAAAAAAAAAAAGTTTAAAAACTCAACTTCAAATTGAATTCCATTCAATACAATGCTGAAAAGAGGTGCCTTGTTCAAAATTTCCACAGCCTTGTGTTCTGGAAATTTGATGATACCAAAGTGGTTTATATCTACATTTTAAAATAGAACCAAAGAGATTTTCTATTTCAATTTGTGAACAAACTGAAGTGTTGTCTTTTTCATAACCCAACACATCGCCTGAGATTACTCCAATACAAATCCCCAGAAGGGAAAAATCATTTGTTTAATGACAGTGAAACTCTGAGGACTGAAGCATCTTTATGTACATGTATTGGCTCATTTATTGCCTTGCAAGGCTTAGCCTCAGCTTTTCCATTAGCCTCCAGCTCAACAGATGACATCACTTCTATTTTCCAGGATATTTTGGCTGTCACTGATCTGCAGCACAGTTGCTCTATGAAAGATGAATGTCACCCCTCATCAATACGCTTAGCAATTTAATTAATTTCTCAGCAGTGTATTAATTAGGCAACGAGAGTGGCCTGGAACTTCCATAGATGAGATGAGAAATGGATAAAAATTGTCCTAACTTGGCAAAACAAGGCCATGCATGAGGATGGTGCCAGTTTCTCCTAAGGAGCACCCATTGTCTACCAGGAGAGACAGCTCAGAAAATGCCCAGGCCTTGCTAAGCTGGACATTGGGTTTTGTCCTTTCTAATGACCAAATTCCCTCTGGACTGGGGAATCTGCTGCTAAATGAGGAAAAACTGCAGCCATGCTGAGAGGGAAGAGTCCAGCTCTCAGCACTGGGGAAAGAACAGAACCAAAAGGTGAGAAACCTTCCATGAAAGACAAATTCAACCCAATCTGTGCTCCTCTGATGAGCAGGGACACTGAAACATTCACTGGCCACCATCAGGACAGTTCTTTCTAACACAAGTTTTACTTTTTAGAAGAGAAGAACTGAAAACAACAGGTGGAAAGAGGGTTAGAGGGTTGGGTTTTTTTGCCATGGCCATACATTTCCTGCAATGCTACAAACAGGGCCTTGAAAACAGATTCCAGCCCCAAAAGAGACTCAGAACTGCTCAGGGCAGAGAACAATGGACAAAGTGGCCCAGGTTTACAAAGTGCCATGGCAAACCAACAAAATGTGTAGGATTATGGTTGTGCTCTAGTCCAAAATTCCCAACATTATGGTGCTCTCAAAGGGAAATAATTGAATCACAAAACAAAAAATGGTTTGGGTTGGAAAGAATCTTAAAGGCATCTCATTCCACCCCCTGCCATGGTCAGGGACAGCTTCCATTGCCCAGGTTGCTCCAAGACCTGTCCAGCCTGGCCTTGGACACTGCCAGGGATCCAGGGGCAGCCACAGCTTCTCTGGGCACCCTGTGCCAGGGCCTCACCACCCTCACAGAGAGAAATTTCTCCCAAATCCTTTCCTTACATGGCTGGATTAATACAAATCCACAGAGATAAAATGGCACAGCTCAAGTCAGTCGCCCCTTCAGAGAAAAAATAAAATAATATGAGAAAAATGAAAAAATCACTCCTGTTTATTTGGGATCAGAGTAATCTCATTTTTCTTCTAGGGTTCAATACGTGTGCCCCAAAGGTTTTGCTTCCTGAAGACTCTAAACACAAAACAAATGTGCTTTTTGTCTGAGGTTGCATGAGAATTTTTATTGTTTCTTTCATGGTGGACTGACCTCAAAGCTAACAGAGAACAATTTCAAGAGTTGTTTTCATTGTTTTAAGTAGGATGTAAATAAACATGAAGTGCTTGGACAATTGCTTCTTGACTTTTAAGGGGAATGATAATGATTGTGTTCAAGTGAGAGGGTCCTCTCATCATAGTCAGTGTCCTGCTAAAACAACAAACCCAGGAGGACTTGCTGAGGAATCCTTGTTGTTCCATGACCACCACAGCCCTGCAGCACAGCCCAGGTTGGAATGACCACTGCTGGAGCCTGCAGGACGGGGAAGCAAAGCCAGCCAGACAGAAAGGCACAGCCACCGCAGCTGGGAGGGGAAGCAGCAATCATTAGGAAACCATTCTGGTGTGCAACGACTTCCTAATTGCTCCTGCTGGTTTTGTCAGGCTCCCTGCAGTGCTGGAAGTGTCAAGACTGCATAAAAAAGCTAAAGCCAAAGAAGCTGGTGGCAGTGCCACCCTGGCAGGGTGTGTTCAGGTTGCTGCACAGGTTCTGGCAGCCTATTGTCCACTGATAAGAACCTACTTTGGTGCTGTGCTTGCCCTCAAAAGAAGCCTGTGAGGATACCTACAACACACAAACCATAATTCTGGTGTGTTGGAGCTAGCAGAAAAATCATAGAATCATGGAGTGGTTTTAGCTGAAAAAGACCTCAAAGCTCATCCCATTCCACCCCCTGCCATGGGCAGGGACAACTTCCACTGTCCCAGGCTGCTCCAAGCCCTGTCCAGCCTGGCCTTGGACACTGCCAGGGATCCAGGGGCAGCCACAGCTTCTCTGGGCACCCTGTGCCAGGGCCTGCCCACCCTCACAAGGTAGAATTTCTTTCTATTAATGTAAATCTAAATCTGGCCTCTTAATCAGCATTAATCAGAACAAGCAGAATTAGCAGAACTATGACTTGTGACCAAAGGCCTTTTAGTGAACTAAAAACACCTCAATACTTCACCTTGTTTGGGTAAGTGATGAACTTCCCTAGAAACAACAGAGAAAATCTTCCCTGTGCCCCAAAACTTCCAATCTCGGCAAAACCTGGGTCACCATGAGGGCAAAACCATGTGGAGGAATCAGAATCCTCTATTCTCTCAGTGTCCTTTGAGAATAGCAACAAATAATGGCTAAAATTAGTCCAAGTAATTTATTTGGATTTTCAAATGCATTTTGTCGAGTTCCCTGGGGAACACTCAACTCAGCAGCCTTTCAAGAAGAGGTAAAATAGCAGAAAGGAATTATTTACTTTAATCACCCGAAAAAACAGAACTCCTGGGAGCTGCAGAATTTCCATACTCAGACAGAAATGTACAGCCTTAATTTTTTTTTCTTTTTTTCTGAGGGGTGGAGCAGCAATGTAGCAAAGTTTGCCAATTATTTGGGTAAGTTCAGATGAAAGGAGACACATTAAAGGCAATTCAAAGGGATCCAGCAAGTCTGGGTGAGCAGGAGGGGCACTGGCTCCTGGGCAGGTGCTGCTGATGGAATGAAGACTTGGAGCTATTCAGTCACATCCCTATAAACACCAGGCAGAAAGGAACCATTATTCAGAGGAAGGGAGATCGGGGAATTTATTAATTTTTATTTTTTAGCTCTCTTGCTTGCACATTGAACTGAGGTGTTGTGCTGCACACTACACAGAGATGGTCAACACTTTTAAAACCTCATTTCAGCTATTGCCTGCCTTTAAATATATTATAATAGATATAAATATATAAATATATATTATACATATATATTATATGTGTGAATTATATATATGTGTGTGTGTGTGTATCTATATTTTATATAGATTATATATATTATATATATAAATATATAATATATATTTTATATCTTTTCTATATATTATATATATAAATATATATGTATATATATTATATATATACACACATATCTATATTTTATATATATATTGTATATCCCTATATATATCTATCTATATATCTATATCTATATCTATCTATATCTATCTATCTATCTATCTATCTATCTATGTATATTTCCACTCAATGACCAACTTTTCCCATCTTGGATTTCCTTGTCTCCTTCTCAGCCGTGCCTTTGTCACTGCTGGGATCCTCTCCAGGTGAGTGACACAGCACAATGCTGCACATTCCTGCAGGGAGGGGCAGGGATTTATCAGCAAAGACCCCTCTGGAGAGCAGGCTGAGCTCCCAGCAGCTCCCAATGAGGGCTGTGTGGAGGCAGCAGTGAAATTATTCCACTCCTGTTCACCACTGGATTGATGCTGCTCTTTGTTGAATAAATAAAATACACAGCTCCAAGTGCTTGGAGCTCAGTTAGGGGAACCAGCATTGATGGACAGCATCAAAACACACCATACTCACAGAGCTGTTAAGCCCCAGCCTTCTAATATTTCTAAACAATCAAATTCCAGTGCTTAGCAAGGTTCAGGGCTTTGTACTTTTCCATCAAAGTAGCCAGCTTTTGGCAGATGGGAGGAATTTCCTACACTGGGTAGTCGGGAAAAACCTGTTTGCAATTCCTCTGCTGCCATCTACCCTCAGAAATGTCTTTGTGCAGCCAGGCTGGTCCTTTCCACATAGTTTGAAAGTCATTAACCTAACTCTAAACCCTACAAAAAAAACGTCTTAACAACAGGCAGCTGGGTTCATTTGCATTTTCTTAAAGATATTTTTGAAAAAAAAAAAAACCTAAAATAACACTGAAATAAAAAATAAAATGATGAAGCATCATCCATCATGAGGAAAGTCCCCAAATAAAACACAATTGCATGCATTTAACACATAAAATGCTTTCTTTTTAAAAGGAGAAACAACACGTTTGCTTCTGAGGATGTGCAGAGAAATTCTGGTCTGATGAAAGTTGCCAGTAACAAACAGGAGGTAAAAGGTTTGTTAATTTTCTCTGTGATTTCATTGCCTACTTCAATTTGTCCCTTGATCGTGTTGTGCTCAGGCTTCATGAGAAGACTGTATAAAAAATCCACTCTCTTTTTTTACTTATTTTGGTCAAAAGAAACAGCTGGATTTTGCAATCTGTTCTTTGAGAAGTGCACAACTCCAGCAAGTGTCCTCCTGGAAATGTGGAACCATGCTCCAGTCCAGCAGGGGCAGGAAGAGGGAAGAGCCACACTCAGCTGGGTTCAGGGGTTCTGCCAGCATTTGCTGCATCCCACTCACCCATTTTAGGGCTCAAATTAGTGCTGGGTTAATGATTGTGCTCTGAAAGGGCTTTCCCAGCCTTAAGGAATCTGTGATTCTGGGCTGGAACACCTTTCTCTTGTCCCTTGCCAAAAACCAGGTGTGCAGGGATGACAAGGAGTTGGGTTTTCTCCCTAATCCTGCTTCCAGATATTTTCCAAGTACCAATACCCTTTTCCACGGGGCTATGACCTTTAGGTATCTATTTTTCCAAGCAGCAGCTGACTGAGGGGGCTGATAAAGATGTTCTTGAGATGAAACTAAGCTCTGTTCCCTTCTGTAATAACAGAGCTGGGATCTTGAAATCAGATCCATGTCTGCTGCTGGCAGGTGGCACTGACTCTGGTGGGTCAGTTTGTGGTCATTTATCAGTTTTCATGGGATCACAGCGTGTCCTGTGCTGGATTTTCCAGTCCAGCTCCTGGTCCTGCACAGACTCCTCACCAATCTCATCCTGTGCCTCTCGGGTGGCTCTGTGTGAGGCCAGGTTTAACTCCCTCCTCATCACAAGATCTTTTGGAATCATGTCCTAAACCAAGATCAATGACACAAATAGATACAACAAAAATTCCTGACTCCCCAAATAGGTCAATTTTAGCAGGTAAGTCTGTTCAGGAACAGAAAACATTCAGGCCCACTGAAGGGCTGTGGCACTGGATGACATAAAGCCCAAGGTGACACAAAAAGAACAGGTTAAATTCTTCCTTTGGGGGAGTTTTTCTCCTTTCTTGCATTCAGTCACAGCTGAAATTGAAGAGGAATCAACAATGTGTTCAGTGCCACATTCCTAAAGCACCTACACCCCTGCAGAAGGTGGCAAGGGAAGTCAGGACTGAAGCCAAAGAACAGCTTCTGTTGTGTATTTTTAACATTCCTCCGTGGAATGTTAAACTTCTCAGTAACAATTTTATTTAAATATGGTGGCCCATGCTACTGCCATTCCTTAAACATTCTCCTCTCACCTGCCACAGGCAGAGCAGACCCAGCTGCTGCTCAGGCTGACTGAGAAGTTACTTTACTTCCTATGCATTATATTTCCTATAAAATCCTATATATTTCCTTGTTCGTGCAAAAGTTTGATCCCTGGTGCCTCTTGCTGCTCACTGTTTCCTCAGTCTGACTTCAAGAAAATATTTTATAATTTTAGAAGACAGATCCTACTAATCAATGTCCAATGGAAAGTACACAGCTCCACATATTATATCATTGTTTCCTATACTTAATTGCTATTTCCTTGTTTCTCCATATTCCATGGAATAAAAAACACCAAACAGGATTCTATTGGATTAACTGAGATATCAAAGAGCAAATTCCCCCTGGCCCTCCTCCATGGGCTCCTGGCACTGCAGTGAGTTGCCAATGAAATAAGAAAGCAGATTAGATATAATTCACTTCGAAACTGCTCTGATAAAATCCAACAAAGGGATCTGACTTATTTCAGATGCTCTATCACTACTTATCCACCTATTGCTGCCAAGAGCTGCATTGCCAAAAGACTGATGGAAGATTAAAAAAAAAAACAAACCCACAGCAACACCTTCTGCTGCAAACCCTGCCAGGGTGTTTGCTCCATCTGCACTGAGATCCCAGCTGAACAGGGGCTGCTGCTGCTGCTCCATCTGCAGAACAGGGCCCACACCAATTGCCTGACTTATGGTGGGTTTGGAATGCTGTTCTATGAAAAAGATGTGCAAAACAGCCTGGCCTTTTCCCCATTCTCTCCTGTGTTTTCCTTCTCCTCCCTTTTCACAGAGATCCTCCATAAAAATGCATTAATTCTGGCCTGTTGCTGCTCTTGTGTCTGCTGATCCTTGATGGAGAAACGGGTGAAAGGATTCACTGGACAATTTTTTCTCAACAAGACTATCAGATTTTCCTCCTATAATTTATTTTCCACAGAACTGTGTTTCATCTTCCTTCTGAATACACAAATGCAACTATGCTTGATTTTGGTGGCATGAGCAGAGAAAGAATTTAACCCCTTCAATATTTAGGTTTATTAGAAAGAGTTTTTCAACACCCCACTAATTAACTGCTTGAAATCACAGAAGTTCAAAAAGCAATTACATGTAATGATAAACTGCTTTGTCAGATGGGTTGCAGGTGTCACATCTGAGGCAAGGGAGAGAAATGTAGAATATCTGTCCATTGTTTTCCTTGTATCCTTGCTTTCCTTGCTTACTTGTTAAGGGACATATTATGTGAAAAAATCCATTACTAGGAAGAATACAGTGATTAAATATAAAAACAAACAAACAAAAAATCCCTTACATTTTAAAATGTCATTAAATCACACTTTTTCATAGAGATCCACAAGCCTCAAGTGAGTCCAGTGGGAGGAAACATGAGGGGCTGAAGGAATAGTCTAATAACAAGTTTAATTCAAAATACAAGCAGCAGACTGACCTTACTGGCTAATAACAACTTTCTTTTTAAAAAAAAAATCAAAATAAGGTGCCAGATGGGGAAACCAACCAATATTCATCATTGTGTGCAGCCCCAGAAATGGTGTATGTATAATATGAAAAGATAACAGACCATATGTGCTCCAAAAATTAACCAAAATAAAAGGCAGCTAATTCGCTTCATTTTCATTTAACTGGGCCCATCCTCTGAGCTTTAATTTGCAGGCACTGAAGGTGAAACTCAAGCTGCTAATCTTAATCATTGTTATCTGCATAGCAAGATGTATGATTCTACAAGTTTTTGGAGAAACAAAGATGATAATTTACAAAAATGTGGTGACACAACTTGTGTATTATGCAGAGGGAAATATTACAGTGGGAACAAAGAGCAGGGATATCAGAAGTCCCTGTCATTTGTAACCTATTTGAAATGAGGTTTTGGGAAAAATATAAACAAATCTTCTGAAGCTCTGACAGGTGCTTAATCCTGCAGTGAAGTTGTGCTTGCAAAGGCACAGAGGCAGGAGGGAAAGCAATTAATGTGGAGCTGGGCATGAGCACAGTCAGAGTGAGAGCTGGAGCACTGGGGGGAGCTGGGATTCTGAAGAGTTGGTTTGGAGTGCAGGAGGGAGCCAGCAGAGTCTGCAGCAGCCTCGTGTCCCTGTCCCTGCCCTGTCCCTACCATCCCTGGGGCTGGGGCCCTGCTGGTCACCTGGGCATGGCCAAAACTGCCATTCTAGCACTGCAGAACTGTAAATAATGGAATATCCTGAGCTGGAAGGGATCCACCAGGATCATCCAGTGCAGCTCCTGTCCCTGCACAGACACCCCAACAATCCCACCCTGTGCATCCCTGACAGCATTGTCCAAACCCTCCTGGAGCTCTGGCAGCCTTGGGGCTGTGCCCATTCCCTGGGGAGCCTGGGCAGTGCCCAGCACCCTCTGGGGAAGAACCTTTCTCTGATCTCCAGCCTGACCCTGCCCTGGAACAGCTCCAGCCCTTCCCTGGGTCCTGTTCCTATCCCAGGGAGCAGAGATTGGAGCAGCCCCTGCTGAGCTCTGCCCTCAGCCTCCTCTGCTCCAGCTGAACAAGCCAAGTGCCCTCAGCTGTTCCTCATTTGTCCTCTCCAGACCCTTCACCCTCCTCAGGTCCCTCCTGAGACTCTCTCTTACAGCTTCAGACCTTTCTCGTATTGTGGCACCAAGACTGGTAGGAGATCTTGGTTTTGCACTGATACTTTTCCACATGTTCACATCCTCCGGCTCTGGTCCAGCAATTAAACATCCCATCCACTTATTAGTGGGCAGATTTCCCCCAGGGTGAGCTCCTGGGGTCAGACACTGAACCCAGAGTGAGAGAGAGCAGGTTTGTTAGAGGAGCTGAACAGGAGGGATCTGTCTCTGCTTCACTTGCCAGTGTTTCCAGACAGGGTTTCAGTCATGCCTGCATGTCAGCAGCCTTCCTGGGGATTCTCTAAAGAGCCTATCAAGCTGACCACCTCAGACAGGCAGGGCCAGGGCCTCTCTGCTCTCCAATTCCAATGAGCTGTGCTTAATGCAGCATCTGCCTTGTCTGTCTTCTGCCTGCCCATGTATTAACACACAGCTTTGTGCTGCTCCCCGGGGCTCTCAAGCATATAATAAATAGAGTTCCAGCTCACTGGAACCTCCTGCAGCAGCTAAGATTGTCATTTGTTTTGCTGTGACTGCTCATTTGGAAGTTCCTGGCTTTGTCAGGATGGCAGAAGTATCCACAGTTGAAAGCACGTGCTTGGGCAGTCAGTGGCGCTCCAACATGCTCCTGCTAGAGCTGGAAGAGGAGCACCCTGGCTCAGGAGCCCTCCTGGGGCAGGGAAAGATCCTGGGGGGAGTCTCAAGCCTGGGGGAAAAGGATGGAGAACACAGGTGCATGCAGAGGATGCAGGTTGCTTTCCTACTGGTCTGCAGTATTCTGCCACTTGGTAGCAGAAATCAACAAGTGAAAGCTCCCTTCCCTTCCCTTCCCTTCCCTTCCCTTCCCTTCCCTTCCCTTCCCTTCCCTTCCCTTCCCTTCCCTTCCCTTCCCTTCCCTTCCCTTCCCTTCCCTTCCCTTCCCTTCCCTTCCCTTCCCTTCCCTTGGATTCTGGTACTGAATTTTCCTTGAAATAAGAACATTCATGCTGATTTTTATCTGTGATCCTGAAATAAACTGCTGTAAACAACAGCCAGGTTGTTTCCAAAGTGACTTCCTCAAGTATCTTGCTGCATTATCAAAAAAAAAAAAAAAAAAAAAAAATTGATCTTCTGCTCAGCAGAGAGATTTCTGACACCTCATGCCTTTCTGCAGACATTTGCTTCAGTGACACAAAGTGTGGGTGAGAGATCTCTTACATCCAAAATACCACAGAAAGGCTTGGGTTGGAAGGGAGCTCAAAGATCATCTGATTCCAAAGGTGTAGGGGGAGGAGGAGGTGAGACAGGAGCTCTGGCAGTCACAGTGTTCTCCCAGCAGCTCTCTCCTCAGGGCAACCACAGCTACCAAACCAAGCAACACCCCCACTGTGACACCAAAAACAAACCCGGGGTGCCAGCCTGTGTTTCTTGGCTCGTTTAAAATTGGAGCACACACATCACAATGTATGGGTGAGATGCAACCTACGGTGTCTACCAAGTGCAAAATTAGGTGAGTGCTGTCTCCTGGGTAAGAAGAGGAGTGTCACAGCCTCCTCTCTCACTGTAGGATTTAACATAAAGGAACCTCACTAAGTTCTCATGGAGGAAAATCCAGCCTGGAGCTACACCCCTGGCCACTGTAGGTGTTTCTTCCCAGCTCACTGGTGCCTGCTAGGAGCTGAGAAAGCTCAGCATCCCAAACCCAGCTCCTGCCACACATGACTCTCCACTATCCAAATCCTTCACAGGCTCCAGAGCCCACAGTCCAAGCTAAGAAAGGCAGTCCCATCCAACACCTGTATCACAGTTTTACATAAAAAAAAATAACACAAAACTTCTAACCACTAAAAAATTAAACACACCTTGTCACTGTAGGACACGAAACAACGTGATGTGGGCTCACTGCTCTTTCCAAGATAAAAAAAGGGACTTTTATTTTTCTGACTTCAGCATCTATATATTTCCAAAAGTGACAGTGAATTGGAGGGTGACAGTGCCACCTCTCCAATGACACTGGACAAACCAACAGTCTATCAAATTTCTCTTCCTCTATAAAAGAATGCAAAACAATAAGTTATTTACAGAAAGTGTGGGAGAAAGTTTGTTAGAAGAATGTAAACATCAAAAGGCTTAGAAAAACTTAAAAAATCAGGGTGACAACACCTCTGTAAAAAACACATATTAAAGACAAATAAAAACAACCCAAAAACTTCTTCTTTTCCTTCTAACCTGAAAACAAATAACAGAACCAACCCAGCCCATACCTCAGCTAAACTAAACCAAACCAACTCTACCACAAAACTGGGTCCCCCTCTCTAGGGAGCCTCCCAAACCTTATCTAAGCTAAACTAAACAGAACTACTGGGCAGGTAGACTGCAAAACCTACAGAACCTTTCTCCACCTATCTTAGGGGGAAAAGAGATGGATGTCTCCTCATCCTGCCCCCACAGTCATTAGGAATTGTGAAGATCAGTTTAGCCCATGCTCACTTTGGAAAGTCATCACAGACCATTGGTGGGGTCATTGCTCTGTACAGCCAACCCTTGCTGCTGGTGCTGCTTCTCTTCCTCTCCAGAAGTTAAACAAACCTGCCCTTCAACAAACACAAATACAAAGGGAACACTCTTCCCCCACCCACCACAACCTACCCTCTTGTTTCCAGCTACCCGCGACAGTTAAAGTAAAAATCCATAAGAGGAAATTCAGCACAAACCAACCAAAGCTGAAAACCTGGTAAAGTAAAGTGACACCCACAACCCAGAGGGGTTGGCAGGCAGGAGCAGCCCCACTCTGTCACTCACTCCAAATCCCTGCTCTGACAGGTGATCTCCTTTCCCTCCTGCTCCTCCTCTCCTGGGAAAGCCCCCAAGCAGAGTGGCTGCCAATCTCAAAAATTCTCATAATGCAATTAATGGAATCATCCTTCTCTTGGAAGAGGAATGCTGGTGAAAATACTCTGGTTTTGTGTTTATTCAAGTGTTCCCTGCTCTCTCAAGAGACTGGGACATCATTCCCAGAGCCATTTCTTTTGGGATTGAGCACCCACAACAACCGCGGGCACAGGAGGAGCTGCTGCTTCCCCCAGGAGAGTGAAAACCTCTCTATGGCTGTGGTTTCTTGCCTGCAATCACAGCAAAGCCCACCTGAGATCCAGTGCTTTTTGTCATTGGGCCAATATCCTCATCCCAACAATCTTTGCATGGCAAATAAAGCAGGTCTATCAAAGAGCAAAACTTCTAAAGCAGCAGCATGGATTGGAGACCTGCTTTATCTCCTGGTCTTTTAATGAGGGTTTCTTGCTAGAGCACGTGGCTGGAGCTCCTTGTGAACAGTTTAAAGGAAAGTGAACATCACTGAAGCCACTGCAGTTTGTTATCTCCTCCCCAACCTATTTTATTTATATTTAGGGCCATCACCTAAAAGCTTTGCAAGCTAAAATAAAAGTGGCTTGGAAGGAGTTGTGAGATTGCTGTGAAAAGGCAGCTTGAAAATAGATCCTGGCTGAAAGGGAAACCTCTCCTGGGAAACTTTCATGTCCTGATGTGAAACAAACCCAGAGGGTTTGCTTTCAGTGCCTGCTGAGCTCTCACAGGCACTGTGGGTGTTAAAGATCCTGGTGTCAGTGGGAAAGGGGCCTGGGCCACTCCCTGAAAGCCATCTTTCCACAGGGAAAAATAAAGGAGACAACAGGAGACAGGTCACTCAAAATTTCAGGACTTCTCAGCTCAGAATTCCCATTTACAACCTTAAAATTTTTTTGAGTCATGTCCAATACTCTTCCCAGATGTTTCCACCTTGTTGCTGCTTTTTGGGAGCTGCATTTTTTTCCTTCTCACCCACTCAGCACTTCATTTGTCCTTTCAGTGTGGGTCTTCCCATCCTGGTCCACTTTTTCCCATGGCTCATGTCCCTTCCACTTATGCCAAGAAACCTTCACTTCTAAATCAGTTAATTAACCTTCTCTTCTAAATCTCACTCCCAAAGCTCCTTTTCCTGCTGCAATCCCAGCTGTGCCCCACTGCTCCTTGATGTCCCCAGTCTCTCACCATCTCCCCTCACCAGTGGCCCCTTCAAGGCCCACTCACCTGCCTGCATCTCCTTTTGAAAGATCCAGGAGCATCCTGAAGGCACAAAAACAGCATTTTTTCAGAGCCTGCATGGGTGGGGGTCTGAGACAAGAGGGAATGGCGTCTCTTCCCAAATATCCATGAGCAGCAGGGACAATTTTAGTGCTGGGATGGCAGGAGGTGAAGCAGCACCACAAACTCTCACAGCAACACAGAGGGAACAAACAGAGTTCTGCATTTTGCTCCACACTTGCTCCCGTCTCCCATTCCTCAGCTTTTCCATGAGCCATGTGGGAGCTTCCTGATGAGCTCACATCAGGTCAAAAACCACCAAACCCAGAAAGAGCACAGAGGTTTGAAAGACAAAAACCACTTCTCAAGCAATTTATTTCCCAATCCTTTCAAAGTCCTCTTATTTCAGGTGTGTTTGACACCTCCTTGTCCTCTGCAGAAGGTGCAAAGTGTGTCAGGAGACAGAGAAAATAAAAGGGGAAAAAAACCAATTTGCTCTAACTTCATTTCATTTCTGCAAGTGTCATTTGGGGAGTGGAATATTGTTGGAAAAGGCCCCTGCTGGAAATGCAGACACGTGGGCCATTTACAAGTCATTTCAGCCATGCATGAAGTGCTGCTTCAGGTCAAGGGTGACTTCTGGGCACTGATTCCTCCCATGACATTTTTCAGTCCTTTTCTAAAGAAATATGAAAGCCAAATTGCTGACATTCAGAGCTTCCTACTCAGATGTATTTTTGCCAGGGAACAAAACCCAACTGTGTGTGGTTTAATCACTAATCAAAGACATAAAAAGTTATTTTTCCACCAAAGGATTGTTTTATCCTGTTAGGTCTGTGGAAATACATTAATTTCTTTTTCCTCTGTAAATCAACATGGAAAAGTTAATGTTTCTATGTTGGTCCAAAAGGGATGTTTTGCATGTTTTCCTTCCTATTCTCCAAATTCTTAATGTCTTAACATGAAAAGAAGTGATTTCTTAACAAAATCAAAATTTCCTTCAGGGAAGATCTTGTTTTCATAAGACACACCTGTTAATTAATAAAGAGGTTTGCCTCTATGAAAAACCAACTGGTTTGACCTTGAATTCCTCTGCAGCCTTTAAAATCCTCTACCTGTTACAGGTGGAGGCAGAGGAGAGGGGCGGGAATGTGACACTGGTTGGAAGGGAAGAACTGACAGCACGAATTGCTGCATTTTCCCTTTTCTCCCCCTCCTCAGCTTGCCTTTGTCGTGGGTCCACACAAACCAAACTTGGATGAAAAGGACTCAGAAGTCCTTGGATAAAAAGGGGAACGGGATCAGAGGCCAGAAACTTCTTCTTGAGGTCAGGAGGTGAAACTCTGCTGCCCTGTGGCCTGAGAGGTCTTTCATGGGGCAGGAGGAACCTTCACACCACAGGCTTCTTCTCTTCTCGCTTCTTCTCTTCTCTTCTCTTCTCTTCTCTTCTCTTCTCTTCTCTTCTCTTCTCTTCTCTTCTCTTCTCTTCTCTTCCTCTTTCTTCTTTCATCTCTCTTCTCTTGTTATTGTTTGCTGTACTTTATTAAAAAAGGATTTTTTTCTGGAGTGATTTAAGGGTATTTATAATAACTCCTCACAAAGTTGGGGGCCACATTTCATTTAGCTCCAAAATATAAAAAGAAGCTTGTTTACCCTTTTTCCATTGGAATCCAATATGCCCTGTTTCCATGGCAACTCCAACACTTTCCCAGCTCTAACTGTTGTACACCGGCAGGAAGTGTTTAACCCTTGGAAGTGTGTGGATCTGAATCTTTTGGAATCAATACCAAAATAATGACCCTTCATTGCATTGTCAGGCTGCCTCTGACAAAGGATGGTGCAGGGCTTTTGTCCTGTTTTGTGAAAAATACCCCACCCAAGTGGCTTTATTAACTCGGGTGAGGAAGAAAAGCAAGGAGCCATTGATATGCCTGGATTTATGATCAGGGTGATGCATCAGTGATAAAAAAAGGTTTCAACATTGAAAACTCGCAGTGCTAAGCCCCCAAATCTAAGAATTTAACTTAAACTATGTGGGAGCTTAACAAAGCCCATAAGAACAAGTTTATTTTTACAATAGCTTGATATCACACAGGCCCCCAGGTTGTAAGCTGGCACTCACAGTGTGGTCACCTCCCTGCCAATTGTCCATACTGTGAGAATATCTTCATTAAAAAACCTCCTTTCTTCTTCTGCCTCCCACCCTTCCCTCCACACAACCATTTTCTTTCCCAGCTGGACCTGAAGCAGCTCCTGGGACCTTCTCCTTCCTTCTCATTGGGATTCACCTGTTCCCAGCTGGGAAATGCCATGTAGACAACATTGGAGAAGATACATAAGCATTCTAAGCTTTTAGGGTGGTGGTGATCTGGACTTAAGTGCTGTGACAAAACAAAAGGTTCAAATATGCAGTGTCAGACCTCATCTGGTGAGGAAAAAAATTCAACAGCTGATTATAAATTTCAACTTAAAGAATCCCAGCGTGGTTTGGGTTGGAAGGGACCTCAA
>JAHXMQ010012336.1:23326977-23348151 GCA_020466415.1 Ammodramus savannarum pratensis | reverse complement strand
CCATAGTCAGAATTTCCTGCTCCAGAAATCAGCCTCACTGCTCTCTTTGATTTCAAACAGAGGGTTTGGTGAGGTGGAAAATTTGCAATATTTCCGTATTTGTTGCTTTCTGAACTCCAGAGCAGGGGGCCCTGTCCTTTCAGACTTCATTAAATCGTGGAAATTGTGCATTGCTTTTGGGAAGCATCACTGGAAAAACAATGTCTTGGGAAGGGGAAGGCAAAGCAGGAAAAGAATAAATAAAACAATTGAAAAGGACAAAAGCAATTAAAGAGTTAAAGTAACCCATTTTGAAATATATTAGCAGGAGTGAGTCATGAAGAGCCCTTTTCTCTCTGAGCTAAGTGTGTGTGTGTGTGGCTAGACTAGCAAATAGTCTGTCCCACAAGAGAGGCCTGCCTAGCAGGATATTTAAAAAAAAAATTAAAAATCTATATTAATCTTTACACATGTGCTGGAGACTTCTTTGTTGGAAGAGCTCAGAAGGGCTGGTGATGTTTGCAGCCACATTCCTGTGGCTCAGGCCAAAAGATCAGCTTGGCACCTTCCCCCATCAGCAGGGAACTCCAGGCAGTGCCCACACCCCAGCTTGGGTGTGAAGGACAGGACAGCAAATTCCCCTTGGGGAAAACAACCCCCTGTAAAGAAAGAGCATTAATTTTGCCCCAGCCTCTCCCACCTCTTTGCTCACCACCTGCAGCTCCTGTGGTAGGAAGGAAATGCTGCAGGAACCAAGAGGGAAATTGTCCTTGGATAATGCCTCATATTGTGGGGTTATGGAAGGACTAAAGCAGCTCAGGGAGCTTTTCTATGAGCTTTACAGAGCTTTCCATGAGGTATTTTTCTTCTACAGGTCTACAGAAGCAGTAATATTTGTTGAGCTGGTTGTTCCTTGCATGAGACTAAATAATCCCTATCCCTAAATAACATCCCTCAGATGAATTTCAGTGGCTACACTGCTAAGGAAAATAACATTTTTCTCCAAGTTTTTAGCACTGGCTTGGGGAAAAAAAACTTGCATTCTTCAAAATCATTGTAAATTCTTTGTTTAGAGCATGGTGCTGATAACCCCAAGGTCATGGGGTCAATGCATGTATGGGCCATTCACCCAAGAATTTGACTCAATAGTCTTTGTCGGTCAACTCAGAATATTCTGGGATTTTGCAGCTGGGGCCAAGGAAGAAAAAAAAGGAGAAAAAAAAAGAAAAGCTCAAAAGTGGACAATTTGCAATAGAACCCTATACATTCTGTGTGGTCACTGTGTCTTTTTAAATACCTCATATTTCAGAACTAAACACAAAGAGGGTGAGGAATTAAAGGCAGCACCCCAAAAGGAAAGGAAACCCTGAATCCATATACACTGTAAATATCCCACCAGAGCACTCTCCAGCTGGTCCACTGGCAGACAAATCTCTCCCTGGGAATAATCACACATTTCCCTCTGACTCTGTTTTCCAGCACTCAGCCTGAGAAGGGTTTGGAACATATAAATTCCAGTTTGCTGGCAGGAGAGCTGAGGACATGACCCTGCAGGTTGCCAGTGTGAGGATTCCATCCCAGTGCAGTGATTCCAGGCTGGGATTGCAGCAGGCAGGGTCAGGATGAGGAACAGTGGTGGTTCCCCCTGGAGAAATGTGAGAAGAATAGAAGAGTATCCCATCCAACCCAGAGTCTTATTGGCATTCACAGGGAAGGCTTGCAGGGAATAAGGGAGGAAATGAAAGGAAAATGAATGTATAAATAGCTGCAAAGCCCACCAATGAATGCAATTTTAGGGAGTAAAGATGGAGCTGCCTGTGGATTTGCAATGCAGAGGTATTCAGGCAGCATTCCTCACTTTCACTGCCAGCCAAAAAGTTAGTGCAAGACAAGTAAAGTGTCAGAGGGATAAAAAAAGAGGAAATTACTATCAGGGATCCTTAAGGAAAAAAAAAAGGCCAACACACTTAAGGCCAAAAAGTCACGAAATTACCAAAAGTGACAAGATAAAATTGGTTGCACAACTGAAATTATTCTTTAATGCTGTGATCTATAAGGATGATAGCCAAAGTATGAAATGAAGCTGGCAAGGCAAATCTATGCTAAGGACAAAGTGATTAATAGGGAAGCTGTCCTTATGTGTTTTTTTTGGAGTGAATGTTTAGCTGAAGCAAAACATATCAAAATATTGGATATTCTGATGTGATTGGTGCTCTCTGATGGGATCCCTGAGGGTGGATTTCATTGTAAGGTTTATTTCCATCAAATCTAAAATACAGATGGTCCTGTACAACACACACAGAGAATGTTTTACCTTCTACCTCTGAGTCTAGGAGAAAGAAAGAAACATTTGACTTTTAAAAGTTGATTTTAACACTCAAGCCATGCCAAGTGTTAGCGAGAAGGGTTTGTTTTCCTAAAATATGTGGGCAATTGGAATGAGCATCACTGCACTACAGCAACCTTTTCATTGAACCCAGACTTATTGAGCTTAACTGCCTGTACACTAATTAAAGCATCTCTCATGCTGTTTGTCCTATTCAGCACTACACTGCCAGCTCAGAATGGCTTTCACAAAGCCCAGACAGTGATAAGTGTTAATGGTATTTTATTATTTCTCAGCTGCATTGAAGACATTTCTCTGGCTGCAGGCAAAAGCCTCCAGGGAGGAAAGGAAATGCCTAAGAGTGGGAACATGCCCTCACAGCATCCCTGCTCCACCAGCAGCACTCTTTGCAGTGCTGCTCAGGCAATGGAAAGACATCCATACATCCGTACATCCCCCTGGAAGTGCCTTTGTGCACTGTGTCTCTCCAGAGCAGGGGGCTGTGAGGGATGTGCAAGGAGCAAAGTGAATTTTTGCCAGACCACGTGGAGGAATGGGCAGTGAAGCTGATTCAGGGGCTGGCATCAGGGGGAAAAAATGATAGGATCCTCTGGATATTCATGGGATGCTGTTGTATATAAGGAAGAGGAAAGAGGCAGTGGTGATTCATGAGATGGATAGGAATGGCTCTTGTGCTGTCAGTGCTGCCAAGGAAGCACTCAGCACCCAGGGAACCCAAAGGCAGGACTGAGAAAGTCAGAAGGACACAAAGAGCTGGGAAAGTTTCCTGTGTGCTCTGCAGTGCAGCAGCCCCAGCTTCTGGAGGTGCCCAGGGCTAGAGGACATCACTCCCCAACCCTGCTGTCACCTCCAGAGAGGCTCCCTCGTGTTCCACTTCCTCTCTCCCAGTGAGCAAACTCTGTCTGATGTGCTGAGATTGGCATTATATAAACACCAGGCATCAAATATTAAATAGGAAACTAAGTAGAGAAACATTTTGTAAAAAAAATAAAAAATGCTGTCTCTTAGCAACTCAGTTTCTCCAGCCTCAAATAAAGAATTAGAATCTGACAATGTCGCATTATTTCCCACAGTAAATTTGAAATTTGGCTTAATTAAAGCTTATGCTTTAGCTGGATTGCCAAACAAGCAACCGGCAGCTACAGGGGGAAATAGTTTTTGTCCATCTATGTGATGGGGATAAAAGTTTGTGTTCAACAGTGCTGTGTGTGAGACACAATTTATTTCAGGCAATTGCTCCAAGGATCTGAGTGTCTCCATCACCACTGAAGCCCAGATCAGTTCCCTGGTGACCCTGAGTGTGCCCTGAATAAGGACACGCGTTCAGAGACCAGACCTTGGAGATGGAGAAAGAGATTCAAAGGTGGATGCACTGATAGAAACTTTACTCCCAGGACTCTGCAAACCCAAACTCCCTTCAGGGTCTAACAGCAGTAAGTGTCAAGGAGTTCCTGAGATCCCCCAGATTTTCCACTCTTGCCACATTCTAATAACCTTCTGCTTGGAAGCTTATACACGATACTTCCAGTGCCTAAAGGGAGCCTACAAAAGGCTGGGAAAGGCTTTTCATCAAGTTATGGAGCATCAGGATGAGTGAAAATGGTTTTAAGCTGAAGTAGGACAGAGTTAGATGGGATTTTGGGAAAAAAATTCCTCCCTGTCAGTGTGATGTTTGGCACAGGGTGCCCAGAGAAGCTGTGGCTGCCCCTGGATCCCTGGCAGTGTCCAAGGCCAGGCTGGACAGGGCTTGGAGCAAGCTGGGACAGTGGAAGGTGTCCCTGCCCATGGCAGGGGTGGCACTGGATGGGCTTTGAGGTCCCTTCCATCCCAAACCATTCTGGGATTCCATGGTACGACCTAAGCTGCTGCATATTCTGCAAAATCCTATACAATTATCCAAACATAACGCAGTTTAAAGCCTTCAAAATGCAATTCAGATTAAAATAAAAATAAAATGTATTAAAAGGAATCCTTCAGAATCAAATTCAGCTGCATGAAGGCCATTCACAAGTCCCTGTGCTGTAATTTTTGTGCAGGTATCCACTGGCACCCATGCAAGTAGAGCAGCTGAGCCCTGAAGAAGAGTGAGCCCAGAATACTGGCAAAATGTGGGGAGTTTCACCCCAAAGTTGGATTGTCATCAACGTGAATACTTCTATGGGTCCCCCAACAGAATTATTGTCTTGATGGTACAAACAGAGGTGAATTCAAAGCCAAATCCCACAGAGATGTGAGAGCAACCCCACAGCTTTGAAACAGATCCAGAAACTGCCCATGGCTCTCCAAGCCCAGCTTAGCACTTCACCTATCCACTCATTATCCCTCCACACCATGGAAATAAAACCCTGGTGCTCATCTCCAGATAAACAGACATTATTATCCCCATAAAAGAAAATGAGGCAAAGGAATTACCATGGTTCTCTTGCCTATGGCACACAAAATATAATTTAAAATCTTCCCAGCTCATCATAAAATCTCATCATTGTTTAAAACGGCAGAAGATACAGTCTTTGAAACTTTTAAATATTTAATTTGCATATTTCTAAATCAAAGGCAAAGTTTGGATTGCAAGGTGCAGAGAGGAAAGGGAATATTTTTTGTTCTGGTAAACACAAGTGTAGCCTGTTTCTAATGAGTAGCAATCAAGAGACACTGCAGGGACACAGAACATAAAATAGTGAGAGAATCCAATATGCTGCTATTCCTGGCAGTTCTAAAAATTAATTCAAACCTGCATCCATTACAAGAGTAATGGAAAAGCAGAGCTCCATGTCTGTAAATATTAGGAGCGTGGCTGATAGCCTCATTTCCTCCCCCATCTCAATTAAATATGGCACCTTGCAGCTAAATTACACAATGTGGCCACAGTCTGTAAACAAAACAATCACTGTTACAAATGTTTGTGCCTAATAAATAGATGTACTGCTGTATTAGGGAGAGTTATGCCTCACACAATAGATGTTCCCTTCCAAACAGGTAGATCTCCTATTAAGCATTTGATTATTCATTTCTCCCTCCCCAAAATGATAGCACAGAAAGAAGCCTTCTGCTGGAGCCTCTTCTGCAAATCCCACCCAAAATCTTAATAAAGCATCACCCAATCTGCTCCAGATCTAACTCTCCCAGACAGCTGTACGTTGTCAGCCTCACCCAAATGCTTAAAATGCATCGATGTTTCTTCTTTACACTGGAAAAAACAATCACTGAGGATGATAATCCAAGACTCAGCCTCTGCCCCACTGCCCTTCACTGGATTTGACTGCCTGATCTTCTCTCATCCTTGTGCAACCCCAGCATCCCCGCTTCATTTAATTCCTTAAGCTTTAATTAAAAACCAGCAATGAAAGCCAGCAAGAAAAAGCAGCTGAAAATTCCTTTATAGCTCACAGAACAGCCAATATTGCTTGGAAAAGAGACAGCAAAATACAAAGGTGGCCCAGTGCAGATTAATCTCTCCTCTGTTGTATTCTGCTGAGGAATCCTGCACAGAGCTGGTCTTTTATTTATGCTCTGGCACCAGGAAAAGGGGAAATTGTGCAACTTGTGCAGGAGTTTGCCCATCACAGCCACATCCTCTGCTCTGGCTCTCTCCTCCTGGCTGGGAGCTGTGAGTGTGGATTCTGCCCAGCAGCAGAATGTTCCTGAGGGTGCACAGCTTCCACAACACAAACTCCACACCTCAGTGGCTCTTGGTGGTAAAGCTGGAGCTGCTGTTTTGGTTGGGAAGTTGAAGATGTGGCCAAACCCAGTTTCAGTGGCCAGCTGAGGTCGATGCCAGGGGAGCCCAGCTCGTTATCAATGTGTGGGTGCACCAAGGGCAAAGTGGCTTCAAACCAGGCACAAAAGTCTCTCCCACCACAGGGACAACAGGAGAGTCCCCAGACTGTGTCAAGAGTAAGTTTTCCTCACTCAGAAACTCTCAGACCAAGGAGTTCCACATGCCCATCCCAAAGCAGAGCCCCTTTGAGATGCTGACCTCACCTGACACAGCGCTTACACTGTGTGCTCCAGCTCTTGGTTTTATTTAAGGCTCCAGCAGCTGGAGGAGCTTTAAATAAAACCAAGAGCTGAGTAGTTTGCATTGTTTTAGCAGAACTTGTGATCACTGAAGATGGGCATGGAATGCTTTTTCCCCATTGCAGAAGCCTTTGTGTTTTGTTTTGTCACCTATCTACAAATTCCTGGCTAACTTCAGGCCAAGGGAAAGGTTTTATTGGAGTTTCTTTTCCACATTTTTGCACATGTTTTACAGTTAGCTTGCAGTTCAGAATGAAGTCATAAGTGAATCAAGAAAATTTATATTAACCTTTACAAGTGTTTTCAAGCAATCCTTCAATGGAAACAAAACAATCAAACAAAAACTAAAACAACAAACAACTAAAAACAATCAAGATGCTCAACAAAAACAGACTTTACCACAAAATATTCCTTTTGAAAAAGCATGTGTTTGGATGAAAAGGAGTAACACAAATCTAACCAAGCCCTGTAATTGTTATAAAACTGTATGTGGCACTCCTCAGTGGGATCCTTATTTCCAAAGGAAAGCTGGATGCTTTTGGAGCCATGTGTAAAAATAGCTTATAAGAAGCACTTTTTAGCAATCCCTGTAGTGACAGGACCAAGGGCAACAGACTGGACGTAAGGAAGAACTTGTTTCAGAACAAGAACTTGGGGAGGCCCAGAGAAGCTGTGGCTGCTCCTGGATCCCTGGAAGTGTCCAAGGCCAGGCTGGATGGAGCTTGGAGCCACCTGGGACTGTGGAAGGTGTCCCTGCCCATGGACTGGATCTTCAAGGTCCCTTCCAACCCAAACCAGTCTGGGATTGTCTAATTCTGACCTTTCAGTCCTCAAAATTGGTGGTTTCCAGCTGCAATGTGCTGGCACTGAAGGGAGCTGCACTTCCGCATTCCATTTTTCTACTCCTTCCTTAGTTCAGTAGTTTTATGGCTTTCAATCTGACTTTTTAAATATGAGTTTATAGTGTTTCACCTCTCTTTAAAATGGGTAAGTCTGCAAGAACTTTGCTGTTTGATTAAGTTATCATGCATGAAGAGCCAGAAAAATTTAAGACAATTGTTCATTTAAATTGCTGTTAATTACATCCTCCTGACACAGTTATTGTACTAAACGCACAATTTGGATAAAAACCACTGTAGTATCTAATTGAAGTCAAAAATATTTCTGACATTTTAATGAACACACCAATAAGTTTTATTTTACAAGACTTCCAAATGAACCACGGAGGATTAGAAAATGACATTCAAGGTCTGCATATAATTGAATTACATAACACAGGAGGGGGGAAACTTAGTGTCATGTTAAAGGGATAAAAAAGGTAGGAACACATTGGCATTTGAGATGTGTTGGAGTAAATAAGGCCCTTGTAGAATAGAAGCAATTCTCTTTTTTTTAACCACCAAAGTTTCAGGAAGTCAATGGAATGTCACAGCATCGTTGTCACCAGCCACAGATAGCAAGCCTGGGGACTCAGAAGCCATTATCCTGCTCCTTATCAGAGATCCCATTTCCATTTCACTTCTCTGGAAATTTTACATAATTATTTGTGGAAGTCAAGTGGAACTTCACAGAGTCAATGGAGCTGCACTGGAATGAGCCAGAAGTGGGAAGACAAAGAGTTTTCTGGACTTCAGAGCAATCCTGGTGCTTGTGAGGTTTTCCACATGAGAGCTCAGGTGGAGAGGAGTAGGAATTGAAGGCATTTTAAGCAGTTAAATCTGACATATTGATCCCACACTTATCCAGCTGTCTGGATGCATTTTACTGCGCCACAGAAGAAGAAGGCTGTATCCCACGTGTGTTCCATGGAAAATGTTCAGTGCCAGGGACTCCTTGCTGCAGCAGCAAACTCTTGTCAAAAGAAGGAGGAGATGGCCAGACCAGCCCATTTCCCAATGATCAATAGCTGTGTAAAACAGGACAATGAGGAGAGCAGAGATAAATAGGTACACTCAAGTGAGCATCCACACTTTAATACTCAGCAAATTGTGCGCCCAGCAATCTTCAGTCTCTTGAGCAGTTCCTCAAACTCTTGAAGCTTCTTCCTAAGTCTCTGGCCTCCCTCTGTGCTCTCTGTGCTGCAAGAAGTAATCCCAAAAGCAGCATCCTGGCTGCACTGGGAGGAGGTGCCATGGTGGAGCCCAAGGTGGCAGCTCAGCCCCTCACTTCCCTTCAGGGGGACTGGGGAGAGAACCACGGGGTACAGGGGAGAAAACTCCTGGTCTGAGATCTGACAGGATAACAGGGAAAGCAAAAGCTGTGCAAAAGCAAGGAAATCAAACCAAGGAATTCATTCCCTGCTTCTGCTGGGCAGGTGTGCAGCAGTCCCAGGAGAGCAGCCCCCATCCCTTGGGAAGACAAAACCCTACACAAATCCTGAGCATAGGAAATATCCCTTGGGTTCACCTGTCCTGGTGCTCCTCCAGCTCCTCCATCCCTCACTGCTGGGATGGAGAGGAGCAGAAAAGGCCTTGGCTCTGTGTGAGCACATCCCTGTGTCACCAAATCTGCTTCCAGATCTCTGTGTCATCAACTCTGCTTCTACACCCCTGTGTCACCAGCTCTGCTTCCCAATCCCAGTGTCACCAACACTGCTTCCACACCCCTGTGTCACCAACTCTGCTTCCAGCACAAATCCCAAACCCACAGCCCACAATGGCCTCAGAGGAAAATTAACTCTGCCCAAGCCAAAGCCAGCACAATAAGACGTAAAAAATTATTGCTGTCCTGATCATCATCCTTTGAGCTTCTCACAGTCTGGAATTTGCTCCTTTTCTATTCTGTGAGAATAACCCTGTGTGCAAATATCCACTTCCCTCCCTGTGCCTTGTTACCACCACGATGGGGAATGACAAAACAGGCACAGTTAAGAGATGAGAGAAGGGGGAAAAAAAAGGAAATATCAGTAAACTTGGCACAACATTCAATTATAAAAGTGGCTGCAAAATGCTAACAATTCAAAGCTCAGAAGAACTCATCTGAATTTCATTATCATCTAAGTAGAATCTGGTATTTGTTAAAGAGGACAAGTGTTCTTAAAAGATGTGTTGCTCACAATCATCTCAGGATATAAAAACATGAATACAAGTTACCAGTTGGTCCCTCTGCATTCCAAAGAAGAAAAGGCAAAGAGAAAAGAAAAGAATTAAAGATTACTTTTCAGCAGATGCAAAGCACTAGGAGGGGGGGCTGTCACTGAGACAAATAAAGCCCTGGGATGCTGAGATGTCCTCTGTGAATCCATGAATGCCCTGGAATTAGGCCAGGTGTACCACAGCAGGTTTGGAGAGCACTATACACTGAGTGATAAGGGGTGGGGGGAGAGGGGCAATTCCCACTAAACCACAGGAAAAAAAATGGAGTATCAACCCAAAACGCTGATCCCAGGAGTACCCTTTTTTCTTTTTTTTTTTTTTCCTTTTTCTTTTTTTTTTTTTTTTTTTTTTTTTTTTTTTTCAGAAAAAAAAAATGAGGAGGATTAAGGGAAATATTGAAAATTTTCACTATGGAAAATTAGGATTGGACAAATGAAATTTCAAATGGGAAAATATTTCTAACTTTAAAAAAAAACCACCTCTTTTCATTAAAGGTCAGATTTGCCAATTTTTTCCATTGAAAAATTGAGGTGTTTATTCTCAGAGATATTGTTTACTTGTTTTAGATAATGCATCTTCACTACATCCCCCAAAATGCAGAAGAAAGAGGGGGAAGCCATTGCTAGAATTTTAGCTGATGTACCTGGATGGTTGGCAAAGCTGCAAGGTTTTCAGGTTCTAGGGCAGTGGTGTACCCCTAAAAAAAAAACCAACAACATTTTCAAATTCATTTATCTCACTAAAAATTAAGAAATTAATAATTTTTTTTTCCTTCTAGAAGTAGAGAAAATTCAGCATAAGCCAGATAAGGTAAAATAAATCGATAGCTGAGTAATCTCAGAGAAACAAAACTGATCTAATTTGTCCTGGAATTAAGCATCTGCCATCATCTTTAATTTGCCAGATCCCATACAAACATAACATCCAAAAAGTCCCTAAAGCAATTTCACATCCTAATTTGGATAATTTTATATCACTAGAACCGTGGAGTTTTGCTTCCTATCTTGTCCACGAAGTAGAAGAGTAGATCTTCTCTTTTAAGTGAACTGCCGTTACTTTTCTAAGTCATTTGGCATTTCCTATATGTGGAGGCAACTATGCAAATTTAAAGGGTGATTGTTACTCAGTGTCAACCAAAAAAGCTTCACCAGGGGAGGAAGAAGTTGACTCCTTACTGAGTAAGACCATCACTAAAAGCATCTCAGCGTCAAAAACTGCCAAAAAGTACTTATTTTCATCTCAAACAATTCAGAACATAATAGATATGGCTGAAGTGTGGAAATCTGCATATGACCCTCAAAATTCCCTAAATTAAATATCACTTTTTATATTGGAAAGCCGAGGCTGAAGCCAGAAGCAACAGATTTTCCAAAAGTATTTACTTTGTGTGTATTTTCACCTTGCTTAAAAGCAGTTCTTTAAAAGACTCATTTCTTGTGATGCTGGGGAGATCAATAGAGATTTTTTAAAGATATTTGGAATTCACTGTACAAAAAAGAGGCATTAAAATTAGATGTTAGATATGAGTTATTTAAATTAGTCTTACCTATCTCAGCATATGAATATTTGACTATTAAGCTGTGCCTTGACTTATTTTCACACATTATTTGCAACACAAACTTCAAGCCCCAAATATGTCGGTGTTTATTTCTTATTCTTATTTTAGCATGTCCAGTGCAGCCACACTTTCTCCAGAGCCAAATACTGAGTCCATTCCAAGTGAAATCAGACAATGTACATTTACCTTATGGAGTGTGAAGTCTGTAAAGCAGGAATATTTCTCACTCCTTGTTATTTGACTCCTGCATCAAAGAAGTGTATACCTTACAATAAAATTTACTCTCCCATTTTTGGCTCTCCTTTGGCATCACATTGTGCCTTGAACCCTGAACAGTGTTTGAATTCACAGAATAATCTGAGTAGGAAGGGATCAGCTGTGGTCTGGTGACTGCTCTGGTCTCAGATGAAATTTCCAGCTGTGTTCCAGGAAGATCTAAAGCAGGAATTCTGAGGGTAAAGGCAGGATGTGCCTCAAGTTCAGGCTCACTGAGGGCGCTGGCACTCACCAATGTCAGACTTCCAGGGACAGCCAAAGAGGCTCAACCATCACCAGGATCCTGAGGCCAGCTGAACAATCCAAAAATGCCATTTCACCCCTGGATCCTTCCTCCTGCCTGTCAGGGTGTTTTGGTTAGGGATGGGAGCTGCTGACCTGACAGACAGCACTGTGAGCAAGAGAGAAGCAGGAAAGCTGACCCATGGCACACCCAGGCACTCTGACATGGGGCTCTTTGTCACCTTGCAGGGCAGCAGACCAAGGTTTTGGGGAAAGGAAGGAGAAGTTGAGGTGGGCAGAAGCAACAGGAGCACCAGTGTAGGGAGAAGTGCTCTGATAAGAGGAGTGTCTAGAGATGGGGATCAGGGAGATCTGGGAATGGACATCAAACCTTTGGCACAGACGCCTCCATCCTTACTACTCATCCCCTTCCATTCCCAGAATTTCCCTAAGCACCAGGGGCCTGTCCCAGCCCCTTTCCTGTGCTCTGATGTGACCAAAATGATTTCACCTTTCTCCCAAACTTTCCCCACTTCTCCCCATGCTGCAAACTGAACTTCACCTGTCCTGCCAGGCCACCTCAAGTGCTGCTGCTAAGGAGGCACTGCCCCATCAGAGAATCAATCCTGGGGCTTGGAAAACCAGGAATTCCGCACACAGCAGGAGCACAAGTCGAGCAGCAAACAGCAGGAACTGAGCCACGGAAACCTTTTTGTCTGATTCATTCCTCCTGAGTCATCTTGCAGTTGGAAGAGCTGTGTCTGTATTTCCCAGCTCCAAATGCAACATTAAACCCAGAGGCTGCTGTGAAACTTTGATAAGGAAACTGGAATTTGCCATCAAAGCAGGGCACACCACCAAACATTAAAATGGACAATGCCCCAGCAGAGCTAAAGCTCCAAACATCCAAAAGACAATGAAAGCACTCAGACCATCTTCAGGGGAAGCTCTGAGGGCTGCAGGGTCACCTCTATGTGGTCATTCCCCATCCCACACTCCCAGCCCGTGCCACAGCAGAGTATTTGGGATTTGCAGCCGGCTGGATGAATCTGAGTGCTGGAACACAGCGCTCCTGCTGGTGGAGAGAAAAGTTGGGTTTAAATAAATCATCACCAGGATCTGTTTGTGCTAATCCTCGGGAGAGAAGAGTTTAACTTTAATTTCAGGCAATGGCACTGATGGATATCAGACCCTGCGCTGAGCCCATGAATAGATGAATAAAAATATACTTAAAGAGCCCGAGATGTATACCTGTCAAACACTCAGATGACTAATGCAAGAAGAACCAGATAAAGACATTAAACATGCAGTAGACACTGGCATGGGGTGGGAGGACGTCTGATTCTTGTCAAGCAATCACAAAAGAGAATTATTTAAGATCCAAAAATACGGTGTGGGGGACTGTAATTCAATTGCAAAGGCACTGAAGACAGCAGCTTTTGAATACAGCCTTTAGTTAGAGCTTAAGAAATCAAAGCAACTGTATTATTAACGTGCCTTAAACACCAGGTAAACCAGCAATTTCTTCCTCTGCAGGCACCTGGTGCTCCTCACAAAATAACACCGTGTTTTGACATCCCCCGTGCTCGGCACGGGCTGCCTGTCAGGCAGGGGAGGTGACAGCAGAGGGATCCTGGTGTGGCTTTCCCAGCTGTGCCTGTGAGCCCCTAGCAGGAAAGACAAACCTCAGATAACCCTTATCTCCCTGCCTGCTGGCACCTGATCATCCAGACTGGGTGGCTCACAAACACCCACCTCTGCTCCAGCAGTGTCCTGAGACTGAAGTGTAGGGGCTGGGAGGGATCTCCCCCTTCCTGCAGGAGTCCAAGGGAGGGCAGGAAAAACACTTCAATCTCTGTGGATCTGCTTCATAGGGAAGGAAACCCAGATGTGAAGTGTAGAGCAGTGACCAGATGTCCCAGCTGCTTCTCCACACCAGGAGAGTATTGTGAATATTAAGATGCACAGATACACATATTTTTCAGCTCCTAAAAACACCCCTGGCATACTAAAATACCCAGGCTTTATATAAATGCTCTGGCAGTTTGTCCCCTGTGTGTTTGGACCCTCTCACAATCCTTTAATTCAGACATTCATGTAATTACCTGAGCACTGAAACAGCAGCAAAGAGTTTGTCTCACTTCCACTGTCTCTGTGACACCTGCCCAGCTTTCCAAAACTAAAACTGCAATGCTCTGCTCTCAGGAATAAACTCAGGATGCCATGAAATGAATCAGCATAGTAATATTTTGCAAACACCCATCAATGTTTGTTTGTTTACTTGTTTGTGCATTTAAAATCAGTTTGTGGGAAGTGGGAGGTTTGCCTAGAAACCTCTGAGCTGGGTGAGTCTGGATTCTCTATGAAAATCCAGATTTTGATAATCTCACCTTTTATCTTAAAGTCACATAAAGGTGTTTTCAGATAACTTTACCTTTTCTAAGCATCTGTCCTTTGGGTTTTTTTACAAAGTTTGACAGTTCTTTCAAACTCCAACATCTAGATGTGGATATATTCCTTTACAAGAAGCCTGTCACAGATTGGCTTCAGATGGACATGTCAGCTTAATCTAAGACAGCAAGTCAAGCAAAAAAACCCACATTACAACCATTAGGGAAGCTTTCCTTCCTGCCTCACTGCTGGAACCTGCTATTATAAAATTAACAGAAGTTTTCACAGGGATATTTCTCCAATCCGCTTCAGTTCATGTCTATCAATGCTTCCCAGCAGACTGAAGCCATACAAATCCTGCACACAATTGCTCCCTGTCCTCTGCCACAGAAGCACTTCCCTTAATAAGAAATTTCCAGATGATTTTCACTCAGAGGCGCCAACAATGGTTGCAGTTAATGGCAATACATTCCTTGAGATTTATTCTGCAAGAGGCACCTTTCATTTTAACAAATGTACCGTGGGATGAGGAGTTTGTGATGGGTGAACTCAGGCAGCATGTGCTGGCAGCCCCCCCGACAGCTGCAGGGCTCTGCAAAATGGATGATTTGAAGGCTTGAAGTGTGTTATTCTTCTCTTTGTTACTCAGTTGGATTCAAGTGCTAAAAAAACCCCACACCTGGCCCTAGGAAATCATCTTTTCCTCTGGTGAAGTGTTTGAATGGGAGGTTTGATGGGGAAAAGGAGGAGATGAGGTAACTGCAGTGTTAGCTGGAAAGGTCTCCTCAAGAAAGGTTTTCTAATTTCTACTCCAGTAGTGGATCAGGAGAGGGGTGAGAGTCACCAGCAATATTTTCTGAACAACTGGAACCATCATTTTAAGAAGTCCTTTTAGTGTTTACTCAGTTTAGAGAGATTTTATCTAAAAATCTGCATCACTTTTTATTTCATCACATCCAAGTTATCTCCAAACCAGCAAAAGTAGGATACTTAATTTTTCCCTTTTCACTTTCATTCTGCAATCACTTTTCTACCTACATTCCACTCACTGCAATTACTTATTTTCAGTTTCATATGCACAGGGCAAGCCTTCTGTCTTTGGTGGTGATGGGGCAGCGAAAGCTGCAGAGGGAAATCCCACACTGCCTCATCCAAGCTTTGGTAGCTGAACTCCTCTCCAGTCACTCACCACCTCAAAATTTGGAACTTCAGAAGGGGAGCCAACTGAAGATGAAGACAGATCTCTGCATTTTAATGAGCAGTCCTGCAATATTTACTTGGTCAAAAGACAGTGGATACTTCATCTTGCCTGTCATAACAAATATGTTCCTCCTGGCAACTCAGCATCTCGTGTTTAACACTGCACTGACAAATGCACCTCTCCTCCCTCCTGATGAAAGCAGACACAGTTTTAGAGGGAGTAGACCTGCAGGTTAACTGGGATTGTCTTTTTCTTTCAATTTTATAAATGCAGTCCTTCTTCTAGAGCTGAAGACCACTGCTGTGGTTTGTTTAAGTCTCCAGCCCCAATTCAAAGCCACGTCAACACTCTCCCTGTAAATCCTCAGCTCTGTGCGCTGCTCAGCAGCAGAAGTGAATTGAAATGCAGAGGTTAATGCAGAGTCTGGGGTCAGGTAATAAGGCCCAGCTTACCAAACTGCATTTCCCCTGCCTCCTCATACATGGAGCTGATAGAAAATGTTCCTCCATCGCTTTCCCAGCATCATCTCCCTTGCAGACCCCCAGAAAGGACCTGAGTGAGCTCAAAACCCCCCCAAACTTGTCAGAAGGGTAAAGAGAAAAGAAATCTGTCCTTCTTGCCTTACTTTCTGTTCTTTCAGCAAGTTTCCCCTTCCCAGGGCTTGCTTTACATCACCTGGAGTAGTTTGGTCAGGTAGAGGTGGCTGCAGGAGAGGGCAGCAGAAACTGATGGTTCCTGAGACACTTTGACAGTGATGGATGAACATCACATACCTGACATTGCTTCCCACTGTTTCACAGAGGGGAGTTAGGAATGGATTCATTGAGCAATGTTTCCTCCTTTCATGATCCATCTTGAGATGACAATCCAATTTTCAGGTCAAGAGAAAATTCTTAAGTGATGGAAAAGTCACAGGTGACAAGAAAAATGGCTGTGGGTGATGGCAGGAGGAGGAATGGCTCTGGTGTGGGTTTTATGGATGAGACACACAGGATATGATGGGGAAGGAGCGCAGGGTGGGAGTCACAATGAAGCCGTGCAGGAGTTGGCTTGTGCACAGCCAGCGCTGCTCTACTCACAGATCACACAAAAATGCACAGGCATTCCCTTCTCCAGACTTCTGACAGCTGAAATAATATAAAAATATATCTGTGAGTATTCCATTTTCCCCATTCAAAGTCCAGCTAGAGTCACTATTTATCATCATTTATTCCAGTAAGTAGAAGCCACACCCAGACCAATTATCTCACTGTCAGAGCTTGTAAATGGTGTTTTGGTATCATGGGATTCCTGTTCAGGAGTTTTGTTTGGATTCTGAGGCCTCTAATCTTTATCAGATATTACACCCCACTCATCACTGTCAGGAGCTAAAGCAGCATCAGCATCTGTGGCATTGCTAACAGGGCCATCTTCAGCATGTGAATCACCCTGCACATTATCCTCCAAATTCCTCCTTGCCTCAAGAAAATTAACTCCACATGACCAGGCCAGGTTGGATGGGGCTTGGAGCAACCTGGGATAGTGGAAGGTGTCCCTGCCCATGACAGGGGTGGGAATGAGATGGGCTCTAAGGTCCTTTCCAACCCAGTGTGGGATTCTGGGATTTTGGTATTCTGTGGCACTGTGGGTATCAGCTGCTCACTGCTTTCCATGGAGTATGAGGGCAGGGAACGGTTTAGTGATCAACAAGATAAACTAACGGGATGCTTAAAAAATGTTTTCATAGAAACAACACTGGGATATGGCCAAGCAAAGTTCTTGCAAGATGCAAAGAGTACAATTCATTTATAGCCACAGCTTCTCTGGGCACCCTGTGCCAGGGCCTGCCCACCCTCACAGGGAACAATTCCTTCCCAATATCCCATCCAACCCTGCCCTTTGTCAATGAGAGGCATTCCCTGTGTCCTGTCTGTCCATCCCTTGTAAATCCTCTCTTTCTGTGTATCCTGAAAGCTCCTTTCTTCCTTGTTCACAAAAGAAAGAGGGGACAGCACTTTCAGAGCCACTCCACAGCAAAATCTTCTTCCAGGGGAATGCACCCCCTGTGCCTGGCCAAGCCGTACCGGGCACAGGGATGTTCTGCCTTCACACAGCCCTTCCTGCCAGTCTCACTGCAGTGTGCAAGTCCTGGCCTCAAAAAACCCCCAGCCATCCCATCTGAGGCAAATATCAGACCCTTAAATGGCTCCATGCTCCCACTGGATGCAAATCCACGCCAATTCCCATGCCAGCTTTCTTGTCTCCTGGTCATCAGTTAGGCTTTAGTCCTGCCTTCCAAATAAAAGTGCTTTATTAAACAGCAGGAGATAATTACAGCAGTGTCAAAGCCTGCTGAAGCACAAACAATGTGAGATTAAGGTGACTGATGTCAGAAGGAATTATGTGTATAAGAAATAAGTGCACTTCTGATTAGAAAACTAAAGTATTGATAACCATTTTTCATCTTAATAACTTTAGAAAAGGGATATTAATGATGTGGAAGAAAAAAAAAAGGAGCAGCTTATTAGTGGGAAGTCTGATGTCCTGGTTTGCTCACTTTTTTGTGAATAATTTAATTATAAAAGCTCCTTTTCTCAACCTCTTACATTTCTCAATGAAGACAAAACAGAGGAAAAGAGGGGGATAAAAATATAAGCTGCTTTGCAATTACTGAACTCAGAATTCTCTGGATTTGGGCTTGATTTTTATAATTCAACAACAGGACAAAAAAGCCATTTTGAGATTGAGTGAAAGCTTTGATCCTATTTATAAAGAGAGAAATGAAAGAAAACTGCCCTGGCTTAAAAAAAAAAAAGTATAAAACCATAGTTTTAACTTGAAAAATATTATGAATCTATAATTCTTGGTTTGGATTTAAGAGGTAAACTGCCTGTGGTAACCTCCCTTGCCCTTTCTTCAGCACCATCTAAGCCAGTGGAGGTGGAAATCGAGCATTTTTAATTTTCCCTACAGTTTAGCCTGTTTAACCTTTTTTTCCCAACAGTTTAACCTCTTTTTTTCAAGCACAGTTTTTCTGTGGTTCCAAGTACACTTTTGCTGGGGGTTGACCCAAGCCAGGAGAGCTGTAATATCCAAAGAGCCCCATTAACTTGCCTCGGCATCTCATTTCCCTCTCTTTTTATGACTCTGTCACTCATGACCCTTCCTCTGCAGCTCAAGCATCTGTCAGAACCCAGAATCTGGAATTACATTATAATAGATATTGAATATGAGTCACTCCTGCCCTCCTCTTTTCTCACTGCAAGAAATACCAGTGGTCAGCTCAGACCTCCAGGATGTCAAGGAAGTTTTAAAGCATCACCTTAAACTGGTGTTGTTGCAAGTTTAAAGCATCACCTTAAACTGGTGTTGTTGCAAGTTTAAAGCATCACCTTAAACTGGTGTTGTAAACAAAGTTTTGTTGCAAGACAGCAGCAACTGCAGAAATAACTGTGAAATACAGAGAAGAGAAGCAGCACAGCACAGACTCCTTGGGTTTTATTCCTGTGCTACTTTTCCTCCTGTGCATCAGGAGGGTTTATCTGGATGCTGTTATCACAGGTACTCTGTGTGTATTTAAATATTTTGTGGATGTAGGGAGCCTGACTCCAGCAGGATGCAAACAAAAGGGGGAATTTCAGTCAGTGAACAGCTCATTGGGGAGAGCTGAGCCTGGGATGTCTGTTGCAGTCAGGTCAGCTTGGAGGGGGATGTTGTACCCATGTGGATCCCTGTGATGGACCCCTGGTGCCAGCAGTTAGGGTGGTGTGGCACTGAGGCCACTCGACAAGATGTCAGGCTCAAAAAACCATCCAAAGGAGCTGATTTTCCATGGGTAGAGTCTTACAACCACAGGCCAAAATTTCAGGTCATAAATAGGGTCAAAAGATGTATTCGATGATCCAGGATGGGAGCTGGGCTTCCACTGTCGTGGTTTGGCCAAGAAGGATCCATCCCTCATCCTCCCCCAGGAGAGCAGGTCTCAGGGCACAGGATTTACATTTCAGTCACACAAGGCTGCACATTTTCACATTAGAAATGAGAACTGTGGAAGAGGGTTTTAGTGCCATTATTTATTAGACAAGTTCCCTGGATTTTTATCATCCATAACTCATGCCCTGAATGGATTTGCTGCCGATTCCCCTAAGTCATGTACAGAAGGTCCTGGAGTAGAGTGTTTCTAAAATACCATTTTTTAAATTTCACATTTACATGCATTCCATCTGCACACCGAGAGCATTAAATATCATAAATGTGGAGTTAATGTCTCATTTTTAAAAATTATGTAGTTTTGTAATTACATTAAATGAGGGGATACTGACTTTTAGAAACTAAATTCCAAGTCTCTTTCTATTGCCAAAGCAGCCAGGAATATCTTTAAATAAGTTTATGCTATAGGGACCCTTTAATGATCCATCTGCTGAAAGTAGAAGGAAGAGGGAAAAAGTGGTTGAATCATAGGGAATGAAACTTCAATTCACCACACATTAATAAAACCTCAGCTATTGATGATCAGTGAGACTTTAATGAAGTTTTGGAAAGTTAAATCCATTTAAGAACAGGCTGCCAGGAGCTGGCTCCAGCATGGAAACAGATAGGAACCAAACATTTCTTACATAAGTTCATATTTCATGATTCCTGACCTGGAAACCACTATAAAAGTCTCAGAAAGCTGTTTTATTTCTCTGTGAGTGATTTCATTTTTCAGTGTTTACTGTATCATACCCATTTTCACAAGCACAGAGACTGCATGGATACCTGAAACAGAGAATCCCAGAATGGTTTGGGATGGAAGGGAACTTAAAGTCCATCCAATTCTACCCTCTGCCACGGGCAGACACACTGGGAACAGTGCTGGTATCTATAATTTAGCTAAAATCTGGTTATTGGGGTTAGCACAAGAGTAATTGTTGGGAGTCTGTGGGTGACCTTACAGTCATTTCCAGGCTGGCACATGGGCTCCACTGTAATGGTGCAGCATAACTCTTGTGCTGAGTTTATTCTCCAGGTTAAATATAATTCAACTTAGATGGCAACTACAGGGACTCTGTTCCCTCTCACTTGGCAGAATAACCCTTCATTGCAAGGTAAGTGGGCTCTCAAATTTATGGGGAGATTTGCAAAGCAGTAGATTTTCCCCTGATTGCTTTCTGACTGAAATATATCATCAGACTAAAAGGGGTTTGTGCCATTTAGCAGGGCAAAACACCTTCTTTGGCTGAAACAAAAGTACAGATAAGCAGCTTTGACCATGAAGTAGAGTTTGGTCGTGCTTTAGGTTGTTTTACAACATCCTGTTTGGATTTAAGACTGAGTCTTTTTGTATCTCATTGAATCACAGAATATCCTGTGTTGGAAGGACCCCCCCAGATCTTGGAGTCCAGCTCCTGTCCCTGCACAGACACCCCAACAATCCCACCCTGTGCATCCCTGGGAGCTTTTTCCAAACTCTCCTGGAGCTCTGGCAGCCTTGGGGCTGTGCCCATTCCCTAGAATACTTAGGAGAATCTCAGTTACAACTCCCAGAAGATGGAGGAATTGCAAAAGAGGTGGTTAATGTTGTCAAGCAGCCTGACTTCATTAGGTCTAGCAGGTTTCTTACCATACATGTGGATTTCTGTACATTTGTGCATGGTCACAGGGACAGCCAGAAGAAAAGAATGGTTCAGCTGAGCTGGTTTTCCTGTATTTGCCAGCAGTGAACATTATAACCCTGGAAATTCATGGCTCTGCCAAAGGATTCTCATACTGCAGTCAATCTGTAGATAGATCCCTAAAATAACCAACAAAAGAAGTAACACCCTAACCTGAATAATAGAATAAACTGAGTAAAGGTATGGAATTAAAATTGAAAAGTCTTTGATCTTCAGTTTAAAAAAAAGGCTGGATTTATGTGCCAGATTTCAGGAAATTCCACTATTTAATGGCTGCAGTCACTGAACTGATTGTAGGACCAGGGAATCTGGGAATGTGGTGAGTTGGAAGGGATCTTAAAGCCCATTTTGTCCCACTCCTTGCCATGGGTAGAGACACCTTCCACCAGCCCAGGCTGCTCTATCAAAGCCCAGCACAGGCTCAGGGGAAGGTGGTTGTTGTTGTTGTTGTTGTT